>CM045918.1:2685675-3163681 GCA_025169955.1 Salix arbutifolia | reverse complement strand
TAGAATAGTACTTTATGTTTAACCTATATATAGTTTATTTGTAATTAGGTTAAGCTAAGAACTTACAATTGTAGCCTCTTTTTCATGATTTTGCTCTTAATTAATTCAACATGGTATCATAGCAAGTTTTATGGAACGAGGTTTAATTCCAAACACAACTTCGCGGATCCAACTCTGCAAAATTCGCAAGTTTTATGTACTTTATGTTTTTTTTTTAGTGATATTCTGTCTTCCGCCTCTGCAAAATTTGGTATTTCGTATTCCCTTTAGCTTCTGCAATTTGATATTTGCATTCAGTTTTTTGCAATTATTTGGTATTGGTATTTTGTATTCCGCTTCTGCAAAATTTGGTATTTTGTTTTCTGGTACTTTTGCATTCTGGTTCTTTGTGATTGTTTATTATGGCTGCTGCAAGAGATGATTCGCTTCAGTCTGTAAGTGTGAGGTTGGATGGGAAAAACTATTCGTATTGGAGTTATGTGATGAGAAATTTTTTGAAGGGTAAGAAGATGTGGGGGTATGTTAGTGGAACTTATATGGTACCTAAGAATAGTGAGGAGAAGTATGCTGAATTGATAGATACATGGGAAGCAAATAATGCAAAGATCATTACTTGGATCAACAATTCTGTTGAGCATTCGATAGGTACACAATTGGCAAAATATGAGACAACAAAAGAGGTTTGGGATCATCTGTAAAGGTTATTCACACAGTCAAATTTTGCAAAACAGTATCAATTAGAGAATGACATACGGGCTCTTCATCAAAAGAATATGAGTATTCAAGAGTTTTATTCAGCTATGACAGATCTTTGGGATCAGTTGGCTCTTACAGAATCGACAGAGTTAAAGGCATGTGGTGCCTATATTGAGCGTAGAGAGCAACAACGATTGGTACAGTTTTTAACAGCACTTCGTAGTGATTTTGAAGGACTTAGAGGTTCAATTCTGCATCGTTCTCCACTGCCTTCTGTTGACTCTGTTGTCAGTGAGTTATTGGCTGAAGAAATACATCTCAGTCTTATTCTGAAAAGGGAATTCTTTCTGCTTTGAATCCTTCTGTACTAGCAGTACCTTCTAAGCCATTCTCTAATCATAAGAACAAGTCTTACACAAGGGTTGGCCTCGATGAGTGTAGTTTCTGTAAGCAGAAAGGTCATTGGAAAGCTCAGTGTCCTAAGTTGAGACATCAGAATCAAGCTTGGAAGCATGGTAGTCAGTCACAATCTAATGCTCATCGACCATCTCAGGGTTATAAACCACCACATCACAACACTGCAGCAGTAGCTTCCTCAGGCTCTATTACCGATCCTAATACTTTGGCTGAGCAATTTCAGAAGTTTCTCTCCTTGCAGCCACAAGCTATGTCTGCTTCTCCTTCCATAGGTCAGTTGCCTCAAAGTTCCTCAGGTATGTCACTCTCTGAATGGGTCCTGGATTCTGGTGCTTCCCATCATATGTCTCCCGATTCCTCATCTTTTACCTCTGTGTCCCCTTTGTCCTCCATTCCTGTTATGACTGTTGATGGCACTCCTATGCCCTTATCAGGTGTTGGTTCTGTCATCACACCTCACTTGTCTCTCCCTAATGTTTATCTTATTCCAAATCTTAAATTGAATCTTGCGTCTGTTGGTCAAATATGTGATTCTGGTGATTATTTAGTCTTATTTTCTGGTTCCTTTTGTTTTGTACAGGATCTGCAGTCTCGGAAGCTGATTGGGATAGGCCATAGGGAGAATGGAATATATGTTCTGGATGAGTTAAAAGTGCCAGTTGCTGCTGCTGCTGCTGCTGCTGCTACCAACACTGTTGACTTGTCCTCCTTTCGATTGAGTGTTTCATCTTCTAGTTTTTATTTATGGCATTCCCATCTAGGTCATGTTTCGTCTTCTCGTTTGAGATTTTTGGCATCCACAGGAGCTTTAGGAAATTTGAAAACTTGTGACATTTCTGATTGTAGTGGATGTAAACTGGCAAAATTTTCCGCTTTACCTTTTAATAAAAGTATTTCTATTTCATCCTTACCATTTGATTTGATTCGATTCATTCTGATATATGGGGACCCTCTCCTGTTGCCACAAAAGGAGGGTCTCGATATTATGTCTCCTTTATTGATGATCATACTCGTTATTGTTGGGTTTATCTAATGAAACATCGTTCTGAATTCTTTGAGATATATGCATCTTTTCGAGCTCTTATCAAAACTCAACATTCTACTGTGATCAAATGCTTTAAGTGTGATTTGGGTGGGGAATACACCTCTAATAAATTTTGCCAATTGCTTGCCTTAGATGGAACCATTCACCAAACTTCATGTACAAATACTCCTGAACAAAATGATGTTGCTGAAAGAAAACATAGGCACATTGTCGAAACCGCTCGTTCTCTCTTGTTGTCTGCCTTTATTCCTAGTGAGTTTTGGGGAGAAGCTGTTCTTACTGCTGTAAGTTTGATTAATACAATTCCATCTTCTCATAGTTCAGGTCTATCTCCTTTTGAAAAGTTATATGGCTATGTTCCTGATTATTCATCATTTAGAGTCTTTGGTTGTACTTGTTTTGTCCTTCATCCTCATGTAGAGCGCAGTAAGCTATCCTCTTGCTCCGCTATTTGTGTCTTTCTAGGTTATGGTGAAGGTAAAAAGGGGTATCGCTGTTTTGATCCAGCAACTCAAAAACTTTATGTGTCTCATCATGTGGTCTTCCTTGATCATATACCTTTCTTTTCTATTCCGTCCACTACTCATAGCCTGACTAAAACTGATCTTATTCGTATAGATCCATTTTTTGAGGATTCGGGTAATGTTCCTCATGCCTGATCAATTTGTACTCATAACTTTGCAGGTACTGGTACTTTACTTTCTGACACATCTGAAGCTCCATTCTCATCTACATCCCATCAAGCTTCATCTGAGATTGTGGATCCACCTCCACGTCAGTCCATCCGCATTCGTAAGTCCACAAAACTACCAGATTTTGCTTATTCTTGTTATTCTTCATCATTTACTTCCTTTTTAGCTTCTGTTCATTGTCTTGTTGAGCCATCTTCCTATAAAGAGGCAATTCTTGATCCGCTTTGGCAGCAAGCTATGGATGAGGAACTTTCTGCTTTGCATAAGACAAATACTTGGGATTTGGTCCCTCTTCCTCCTGGTAAGAGTGTTGTTGGTTGTCGTTGGGTGTATAAGATCAAGACTAATTCTGATGGGTCTATTGAACGATACAAAGCTAGGCTGGTTGCAAAAGGATACTCTCAACAGTATGGTATGGACTACGAGGAGACATTTGCCCCGGTAGCAAAAATGACTACTATTCATACTCTTATTGTTGTAGCATCTATTCGTCAGTGGCATATTTCTCAACTTGATGTTAAAAATGCCTTCTTGAATGGAGATCTTTAAGAAGATGTTTATATGGGCCCCCCTCCTGGTATTTCACATGACTCTGGATATGTTTGTAAGCTTAAGAAAGCACTATATGGTCTCAAACAAGCACCCCGTGCTTGGTTTGAGAAATTCTCTATTGTGATCTCGTCTCTTGACTTTGTTTCTAGCAGTCATGATTCTGCTCTTTTTATTAAGTGCACTGATGCAGGTCGTATCATTCTGTCTTTATATGTTGATGACATGATTATTACTGGTGATGACATTGTTGGTATTTTGGTTTTGAAGACAGAGTTGGCAAGACAATTTGAAATGAAGGATTTGGGTAATCTTAGATATTTCTTGGGTATTGAGGTAGCACACTCGCCTAGTGGTTATCTTCTTTCTCAGTCAAAATATGTTGTAGATATTCTTGAGCGGGCTAGACTTACTGATAACAAGACTGTCGATACTCCTATTGAAGTTAACGCAAGGTACTCTTCCTCTGATGGTATGTCTTTGACAGATCCTACTTTATATCGCGCTATTGTTGGGAGTTTGGTATATCTCACCATTACACATCCAGATATTGCATATGCTGTTCATATTGTTAGTCAGTTTGTTGCTTCTCCTACTACTATTCACTGGGCAGCTGTTCTTCGGATTTTAAGATATCTTCGGGGTACAATTTTTCAGAGTCTTTTACTTTCATCCACCACTTTCTTGGAGTTGCGTGCATACTCTGATGCAGATCATGGTGGTGATCCCACAGATCGCAAGTCTGTTACTGGGTTCTGTGTCTTTTTAGGTGATTCTCTTATTTCTTGGAAGAGCAAGAAACAATCTATTGTTTCTCAATCATCCACCGAAGCAGAATATCATGCCATGGCATCTACTACCAAAGAGATTGTTTGGTTACGATGGTTACTTGCTGATATGGGAGTTTCCTTTGCTCATCCTACTCCTATGTATTGTGACAACCAGAGTTCTATTCAGATTGCTCACAACTCGATTTTTCATGAGCGCACTAAGCACATTGAGATCGATTGTCATCTTACTCGTCATCATCTCAAACACGGCACCATTGTTTTGCCTTTTGTTCCTTCTACCTTGCAGATTGCAGATTTCTTCACCAAGGCGCATCCCATCTCTCGTTTTCGTTTTCTAGTTGGCAAACTCTCGATGCTTATAGCTGCCGCATCGTGAGTTTGAGGGGAGATGTTAAATAATAATTATGTTGACTTATTTAGTCTTATTCATTAAGGGTAGAATAGTACTTTATGTTTAACCTATATATAGTTTATTTGTAATTAGGTTAAGCTAAGAACTTACAATTGTAGCCTCTTTTTCATGATTTTGCTCTTAATTAATTCAACAATTTTAACATGTATGGTAGCATATTTCCCTCGCTTTAAATAATTTATATGGTTTTAGTGATCTTCCTCTCATTATTCCATGCGTTTATGCATCAAGAGAAGTTGTTCATGCATCCTTTCGCGGCTTATGGACTGTTTTTTTTTTGGTAATTTAATTTAGCTTTCAATTGATATATCTATTTTTAATTAGTCTAATTATTTTTTAAATAGTAATTAATCTACCTCAAAAGAATTATTGTAATTTGTTTTAAGTTTTTTTTCTTCTATCAAATCTTCTATCAATAAGTTATATTTACATGATATATTTATAATAATAAAAATCAAATATATTTAATTACCATGAAAAAAATTCAAAATAAATAAATAAAATTAGTTGAGCATGCAGCTTAAGTGTCTGTTTGGTAATGTGGTTAAGATTACTTTTGAAAATACTTTTCGTTCAGAAATATATTAAAATGATATTTTTTTTATTTTTTAAAAATCATTTTTGACATTAGCACATGAAAATAATCTAAAAACACTAAAAAATTAATTTGAGATAAAACATAAAAATAATTTTTTTTTTAATTTTTTTCAAAAATATTTTTAAAACACAATGCTAAACATCTTAATATAAGTTACTAATCGTATTCCATCCGAAGTCAACACTCATTGAAAGCCCTACACGTATAAGAGACACTCCGAAGTAAGCCGTGGGTTCAACGACAGAATATGAGCTCGTCCGTTTCTGTTCATAGGTCCACTCCTCTCGATTTTTTTCCAGGCAAGACTTTCCCCCCATGCACCCTCTGGTCAATGATGAAGAATTGTAGGCTTCTGCGTTATTTCTGCGCAAGAAGTTTGTGCCTTGCAACAATCCATCACGTTGTGGGTTGTTAGGAAAGGTGTGTATTTTATACTTGAGTATACTTTGATATCTGATTTTGATTTGTTTTTGAATATAAGTAGGGAGTGAATAATTTTTAATATGTATGAAAAATATTATAGTATTTAAATTGCTAATATGCATTAGATTATGCCTGTTAATAATATATATATATTAATTATTATTTTTTGTTACAATAAAATATAATTAATTATTGAATCTAAATTCTTGGTACGAGTCAATATACACTTTTGAATTGATAGCTGCTATTTGATTCATGATTTGAGTTTTGTGAAATGATTATGCTTGTTTGGTTATGATATAAACTAAGGTATGTCAATCAAAATATCCATGCTAATAAGATAGTGTTAGTTTTTGTGCACATCGTATCTGAAATCCTAGATGGTTGGAGGAGTCACCAACCTGTGTGGACTGATCATCCCAAAGTACGGAGCCTCATGCTCATTGTATTTTAATTTTTTGACAAGCTATACCTTATAATATTTTTATTATAACCTATTTGAGAAACCTTTCTGAAAGAACTTAAAATTACATTCAAAAATATATTTCTGATATTGAATACTGATTGAAACATTGGTCCGCCACTCTTGATTTTTTCAAAGCAAGACTCTTCCCCCATGCACCCTCGGGTCAATGATGAAGAACTGTAGGCTTAGGTGGAGAAGTTCGTGCCGTGCAATAATCTATCACGTTATACTTAGGTGGAGCATCTTAGTCAAAATTATGAGTGGAAGGGCTTTAATTTAACATACATCATTCACATAAAAATCTATTAAAAAAATCCCAAATATATTAAGAAAGCAAATTGTACAATTTATGATGAAAAAAGCGTGAATAAAAATCTTCATCATTAACATAACAATAACGTTTGAAAGTTTAAGTTCCTTAATCTTCATCATCTTAAAATCTATAGACATAATAAAAAATAATAAAAACTAAATAAAAAACGTTAGTTCTTGTACTTGTACTTAGGTGGAGCATCTTATTCAAAATTATGAGCTGAAGGGTCACTGGGAATGGCTTCTCATCAGACAATTTTGAGCACTTGTACATACAATCTGAAATTGAGAATGCAGTGGTAGGAACTTGGAAGCTGAATTGACAGGAAAAAAAACAAGCAAGTACTACGCCAAACTTTACACATAATCCATGAACCTAACTCGCACAACAATTTCCTTTACTAATATGTTATTGCTGAGAAAAGTAAATTTCTGATCACTCTATTTCTGAGATGGCTGCCAGCTCTTGGTGGCGGCGTCTTGCTGGCATGCGGTGGCCTGCACTGGTTCTCTTAGGGACAGTACTGGAGCTAAAAGGATCATGAGGCTTTGCTAAGTTTTCTCCTTCCCCTTCAAGCATCTGGACAACAGTTTTCATGGAAGGACGCTCTGCTGGGTTCCACTGAATACACCATAGTCCCACAATTGCTAGTTTCTTTGCAGTTTTAGCATCTTCTTCTCCATCAATATGAAACCGCAGGTCTTCTTCTGTTTCTAAGAGATTATAAATCCATTCCGGGAAGTATATCTGGTCTCCATTTTCTGCTGTGTCATCCACGTTCTTCCTTCCCCCGACCATTTCCAACACCAACATACCAAAGCTGTAAACATCTGATTTAGAGGAGACATTCCCGAAGTTCCTGGAGAACACTTCTGGGGCAATGTAGCCAACAGTCCCCCTAGCAGTCGTCATGGAAATAGCACTTTTATCCCTGGAGCACAGCTTTGCCATCCCAAAATCGGAGATTTTGGGATTGAATTCGTTGTCGAGCAGGATATTCTGTGGTTTGATATCAAAATGGAGGATTCTTTGATCACACCCCTGGTGAAGATATTCAATCCCTTTGGCTATGCCTAGAGCAACACGATTCAACCTTTCCCAGCCAAGGAAATGGTTCCTTGAGTCTGCTGAGGATATGAACTTCTGTAATGAATCATTTGGCAAGTAGTCATAAACAAGAGCTCGCCTAAATCCATCAGCACAGAAACCGATCAAGCGAACCACATTGACATGGTGAATCCTTGCCATCGTTCCCACTTCGTTGATGAACTCCTCCCCTTCTCCGATGGAATTATTGAGGAGCTTCACAGCTACTGCAATTTCATTGCTTAGCTTTCCTTTAAACACGGTGCCATAAGCTCCTTGGCCCAATTCATCCTTGAATTGATTTGTGATCCTCTTGAGATCAGCATACGAGTACCTGGTGGGATTCAGTGTTCTGTAATCATCCAAAAACACCTCAACCCTGGCTTGATATTCTCTGTGTGTTTTATCGTTGCTGTAGGCGCGGTAGAGAGCAATAATCACCATAGCAAAAAGGGGCAATCCTAAAATCACACCTGCATATCAACATTCCGAGTCAGAAAACTCTGTTCCCCCCCCCCCCCCCCCGCGAAGTAATGTATTGAACCGAGTGTAAGAATCGAGATGGAGACTTGAGCAGACTACTAACCAGTAATCAGCAGCTTTCGCCTCACACCTGTAAAGGATTGAATACTTGTTCAAATGCCAATTATTAATTTGCAAGGAGCAAGAAACATAAAAGAAAATGAAAGAAAGAAAGAAAAGCATGCCTTTTCTGTGCTTGAGAATGCTATTATAGCATTCAGCTTCAGAAGATCCACAAGTTGGATTGAACCAAGAAATAGTAAGACGGTAATTTTCTTTGCGCAACATACCATATGGAAATCCATAACTGTTGTACATCTTGGTACAAGATAATAAATCAGAGTCACTAATGGTATAACTTGATCTAACGGCATAAACGTCATGGTTAAAAGCACTCAGACATGGGATTTTAACCGAGTACGTAAACCTTTTCTCATTAGAAGAACAATTGAAGAAGGTCCAATCATGCAGCCAATCATTCTTAATTTGAAAGTGAGAAGCCCCTAAACTGAAGTTTAAACGTTTCCTTGGAAAGCAACCAAGAGGATCCCTTGCATAGAAAAGTCGAAATCTGTAGTCAATTTCTTCTATGTGGAGACTCACTCCAGTTGGCAGCTCCAGCACTGTACTGTTGTCATCGGAGCAGGATAGATCAAACCCAGGATAGCCACAGTGGTCTGGTTGTTCGTCCTTGATTCGGAAAGGAAATCGGATGTCGGGGCCACGGTTTCCACATGATCCTGTGCAGTTCAAGCCTGCTCCATGGCCGGCTACGAAGACAATGAACAAGACGTAGAACAGAACCATTTCTGATGACTAATTCGTCTTCTCCTCACTCCTCTTAAGATTTTATCTGTATGTGCTTTACACTGTAGTAGTACACGCATCCTTGCATGAGAATAAATATATATATTTACCACATATAGTGTGTTGCTCGTCCCTTTGATAGTTGGAGTTGGTTTCGAAATGGTTGATTTTTATTTAAAAATACATTAAATAATATATATATATATATATTTATTTATTTATTATTCTTTTGACATTATATATATGCTAGGCGTTATCTATTTGGGCAAATCCTCATCTAGGTGACAGATCCACATCTGATTGTTTAAAATCAATCACATGTCATCGCAAGCCTAACTACATCACTTTTCATTGAATGAGTCTTTAGTTTATAATGTCTTTAGTTTTTGATCATTTTTTTTTGTTTATAAAATCTAATATTGAAATTGATTCGAGGATGCAGGGGGGCAAATTTGTTTTTAAATTTTCCAACTCAACAAGAAATAACCAAGAAGCGTATAATAGATCTTCATCATTGACTCGAGGATGCAGGGGAGAAAAAGTCTTGCTATGTAAAATAATGGAACTTCAACAAAATGGATCAACAACTCACAATGCATTATCAAAAGATTTTGTTAGAGAAAAAAGGAAATACAAAATCTGGACTGTTCTCAAGGCTTGGAGAATAGTTTGTGCAGAAATTGTGTATCACTTCAGCCTTCCCCATGTTTAGAGGAATGAACCTCCTCTGTGCTTGCTACATAGCCTTTCTTTCACAGCTATTATTCCTCCAGACTTGCCATTCTAGCAACATCACTACTCCCTGCGCAGCTTCTTCATGCGGCAGGATCCAAACCATAAGCCACCCTTTCAGGCTAGACACTGATCCACAAAACTGCGGAAACTATAATTATAATCTGACTTGCGAGAACAATAATTCTGCAGTATTATACTTGTATTCAGGTAAATACTACGTGCAAGCAATCAACTATGGTAACTACACGATCCGAGTTGTTGATGCTGGTGCGCAAGATAATTGCTGCTCCATCCCTCGTTATTCTTTGGCACCTGATAACTTCAGTTTCGGAGATCCGTGCAGACTGTATAACTACAAGGGAGAGCTGCAGGACGTAAGTGAAGTTTCCATAGACTATTGGCCCCGACGGTCTCCTCCAACACTATCACAGCCTATGGTTTTCATGAGCTGTAAAAGCACGGTGGATTCTCCTCTTTATGTGGACACAGCTCACCACGGCCTTAACTATAGACCAGTAAATTATTCCAACTCTTCTCTTTTGACTCCTCCGAATTATGTGACCCATGGGGGCATGAATGCCTCGGATTTGAAGGAACTGTGCAGCATAGAGAAAATATTTTTGCTTCCAAAGAAGAACTACACAGACAAGTCCTTTGAAGAGATACACAATGACCTTGCATATGGGTTTGAGCTTTCATGGTACAACTTCTACTGTGAAAAATGCAGAGGTGTTTGCTACCTTGACAGTGCAGACCGTCGTCAATGCTTTGGTATGTAGCACTTGATGATTAAGCTGCATCAGCTCTGTGACATGCAAATACTACATTTTGATATCAAGCCTCACAACATTCTTCTCGACCACAATTTCTCTCCCAAAGTTTCTGACTTCGGGCTCGCAAGGCTGTACCCAACAAATGGCAGCATCACGTCTCTCACTGCAGCAAGGGGCACAATAGGATACATGGCTCCTGAATTGTTCTACAAAAACATTGGACGCGTCTCATATAAAGCTGATGTTTATAGCTTTGGAATGCTGCTGCTGGAAATGGCAGGGAAAAGGAAGAATCTAAATGCTTTGGCAGAAAACTCGAGTCAAATCTACTGGCCACATTGGGTTCATGACCAAGTATCCAATGGAAAGGCCATAGAAATCGGAGATGATGCCACAGAGGAAGAAAGTATGATAGTCAAGAAGATGGTGATGGTTGGATTGTGGTGTATACAAATGAAACCTACGGATCGGCCTTCAATGAAAAATGTGGTGGGGATGCTTGAAGGAGATTTGGAAAACCTGCAATTGCCTCCTATACCAGTTTTAAATCTAGATGAGATGCCAGCAAACATTGCAGGAGAGTCATCATCATTGTCAGGTGATTCTACCGAATCAATCAGTTTGGTTGAAAATCGTTCCTAAGTGATTTGACATGTAATGCTCCTCCCACATCCAGGGAAAATATGTTCTGTATTGTGTTATACACCATATAAAATGATTTCAGGCTGAGGTATTAGCTACAGCTTGTTCCTTCGGTTTGGTCTGTATAATCACCATATAAATATGTTCTGTATTGTGTTTTACAATCCGATCTCCACTCTCTTCAATAAAAAAGGGTCGTTTCTTCTGATTCATTTGATAGCACAATTACTAAATAGTGAGGATTGATAGGAATCAATTCAGGCCCAGCTCTTTCACACCTATGTTATTGACAATGATTTAGGTGTATGAATTAAAAACAAAACCCCTGCCCCTGCCACGGGTTGGTTTTTCCTCATACGCAACCTTGATGCGCATTTTATTCACCACTGTCAAAGTGCGAGAGATGTATCTGTCCACTCTCTCCCCTTCCTTCATACTCAATAGCTCAAACTCTCTTCTTAGGGCTTGTAGCTGAGCTCTGCGCACCTTGGTTGACCCTTGGTATTTCTACTTCATAGACTCCCAGATTGCCTTTGATGTGCCTTTGTCAAGGATCGTCTCCATAATCTCTCGGTCTATTGCCTGGAATAGGCAATTTTTGATCTTCAAGTCCTTGAGCTTAGCTTCTTCCATAACCTTTCGTTGAGCCTCACTTGCAGCCGTTCCCCTTGGTACGGTTGGGACTCCTTCTTCTACCAAGGTCCATAATTCTTTACTCCTGAGAAAATTCTCCATCATCATCGACCAGTGGTCATAGAAACCGTCGAATCTTGGAATCGCAGCTTGCACAAACTTGTCAGCGTTGTTAAGCATTTTCTCTCAGTTTTCACTTCTTCTTCAAGAATCTCAGGTTTCTCTTCTCCTTCAAAACACTGGTTTTCTTCTCAGAAACACTCACAGAAACACTAACCTCTCTCTCTTCTCTTGGTGTTTCTCTCACTCTCGGTGTTTCTCTCACCTCTCACTCTCGGTGTTTCTCTCACTCTCTGCCTGAAGATCCACGGACTGCGGTGGTCGTCGGTCGTGGAGCTTCGGTTTCAATTCAACCAAGGATTCCTTCGATTTCTACACTTCTTGATCGTCGCAGGAAAAATCAACAAATCTTGAATTTCTTCTAACTCAGAAGCTTCAAATCAAGACCTCTTTCTTCGCAGCTTCTTGATGTTCAAATCGATGAGTGAATGAACAGATTCGATGAGCAGAATTTCTGCAAAAATCGAATTTTCCTTTCTGCAAAAATCGAATTTTCCCCTTTCTCACTCTACCTTTCCCTTTTCAGAGCTTCTCTCTCCCCGTCCCTTTTATATGGGCTCTGATACCATTTGTTTGAATCCTTGATCTTAATTAATTTTGCAATTGACTCCCACACTTTATGCATGTATACCCTTCCCCTTTTATACTAGTTACATTTTGGTACCCCAACTGACACAAATTGAATGCAACTAATTACAACTGAAATCAAGAAACAATTAACAACTAATTAACCAATTAACCAACTACCCGATTATCTCAACATTTCTTGCATTTCAATTGTTTGTTTATGCATGTTTACAACTGTCATGTTTACAAATTCAATTTCGTTTTCTCTTCTTTACTTCTACAATTAGTTACATGATAACAGAAACTGTAACGAACTATTACAAACTCTATATTAACAGTCAACTGCCTTTTTTGCTTCTTCTTTACTGTCAATGCACTTCCAACTCTTCTGCATTTGTCTTCTTGATAATCCAGCTCAGCAGCTTAACTTCCAACATATATTTGATGCAGAAAAATCTTATCTCTCGCTAAGAAAAAAACAAGAAGAGAGGAGAAAATGAAGCTTGCTTACCAGTCATTGCATTTCACCAGCGAGCTCTACTTCTAACTGTGCAGCGCATCTTCTTGTGGTTAAGAGACAGGTTCTTCAGAAATGAGCCCACTCAATTGTTGTAAGAATTCATAATTCGATTAATTCTTGTATATTCAGTGTGTTCTTCCTCTTACAATTGAGACATAATTTATAGATAAATTCCTAGACTAAAATAGCTAGAATAAATGTTACTTTTCTTGTTACTTAATAGGTAATTAACGGCCATATTTAACACTCCCTCTCAAGTTGGAGCATAGATATTTATCAAGCCCAACTTGTCAATTGCGTCATAGAACGCCCTTCCGGAGACTGCCTTTGTGAGAATATCGGCTAGCTGATCTTCAGACCGGACAAACGGAAGTTGTATAATTCTAATTGCATCCCTAATGACATAATAACTTCAGATTAATAGTAATGAATGGTGTTAAAGCTTAAGTATTAAATATTGTACTATAATATTTTTTTAATTACAGAATGTTCACAAGTCAAATGCATTTCTAAACACAGGATCATGTGAGATATCATCCTAGAGAGGAAAAGATCCACATTACACTCTGCAATTTACAGCTGAGGATGCATGGATTTTGGAGAGTGGGTGGGTGCCAATGCCTTCTGGTCTACGTTCAGCCCCATGAAAATCGATCCAGCTTCAGCAGTTGCACAGTGCCGTATCCTGAACAAGCCGAGAGGAGCTAATCACAATAAATCACTGCAAAACAGGATTCCAAAACCATACACGTAGATGGGTGCTGTGAAATAAAATTGACACAGAGAGTAAATTTGGATGCGAAAAAGTCTTAGTCTCTCGCAAAGAAACAAAAAAAGAAGAGGAGGAGTAATGTATTGAACCGAGTGTAAGAATCGAGATGGAGACTTGAGCAGACTACTAACCAGTAATCAGCAGCTTTCGCCTCACACCTGTAAAGGATTGAATACTTGTTCAAATGCCAATTATTAATTTGCAAGGAGCAAGAAACATAAAAGAAAAAGAAAGAAAGAAAGAAAAGCATGCCTTTACTGGGCTTGAGAAAGCCATAGCATTCAGCTTCAGAAGATCCACAAGTTGGATTGAACCAAGAAATAGTAAGACGGTAATTTTCTTTGCGCAACATACCATATGGAAATCCATAACTGTTGTACATCTTGGTACAAGATAATAAATCAGAGTCACTAATGGTATAACTTGATCTAACGGCATAAACGTCATGGTTAAAAGCACTCAGACATGGGATTTTAACCGAGTACGTAAACCTTTTCTCATTAGAAGAACAATTGAAGAAGGTCCAATCATGCAGCCAATCATTGTTAATTTGAAAGTGAGAAGCCCCTAAACTGAAGTTTAAACGTTTCCTTGGAAAGCAACCAAGAGGATCCCTTGCATAGAAAAGTCGAAATCTGTAGTCAATTTCTTCTATGTGGAGACTCACTCCAGTTGGCAGCTCCAGCACTGTACTGTTGTCATCGGAGCAGGATAGATCAAACCCAGGATAGCCACAGTGGTCTGGTTGTTCGCCCTTGATTCGGAAAGGAAATCGGATGTCGGGGCCACGGTTTCCACATGATCCTGTGCAGTTCAAGCCTGCTCCATGGCCGGCTACGAAGACAATGAACAAGACGTAGAACAGAACCATTTCTGATGACTAATTCGTCTTCTCCTCACTCCTCTTAAGATTTTATCTGTATGTGCTTTACACTGTAGTAGTACACGCATCCTTGCATGAGAATATATATATATATATATATATTTACCACATATAGTGTGTTGCTCGTCCCTTTGATAGTTGGAGTTGGTTTCGAAATGGTTGATTTTTATTTAAAAATACATTAAATAATATATATTTATTTATTTATTATTCTTTTGACATTATATATATGCTAGGCGTTATCTATTTGGGCAAATCCTCATCTAGGTGACAGATCCACATCTGATTGTTTAAAATCAATCACATGTCATCGCAAGCCTAACTACATCACTTTTCATTGAATGAGTCTTTAGTTTATAATGTCTTTAGTTTTTGATCATTTTTTTTTTGTTTATAAAATCTAATATTGAAATTGATTCGAGGATGCAGGGGGGCAAATTTGTTTTTAAATTTTCCAACTCAACAAGAAATAACCAAGAAGCGTATAATAGATCTTCATCATTGACTCGAGGATGCAGGGGAGAAAAAGTCTTGCTATGTAAAATAATGGAACTTCAACAAAATGGATCAACAACTCACAATGCATTATCAAAAGATTTTGTTAGAGAAAAAAGGAAATACAAAATCTGGACTGTTCTCAAGGCTTGGAGAATAGTTTGTGCAGAAATTGTGTATCACTTCAGCCTTCCCCATGTTTAGAGGAATGAACCTCCTCTGTGCTTGCTACATAGCCTTTCTTTCACAGCTATTATTCCTCCAGACTTGCCATTCTAGCAACATCACTACTCCCTGCGCAGCTTCTTCATGCGGCAGGATCCAAACCATAAGCCACCCTTTCAGGCTAGACACTGATCCACAAAACTGCGGAAACTATAATTATAATCTGACTTGCGAGAACAATAATTCTGCAGTATTATACTTGTATTCAGGTAAATACTACGTGCAAGCAATCAACTATGGTAACTACACGATCCGAGTTGTTGATGCTGGTGCGCAAGATAATTGCTGCTCCATCCCTCGTTATTCTTTGGCACCTGATAACTTCAGTTTCGGAGATCCGTGCAGACCTGTATAACTACAAGGGAGAGCTGCAGGACGTAAGTGAAGTTTCCATAGACTATTGGCCCCGACGGTCTCCTCCAACACTATCACAGCCTATGGTTTTCATGAGCTGTAAAAGCACGGTGGATTCTCCTCTTTATGTGGACACAGCTCACCACGGCCTTAACTATAGACCAGTAAATTATTCCAACTCTTCTCTTTTGACTCCTCCGAATTATGTGACCCATGGGGGCATGAATGCCTCGGATTTGAAGGAACTGTGCAGCATAGAGAAAATATTTTTGCTTCCAAAGAAGAACTACACAGACAAGTCCTTTGAAGAGATACACAATGACCTTGCATATGGGTTTGAGCTTTCATGGTACAACTTCTACTGTGAAAAATGCAGAGGTGTTTGCTACCTTGACAGTGCAGACCGTCGTCAATGCTTTGGTATGTAGCACTTGATGATTAAGCTGCATCAGCTCTGTGACATGCAAATACTACATTTTGATATCAAGCCTCACAACATTCTTCTCGACCACAATTTCTCTCCCAAAGTTTCTGACTTCGGGCTCGCAAGGCTGTACCCAACAAATGGCAGCATCACGTCTCTCACTGCAGCAAGGGGCACAATAGGATACATGGCTCCTGAATTGTTCTACAAAAACATTGGACGCGTCTCATATAAAGCTGATGTTTATAGCTTTGGAATGCTGCTGCTGGAAATGGCAGGGAAAAGGAAGAATCTAAATGCTTTGGCAGAAAACTCGAGTCAAATCTACTGGCCACATTGGGTTCATGACCAAGTATCCAATGGAAAGGCCATAGAAATCGGAGATGATGCCACAGAGGAAGAACAGTATGATAGTCAAGAAGATGGTGATGGTTGGATTGTGGTGTATACAAATGAAACCTACGGATCGGCCTTCAATGAAAAATGTGGTGGGGATGCTTGAAGGAGATTTGGAAAACCTGCAATTGCCTCCTATACCAGTTTTAAATCTAGATGAGATGCCAGCAAACATTGCAGGAGAGTCATCATCATTGTCAGGTGATTCTACCGAATCAATCAGTTTGGTTGAAAATCGTTCCTAAGTGATTTGACATGTAATGCTCCTCCCACATCCAGGGAAAATATGTTCTGTATTGTGTTATACACCATATAAAATGATTTCAGGCTGAGGTATTAGCTACAGCTTGTTCCTTCGGTTTGGTCTGTATAATCACCATATAAATATGTTCTGTATTGTGTTTTACAATCCGATCTCCACTCTCTTCAATAAAAAAGGGTCGTTTCTTCTGATTCATTTGATAGCACAATTACTAAATAGTGAGGATTGATAGGAATCAATTCAGGCCCAGCTCTTTCACACCTATGTTATTGACAATGATTTAGGTGTATGAATTAAAAACAAAACCCCTGCCCCTGCCACGGGTTGGTTTTTCCTCATACGCAACCTTGATGCGCATTTTATTCACCACTGTCAAAGTGCGAGAGATGTATCTGTCCACTCTCTCCCCTTCCTTCATACTCAATAGCTCAAACTCTCTTCTTAGGGCTTGTAGCTGAGCTCTGCGCACCTTGGTTGACCCTTGGTATTTCTACTTCATAGACTCCCAGATTGCCTTTGATGTGCCTTTGTCAAGGATCGTCTCCATAATCTCTCGGTCTATTGCCTGGAATAGGCAATTTTTGATCTTCAAGTCCTTGAGCTTAGCTTCTTCCATAACCTTTCGTTGAGCCTCACTTGCAGCCGTTCCCCTTGGTACGGTTGGGACTCCTTCTTCTACCAAGGTCCATAATTCTTTACTCCTGAGAAAATTCTCCATCATCATCGACCAGTGGTCATAGAAACCGTCGAATCTTGGAATCGCAGCTTGCACAAACTTGTCAGCGTTGTTAAGCATTTTCTCTCAGTTTTCACTTCTTCTTCAAGAATCTCAGGTTTCTCTTCTCCTTCAAAACACTGGTTTTCTTCTCAGAAACACTCACAGAAACACTAACCTCTCTCTCTTCTCTTGGTGTTTCTCTCACTCTCGGTGTTTCTCTCACCTCTCACTCTCGGTGTTTCTCTCACTCTCTGCCTGAAGATCCACGGACTGCGGTGGTCGTCGGTCGTGGAGCTTCGGTTTCAATTCAACCAAGGATTCCTTCGATTTCTACACTTCTTGATCGTCGCAGGAAAAATCAACAAATCTTGAATTTCTTCTAACTCAGAAGCTTCAAATCAAGACCTCTTTCTTCGCAGCTTCTTGATGTTCAAATCGATGAGTGAATGAACAGATTCGATGAGCAGAATTTCTGCAAAAATCGAATTTTCCTTTCTGCAAAAATCGAATTTTCCCCTTTCTCACTCTACCTTTCCCTTTTCAGAGCTTCTCTCTCCCCGTCCCTTTTATATGGGCTCTGATACCATTTGTTTGAATCCTTGATCTTAATTAATTTTGCAATTGACTCCCACACTTTATGCATGTATACCCTTCCCCTTTTATACTAGTTACATTTTGGTACCCCAACTGACACAAATTGAATGCAACTAATTACAACTGAAATCAAGAAACAATTAACAACTAATTAACCAATTAACCAACTACCCGATTATCTCAACATTTCTTGCATTTCAATTGTTTGTTTATGCATGTTTACAACTGTCATGTTTACAAATTCAATTTCGTTTTCTCTTCTTTACTTCTACAATTAGTTACATGATAACAGAAACTGTAACGAACTATTACAAACTCTATATTAACAGTCAACTGCCTTTTTTGCTTCTTCTTTACTGTCAATGCACTTCCAACTCTTCTGCATTTGTCTTCTTGATAATCCAGCTCAGCAGCTTAACTTCCAACATATATTTGATGCAGAAAAATCTTATCTCTCGCTAAGAAAAAAACAAGAAGAGAGGAGAAAATGAAGCTTGCTTACCAGTCATTGCATTTCACCAGCGAGCTCTACTTCTAACTGTGCAGCGCATCTTCTTGTGGTTAAGAGACAGGTTCTTCAGAAATGAGCCCACTCAATTGTTGTAAGAATTCATAATTCGATTAATTCTTGTATATTCAGTGTGTTCTTCCTCTTACAATTGAGACATAATTTATAGATAAATTCCTAGACTAAAATAGCTAGAATAAATGTTACTTTTCTTGTTACTTAATAGGTAATTAACGGCCATATTTAACACTCCCTCTCAAGTTGGAGCATAGATATTTATCAAGCCCAACTTGTCAATTGCGTCATAGAACGCCCTTCCGGAGACTGCCTTTGTGAGAATATCGGCTAGCTGATCTTCAGACCGGACAAACGGAAGTTGTATAATTCTAATTGCATCCCTAATGACATAATAACTTCAGATTAATAGTAATGAATGGTGTTAAAGCTTAAGTATTAAATATTGTACTATAATATTTTTTTAATTACAGAATGTTCACAAGTCAAATGCATTTCTAAACACAGGATCATGTGAGATATCATCCTAGAGAGGAAAAGATCCACATTACACTCTGCAATTTACAGCTGAGGATGCATGGATTTTGGAGAGTGGGTGGGTGCCAATGCCTTCTGGTCTACGTTCAGCCCCATGAAAATCGATCCAGCTTCAGCAGTTGCACAGTGCCGTATCCTGAACAAGCCGAGAGGAGCTAATCACAATAAATCACTGCAAAACAGGATTCCAAAACCATAAACGTAATGGGTGCTGTGAAATGAATATTGACACAGATGAGTAAATTTGATGCGGAAAAATCTTATCTCTCGCAAAGAAAAAAAACAAGAAGAGAGGAGAAAATGAAGCTTAGCGAGCTCTGCTTCTAACTGTGCAGCGCATCTTCTTGTGGGTAAGAGACAGGTTCTTCAGAAATGATAGCCCACTCAATTGCGTTTCGCAAACTTTCAGGATCTACTTGAATTTTCTTAAGACGATGATGAGTAGTAAGCGGGATCCTCGTTAGCTGCGGGCAATCATATACAGTAATTTCTTCGAGAGAATCGCATTCAAGTCTTCCAGAGTAAATGCTATTCAAATTTGGTAATTTCTTCAATACCAAAACCTTCAAACCCAGACGATGGATCCTGTCCTCTTCATCTGTTCCCATTATCACCTCCATGTTGTGACAATCTTCGACTACAATCACTTCCAAGTGGAGGAGGGTAGACAACAACCAAGGAGGGAGCAGCACCTTAATTCTATGACATTTATGTATTACGATCTCTTTGAGACAGCAAAAGGGGGGAAGAGGAAATCGATCTGAAGGTGCTTCAAAAAGGGTTTCTAAGATCATCAAACCATCAAGGTGTAGAATCTCAAGCCTTCTATATCCATCCATTAATGGACATAAGCTTCTCATGGCTTGACAATTCACAATGACTAATAATGAGGTTTCGAACATAAAAATTGCATTGTCAATCATGAGGTCATAAAACCAGGCCTCTGTAACTAGGTCTGACTTCGATTTCGTATAATTTAGATCTTCGAGTGAAGAGAAAGAAGGTTTTCCTACAGCAACATTGCAAGCAATTAGTCGACGAAAACCTGCTGGGTAGAAAGTTTCGAAATTTTCTATATCAAAGAAATTGCATTCCAAAGTTTCCAACTTCCGTAATCTCAAGACATAACGTCCTCTAACTGGGAGAAAAACTCCAAATTTCTGATGAAGCTTGAGGAACTGTAATTTTGAGAGTTCAGGTAAAATACCTGGCTGTAAATCACGCACCTCACTTCCATCAAGATTAAGATACCTGAGATCCTTCAGCCTTTCCATTCCCTCTGGCAAATTTCCAAGTCCAGTGTAACTGAGATCCAACTTCTTCAATGCCGTAAGCTCTGCTAATGAAGGTACATGACTCAGCTTTGCACACCATCCGAGCAACAATACAGTGAGAGTCGTTAGACGACAAATAGAATCTGGCAACTTCTCTATATCTGTGTCGGAAAGATCAAGAACCTTGAGTCTGATGAAGTGCTGGAAAAAAGACGACTCAACCAAATTCAATTTGTAGTTTCTGCATAACAATAAAGTTGAAAGATTGGGGCATCTTGATGAAAAGTCTGATGGAATATCCTTGATTCTATTTTCCATGAGAGAAACTATCAACAGATTCTCTCTCCACCATGTTCCATCAGGTAATTCTGTTAATTGTGCACCTGCTTGAACCCCACCCCCCAGACTTTCGTTCAATATTTTCATAGCCATATCCCAAATCAAAACACGCATCTTCACATATCTGTAATTTTCATCGTCCCAGGAACCTTCTAATAAGCTGGCATTTTCAAGTTGATCAAGCATGGTATGACCCCTATCAAATAATTGTGCACGCCTCATCCACATATCTTCGACAATAATACCCTCATCAATCAAATACTCTATCAAGTCCTCTCTCCAGATGATCTTGCCTTTTGGAAATAGTGTGATGTGTAAGAAGCACTTCTGCAGTGCTGGATCGTTCAACTGAGCATAGCTGAATTTCAATACTCGAAATACCTCGGTTTCCATGTCACTTGCTCCAACTTCTGGTATTCTCAGTCGTCGCAATGCATCTCTCCAACGATATTCACCATCCACTCCCTTCATGCTTCCAGCCATTGTCATGATTCCAAGAGGCAGACCAGCACACTCCTTCACAACAGACTCTGCAATCTGTTTCGTTTCAGGAAAAAGTCTAACACCGTGCCCTAATTTTTCAACGAACAAATTCCAAGCTTCACCCTCAGAAAGAGGCTCCACTTTGATTATCCTCAGAACTAATTTTTTTACATATGTCCAATGATCTAGTTGTGAAAACCAACTTACACCCGTCTGTTCTAAGAGGTATTTCCACTTTCTCAAGACGAAAATGATCCCACAAATCATCAAGAATGAGAACATTTTTTTTTTCACAGTCAACTCTGTCCTCAGCTTCCCAGCTCTCACTACCGCATCATTTTGATCCCCAAGAACTAAATCAAAAGATTTCACAATGCGATCCTGCAATGCTTCAATGCTGTAGTCTTGGGACACAGTAATCCAACGAACATGATAAAAAATATCTTGTCTCTCTTGACAAACATGACGAAGCTGATCATGGACATGGGTAGCGAAAGCTGTCTTTCCCACTCCCCCATCCCGTAAATGCCAATAGATGAGACCTCATCATTCAACAACCAGGACCAGACATCTTTCATATTTCTTTCAAACGCTTGGCCCACTAGCTTCGTTGTCGGCAAAAAATATCTTCTAGTCCTACGTCGCTTATGTGCAGGGCTTTCAGAAGAGCTTCCTCTCTCAACAACAGAATGCTTATATTCCTGATGCTGGAAAAATTCCTGAGTCACTAACAGTTACTATTCAAATCAACAACTGTTCTTGTCTTAGTTGCCCAGAAAAACAGACACTATTCAAATTAAAGAACTTCCTGCCCTGTTTTGTAGAAAACTTGAGAACCTAGACAACCAAGAAATAAACACTTTTCTATGGAATTTTTAGAGCAGAATGTGTTAAGATTACTGCCATCCCTTAGCTTTATTTATAGCAAAAACAAACCTTACATGAATAAGGATTCTAGTCTATTACAAATTCTTAGCTAAATAAGAAATTGAAAACTCTTAGTCTAATTAGGAAATAACTAACGTACTTGATCAAAACACTTTGATCTTTATTGAAACATAAGTAAAAAACTACTAATGATAATCTTCAATTCAGTTGCAGTCTTGGAATCAAAGTCTTCAATCTTCATCACTCTTCCTTGGTTCCAAAGCTGCAGGGCTGCACGATTCAACCTTTTCACTTAGGTCTTCAAATCTCTCTTTAGCTAGTGATTTGGTGAACAAATCAGCCAACTGATCTTTAAAAGTGCAATACTTCATTTCTAATTCCCCTTCTTGCTGGAACTGTCTTAATGCATGAAACTTGATTTTCATGTGCTTGTTTGCTTCCCTAATTGACAAGCTTCACAAAAAACAACTTCATCTTGTATATTAGGCAATCCATGTGCCTTCTGCAAATTTGTCATTCTTCTTAAGGTAGCATAGTTGAAATGCCCTTACCTTTTATTCCAAAGAATAGATTCATCCACCTTACATGTGTCAACATCCCAACATGTGTTTTTCCAATCAACATTGAAACTTCTATTCAACATTTTAGTAGACAACAATAACACTCTATTTTTGTCTATGATATCACACACTCCATCATCAAAGAGTAGTGAATATCCAGATTCCATTAGCTGCCCCACACTAACCAAATTATGATTTAGTTGAGGTACATATAAGATATTGTTTAGAATTTTTGTACCTTCCTTTGTCTCTACTGCAATGGATTGTTTACCTTCAACTCTCACAAAATCTCCATTACCAATCTTTACTCTTGATATGTAGTTTCTAAATATGCTGAGGTCTGCTGTCATGTGGTTAGAACAACCACTGTCAATGAGCCAAGATGAATCACCTCTCTTTGTTGTATTGCACATCTGCTGTATTGTGGCTACAAATAAAAATTCATCTTTGATTTCTGAAGTGTCCTCTTCTTGAGCTGTTTGACTTCATCTACTCTGGTTTTGCAAAAAAATTGTATGTGACCGAATTGATTGCAATTTCGACATTGCACATTCTTGAACCAACACCATTCCTCAATGTGATTTGTTTGTTGACAATATTTGCATGCAAGGAACTCTTTCTTTTCTTTCCTTATCAGGTTGTGTTGCTAGTTGCTAGATTGTTGATTATTTGGTCTCTAGCCTCTTCCTTTTTCCATCTTTCCACTTTGATTATTTCTAGCAAAGTTCTGGATTCGATTCTTCTTCTTAAAGACAGCAACTAGAGAACCTTCACTTGTTCCTTCTAGTCTATATGCTTGTCTTTGTTCCACAACTTGTAGAGCATTCACAAGCTCTTGAAAGCTCATCTTTGAAGGGTTTTGAAGGGTTTAAAAGTAAGGTTTTAAGGGAAATCAAAGTTAAGGGTTTTGAAGGTTTTAGTGAGGTAAAAACCGAGAGTGTGAGCAGAGTATTATTTCAATGGAATCAATCACAAGTTTTCCTGTCAAATCACCATCATTCACAGGTTTGAATTATGGTATTAGAGTTGTAAAAATGGAGACATACCTGAAAGCTTTCTAATTTATGGGAGATAGTGCAGAGTGACAGTCAACTCCCACAGAGAGACAAATTTAAAGAGCTAAATGAGAAGATAGATATGTGCAACCTTGGAACCAAGGAGAGTGTTGAAGAATTTGGTTCCAATTCTGCTACAAATTAGTTATAAGTTTTTTTATTAATGTTAGTCATTTAAATTCTAGCATTTAGTGATGTGTTTTGATTGTTCTTTTCTACTTCTAGTTTAAATCTTATCTATGATAAGATTAATTTAAGAGTTTGTGTTTGATTAGGCTTCTTGTAATGCCTTTGATTTCTTCTATAAATACAATTAGAGGGATGACAAGAAAAAAATAGATATTGGGTTTTTATCCCTTGATCTCTTTGTTCTTTGTTCTCAACTAAAATATTTCAATTAATTCTTAGCTAAGAGTTAGAATTTTTCAATTGAAATAGGGGCACCTCTAACTTCCAATAATTGATATCAAAGTTTTTTTCCAATTTTCCAACAATTGGTATCAGAGCTTGTCCAATTTTCCAACACCTGAGACATTATATTTCTACACCTTCTCAAAACATCATCCATCATTGATGAGGACGAGATGCTTTTCGTGTTCGTTTCAAATGACTGATGTGCTTGCTCTGTTCTTTGTCTAATCTCGGGTTCATCTGTCAAAAGTACGACTGGAGCTCTAGGTTCCTCAACAAGCTCAGTCTCCCCACCAATCAAGATATCCATCCCTCCTAGTCCATCATCCAAACGAGGTTGTTCTTCTTGTTCAATTGCTAAACCCCGAACAGGAGTTGAAGCTGCATTAGTTGCCTTATTATTGCTTGAACTTGGCACACTCCCATCTACAGGCCTTTTAGAAGAGCTTCCTCTCTCAGCAACAGACTGCATCAATTCCCAAGTCATCTTCTCTGGACCACTGCTGAACTCAACATCCCTCATCAATGAAGATGAGATGTTATTCATATCCATTTCAAATGGTTGATCTGCTGGCTCTGTTCCCAATCCAGTCTCGGGTGCATCAGGCATAGGCATAACAAGAGCAACGTTTTCATCAGTAAGAAAAATCTCTCCCCCGATCAAGCTATCCATCCATGACAGGTCATCATCCAAAAGTGGTTGTCCTTCTTGTTGCATTTCTAAATCTTGCGCACGATCTGAACCTGCAGTAACTATTATATTTTTGCTTGAACTTGGCATACTCCAATGCATTCTGTTAGGAAGCTGATCAAACGCTGCTCGTTGAACGTCTGGAGTTACTTTTTCACAGGGTTTAACACCACGCCCTTTAACTCCTGCCAAATGATATTTTATCCTTGAAATGGAAGTACTTCCAGCATATATATGCTCACAAAAAACGCACTTCAAAGAACCATCAGTGTTTTTCTCAACATGACGCCAAGTTGAATCACTTCCTCTAATCATTTTTTCGTCTGTATCCCTCCCTACGAACATCAGAAACAGATTTCAAAATATTGAATTAAAATGGAACTTAAACTAACTAAGAAAAAAAAGAAGCTAAATTTAAGATAAGAACTTGATCACAAGTATTCTTCTGTCTAGACCAAAGTCAAGCTAAACCACTCCCAAGATCAAAGTGTTCTTCATCTCTCTCTTTTTTCCCAGTAACTATACAGCTGATCATATCAGTAATTTAAAAACCAGTATGTTTCTTTTTGCTTAGAACACTCAACCTACATGTGTTGGAAAAGAAATGGTATGAAATAAGAGCAAAAAGTAATCAAACTCAATTACCTGAGCAGGAGCAAGATGTTATCCAATGATTTGATTAAATCGGAAAAAAAGAAGATGGACGGGGAAGAGTAAGTGTGTTAGAGACGAGTGATAGAGCTTCGGCTTGAGTGGTTGTGGATAAGGATAGAGCCAGTACGTTTGTTTTCTGGTTTTTGACAAAGTTTTTTCTAGAAAATAATTTTTTTAAATTAAAAAAATGTTGAGAAATAAAATAAGTTGAGAGGAGGGGTGGAATTGAAATAAATGTAAAGATCGATTATGATTTATATTATAAGAAGAGAAGATGTGGGGTAAAAAGAAAACATTTAAAGGAAATTGGGGGCCTTAGTGTAATAAGAGAAATTGAGGAGTATAAATACCCCTCTTTTCTCTCATTTCCAGGAGAAGGAGGGGAAGAAAGGGAGGGAGATTTTGATATTTTCTAACCCAAATTGTAGAAGAATTTAGAAGTGAAAGTGAGATTAAAGGTTACCAAAACATTCAAACATCAAAAACCGAAGGATTTGGAGTATTATTGGAAGGAGAAAGTGGAGGAAAAGGAGTGTTTGGGCTAGTAGTAGTAGGAAGAGAAAAAAAAGAGGAGGATATTGTGATTTCACAAGCTATTAGGATCTTGAATCTTTCTTAGTAAGGTGTTTCTTATGTGCATCTAAAAGATTCTTGACTTTATGGTTAAATTTCATTATTTTTCTTTATGAATTTTGGGTTAGGGTTCTTGAAACATTTTGGGGGAAATGTGGAATTGCGTGAAATTGATGAATGTGGCGTGAAATTGATGAATGTGGCATGAAATAGGATGAAATGAGTTAATTGGAAAGACAAATGGAAAGGTAAAAAGGGGAGCCCTAGAAAAGGCCATGGTTGGCCATTGAGGGCAGAAATTAGGAGGGAAAGATTATGTGTTTTGTAAAATAATTATTGTATATGTTGTGTTGCATGTGAATGGTTGTGTAATGAATGATTGAGCATGAAAATAATGAGGGAAGTCTTGTTTTTCCAAGGCCAACTTTCGGCCAAATGCATGTGTTGTAGAAGTGAATAACTTGACAAATTCATCTCTTGACTTTCAGAGAGAATTTGAGTGGGAAAAAAAAGGAATTAGGATTGGGTTCCTTCGTAGGAGTTGTAGTTCTGGATGTCTACTATCCAAGGAAACTTATTTCATTTAATTAGGAATTTTATAACTCTAGTTAAGGGTCACCTAACTTGACTGTACAGGGCAGACTCTGCAGAACAGCAGGTCTGTCACATTCATGATGCATTTCGTGAATTTTGGGGATAGAACTGAGTTTTCTTTGCTTTATAATAGTTGTAGACCTATATTTTATCTTTCTAACGAGATAACATTTGTACAAAATGGAGTTCTAGAACTACTGTTATAGTGAAAAATCTTGGCAGAGGTCGAAATCCGACCTCTGTTGGCAGCTTTGAGAAAAAGGGGAAAAGAGGTGGGTGGTCATGAAATGATGAAGTGAGACGCATTAAAGGAAAAGAAACAAGTTATGTTTGGAAATGGATGTTTGAAATGATATTTTTGATTGACAAAAATTATAAAGGAATAACAAATGTAAAGGGATATTGAATTGTTTCGGTGTGGTTGTTACGAAGAGTATCGGTGGTTGGAAATGATTTACGAGAATTTTCCTGTAATTGCAGGAGGGAACAAAAGTGTGGTGCAACAGCAGCAACAAGGGAACATGAGCAAAGCATCCACAATAGGTAGGTGATTCATGCCTATGTTTCTAATTTAATTTTCATAGTGAAAATGTGTGATTTATTCTTAAAGTTTTGGTGGAAGTTTGAGAAGATATGATGTATCAATAAGAATATTTAAGGCATGTGTATTAGGAAAGTTTGGAAATGTCATGAACAAAATATGGCGGTGGCTAGTATACATTTAGTGTATGCTAGGATCCCGGATAAAGGGATCGGCAAGAATGGCTAACATACATTTAGTGTATGTTAGGATCCCGGATAAGGGGATCATCATGAATATATGTCATACATTCAGTATATGCCAGGATCCCGGATAAAGGGATCACCAAAGAAAATGGCTAACATATATTTTAGTGTATGTTAGGATCCCGGATAAGTGGATCATCATGAGTAACTGTAATACATTCAGTATATGTTAGGATCCCGGATAAGAGGATCACTATGCACAGGTTAATATACATTTAGTGTATATTAGAATCCCAGATAAAGGGATTGTGGTGCAATGCTTAAACACACATTCATGTATGTTGAACTTTCAAGAGTAAAATAAAAATATATGAGGTATGTTACAGACCCGAAAAGGGGTTTTCTCCGATTTCTAATGTCGGTAGGGTGATAAGGGTATCGGAAAGGCTTAGTATTGGCAATACTTAGTGCCTGTTTGGCGTTGTGGTGCGATCTGCGATTGCCAGATCGCACCACAATGTTAGTGTTTGGTAATGGGCAAACACAGGTTTTAGAGGTGGGTCCCACGCAAAATTTTTATCTGAAACGGCGTTCCGCAAAAAGCAGGAGAGGGATACTTTTTTTTTGCCGATTTGGGGAGTCACGATCTGTGATTATATCTGCGATGAAAAATATATCCGTTGAAGATTCTTTCACGATCTGAAATCTGAAAATCTGAAAATCTTATCTTCTCACCCGAGCCTATAAGCTTCCTTCTCTTCCTTCTCGTCTGCACCAAGCGACATCCACAGCCTTCTCCCTCTGCCTCCTCTTCTTCTCCAGACCCGTCGGCTGCCTTCTCTCTTCTCTGCAAAAAACCACGGCCGTGTCCTCTGCAACCCTCACAGCAAGCCTCCCTAGAAACCCACTCGCCTTCTCTGCCAGATCAAGACGATCTGGACTCACCAGCAGCGCCCTCTCCATCTCTTCCAGTGCAAGACGACCTGTCGGTCACCACTGATTCGATCAACCGTCATCGCCAAACAGGGACTTCATCGTCGTCCAATACCCAAGCAGCCAAACCACAACCGTCCGATTCTTCTTCGCAACCATCACAAACTCTTGTTGTGATTCGCAACGATCTCGCTGAAATCGGTGAGTTTTAAAAATAATTTCTCTAAATTCATTTCCAATTTCTTGCACGTTAAAAATCGCCCTGTTCTCTCCTCTGCCCACAGATCCCATCTTCTCCACGCAACACCCACACTTCACCAGCACAGCGATAACTTGTAAGCTCTTGTTTCTGTCAAATTGTTGAATTAATATGTGTATTTGTTGATGAAATTGCACTACATATTTGATGTTGAAATAGTTGACATTGCCGTGATTTGTTTGATGAACTTGCTGGGAGTTTTATCTGTTAAATTGTAGAAAATGCAGTGGGTTTTTTCTGTGAAATATGTGTGAAATTGTTGAAATTGCTGTGAAATTGTTCTGTTAAATTTATGTGAACATGTTAAAATTGCCGTGAGTGTTTTCTGGTAAATTTCTGTGCAATTTCTGTGATTTTTTTCTGTTAAGTTTCTGTGAAATTGTTGAAATTGCCGTGAGTGTTTGCTGTGAAACTTCTGTGAAATTGTTGAAATTGCTGTCATATTTTTATGTGAATTTCTGTGAAATTGTTAAAATTACTGTGATTTTTTTCTGTGAATTTTCTGTGTAATTGTTGAAATTGCCATGATTTTATTCCGTGAAATTTCGTTGAAATTGTTGAAAATAAAGTTATTTTTTTCTGTGAATTTTCTGTGTAATTGATGAAATTGCCGTGATTTTTGTATGTGTATTTTATGTGACATTGTTGAAATTACTGTGAAATTTTTCTGTGAATTGTCTGTGTAAATGTTGTAATTGCCGTGCTTTTATTCCGTTAATTTTTGTTGAAATTGTTGAAATTACTGTTATTTTTTCAGTGAATTTTCTGTGTAAATGTTGAAATTGCCGTGATTTTATTCTGTGAAAATTCTTTGAAATTGTTGAAATAATGTGATTGTTATCTGTGCATTTTCTGTGTAATTGTTGAATTGCCGTGATTTTGTGCTGTGCAATTTCTTTGAAATTGTTGAAATTACTATGATTTTTTTCCTTTGCATTTGCTGTGTAATAATTCTTGTTTCATCATTGATGTTGTTAAAAAAATTAATTATTGTTGTTTGTTTGATTGTTGTTTGTTTGATCGTTGTATTACTGTGATTGATCAGGTGTGCTTTCTCATCTGAAAGTTTATTGGTTGATTAGCGTGGAGCAGTTGCATTTCCTTACGTTACGAAGTGTCTTAATGCTCTATGATTGCACGTTTTTACGAATTCCAGTTCTTGAATGCGGTGTTCTGTTCTGTAGCACAAAGTTACATAGGATTTTACGGAGACTTTGAAGATTGTGGGATATTTTTATGAACGTGAAAGCTAAATTATTTGTGCATTGAATTGTGAAATTTTGTTCAATACAGTAACGTTTTCCGATGCAGAACAATATTGATGTGGAAGAAGGAAAAAAAATTACAATAATGAAGGACTACAAAATAATTAATAAACGGAATATAATTTTAGTCCTCGAATAATCAAATAGAGACAATAATCAAGTAGAGACGTGATTGACAATAATCAAATACATATTTTCCTATTTATATGATTTTATTTACTTTTCATATATTAAAAAAGCCTTTCAATATAAAAACTATATATAAAAAGAACATTTCAATATAAAAACTTCTAAGAAAACCTTTCTTATTTTTTAATGAAATTTCTAAATTATTTATAATAAATGAAAGTTAATTAAAAAAATATAAAGGACGGCCCCACTAGTTATATTAATACTTATATTAGGGAGATAAAATTTCGTTTGGACCCACAATTTTTTTTTATCAATGTATTCTTCCAAAAACAGTTTTGAAACCGTCGAGATATTGGAAAAATTAACTAAAGAACTGTAGACAGAAAGTGATATGGCCTAAGGGGCCAAAGGATATGCATTTAGTTGTATTTTATTTGATTGATTTTATTTCAATGTTTGATTACAAGTTCATTGCAAGTATTTGCAATATCAGTATTTACTGTGTTCTTGTTGTACAACACCAAGTGTGTTTTAGTAATCGTTCGTTCATAGTATGTGGTGCCGGTTTGTAATGTTTTTTTGTTGTTCTTTGCAAAGCGTCACGACATATCATGGACGTTTCTAAGTCAGGTGGGAAAGCTAAATGGAGTAAACAAACCTTGCATATATTTTGTGATATATGCATTAGGGCAATTGATATGGGTATGCGACCGGGTTCGCATTTTGAACGAGGCGGATGGAAATATATTGTAAAATCATTTGGAGAACAAACGGGTCAACTGTTGCAGAAAGATCAAATGAAAAATAAATGGGATGTTTGTAAGAAAGACTGGCGGTTGTGGAATAAATTGATTGGTGAAACTGGTGTCGGATGGAGTAATGAATTAGGAACAATTGATGCCAGCGATGAGTGGTGGAAATCACGAATTCAGGTGAGATGTTGTCATGCCATATTTTTCAACGATGTTATTATGTTGTGTGAATATAATGACAAAAGCATTAATTTGTTTATGTAGGAAAATAGAGTGAACAAATTTAGACAGTCCGGAATCGAGCCTTCATTGAAGTTTAAATTTGATAGAATGTTCTCCGGAGTCACGGCTACCGGACAACATGCATGGGCACCATCGTCGGGCACAATACCTGGTAGTGACGACGATTTGGAGACATTAAATGTCGGTCTCCAAGGTGCTGATTTGGAGGAAGGAAGCGGGGACTCGGATGAGAATGTGGATATAGATTATCAACAGTATCTTTCTCGAGGCGGTGGGGGGGAGCATATATCTAGTAGTAGCAACACCAAGAGCAGTGGTAAACGAAAAGAAAGAGAGCAGTCGGAGCCTAGAGCTAGAAAGAAAAAGTCATCTTCCATTGGTGCTCAACTAGTATCAATACAGCAACAGCTTCTCGACAGCATGTCTAGTAGGAGTGATTCCACTTCTGCAAATAAAGACTTGCCAGGCTATAGCATTCCAGAAGTTATGGCTGAGCTCCAATCAATACCTGGTTCGGCAGATGACGAACAATTTTTTTTTCGCGCCATGAAGTTTCTACAAGTGCGAAAAAATAGAGAAATGTGGGCTAGCATCGTAGGTGTTCAACTAAAATACCGTTGGCTTCAACAAAGCATCGCGCCTTGAGAAAATTATTAACTGGAATACTCGTACTTTGTTTGACTATTTGGTTTTCATATTAGTCTTAGTTTTGGATTGTAATGTCACAAACAAGTAATTTGTTGTGCAAATGTTTTACTATTAAGGCCGTGAAATTGTTGTGCTCATTGTTATGAATGTTTGTTTGGACTAGTTTTAAAACATATCGTGACTCTTGCAGTTGTATATCATGACTCACATTCCTTAATGTCGACAGGTTCGCGCTTCTTTACATATGGATGATGCACATTTTAATGCTCTACTCAATGGGAATTTTGAAGGTGACTATGACAATGTTATGAATCGTGTTATTGAGCACATTAACTATGGTGCAGATGAAGGAAACAATACCGCATACGTTGATGGTGGAACAGCTGTTCCCGACAACGATGACGATGACGATGACGAGCACGATGACGACAGTAGCGACGACGACGACGACGACGACAATGAAGATGAGGCAAATTTTATACGGAGAAAATATGATCATAAAAAACTTCTTCTATGCACGGCCGGAGCAGTAAACATATATTATAGTACTTACATCTATAAAGAACCATGTATGGTTTCATACAATACAGGGATGCGTTGGTTGAGTGACATTTTAAGAGGTCATTGGAAACGTTGTGTTAACATGTTTAGGATGGACAGAGACACTTTGTTGGGTCTGTGTAATGATTTGGAAACGCGCTATGGTTTAAAACCTTCGCGGAGGATGTGCGTACTCGAGAAGGTAGGAATGTTTCTATTTACTCTTGCAGTTGGGGCATCAAATCGACATGTGCAAGAAAGATTTCAGCATTCTGGCGAAACAGTAAGTAGATGCATGAAAGAAGTCCTTAAAGCATTACGTCTGTTTGCTATAGATATCATCAAACCAACTGATCCAGACTTTACCAACACACCAATACAAATTGCGATGAATGCAAGATTTATGCCACATTTCAAGGTAATTTTTTGAAGTTGACATTAAATATAGTTTGCACTAAAATTGTGTTTTTTGTTTGAAATTTTTTATCCTAATTCATTTTTTTTCTGCCTGTAGAACTGTATTGGTGCAATTGATGGGACACATGTTCGTGCCACGATTTCACCCGAATATCAAATTCCTTTTATTGGTAGGAAAGGTGTCCCAACACAAAACATCATGGCGGCCTGTAGTTTTGACATGCAATTCACATTTGTATGGGCAGGATGGGAAGGTGCTGCGCACGATACACGTATTTTTCTCGAGGCTATAGATAGTACGAGTATCAAATTTCCTAAACCGCCTGAAGGTTGTCATTTCTTATTTCTTACATATATGATAATTTCAATAAATTACTATTCTTCTTTTTTTATTGAATTAATATAAAAGTTGATTTTTGCTTCTATTTTCAGGAAAATACTATTTGGTTGATGCTGGTTATCCGAATGAGTATGGATATTTAGGTCCATATAGAGGGGAGCGATATCATTTTCAAGAATTTCGACGTCGGGGTGCACCACGTGGACGCCGCGAAGTATTTAATCATGCACATTCATCACTACGCAATGTGATAGAACAAACATTTGGAGTATGGAAGCAACAGTGGAGGATTTTGCAGTGCATGCCAGCTTATCCTTACAAAACACAGGTTGCGATTATTGTTGCATCGATGGCACTACATAACTATATTAGAAGGAGATCGCAAGATGATGCTGTTTTTGTTGAATATGATCGTAATCCCGATTATATCCCAGATGAGTTATTACCAGATGTTGTTGCGTGTGCAACTAGTCAGACTTCGCGCAGAAATTCACGTATGGATATTGTTCGCGAGGGCATTGCAAATAGTTTGATGGGAGAGTGAAATGACGTTCCCATGTTACTTGAAGTATTCACATTAATAGAAATTGGTATTTATTTTTAAATGCGCTTTTTTAAGTTATATATATATATATATAAAATATAAATTTATATAAGACAAAATTACATATAAAATTAATATACAAAATTATAATAACATTGTTGAATTTTTTTCAAATAATAATCTATTAATTTTGTATAAAATTAATTTCTTAGTCAGTTTAAATTAATAATAATACATGTTATTGTTATGATTATTAATCTACAAAATTTAAAAAATAATTTATATATTTATGTGTCTCATTTAAAGTAATTTCACAAGTTTGTCCAATCTATATATTATTTAACAAATAAATATATATGTATGTGTCTCCTTCTCTTCCTGCTTGTCTTCGGATTATTTGTGTTCCAGGTGGTTGGGTTCTTGTAAGAGCGTGGTCTGTAGTCTATTCTATAAATTAATTATATTTATCATATTTATATATATATATATATATATATATATATTATTTTTGAAACATAATATTTGTTTTTTCATTAATTATTACTTACAAAATATTATTATATTTATTAAATTTACAATATTTACATGTATATATATACATATATACCCTTTTTAGTAATTTAACAAGTTAAAAGCAATATGAAAAGTTTGGTAACCAAACACCCAAAACTGCTTTTTTTTCAACCTCCAACTCAACCACAGTTTTAACCAAACACTTAACTGCTTATTTTGCAACACATAAAAAGTGCTTTTTTTGAAACTGCTTTTTTCCAACCGCAATCGCAAAAGCAAAAGCAATGCCAAACACACTCTTAGTATCAGTTATATTTAGTATCGACAATACGTAAGTGGGGAAGACAGTTTGGTTTTCAAATAGCTATGTTGATTATTTTAATTATATATGATGGCATATCATGAGTTTAATAACTTTAATATGATTTCTTCTAGAATTTTCTTTATGAGATTATCTTGTATCTGTATTTCAGGTACATCATCTACACGTCAGGAGTAAAGCTATCGTTTCTTAGTTTTTGTATCCAATAGTAATTTGTATAAAGTAAATGTTGGCAAACTGATATGTATGTTTACTATTTTTGAAAAAATATTGGAATGTAAGAAAATTAACTCGTTTTGTTATATTTTATTAAATGTGACTGGATTTATATCAACTCTAGTGTAAATGGTTGAATGATGTTAAATGTATGGTTTATTAATTATGGTTGTGATGAGGATGATGTTTAAGGTTTTGTAGACCCAAGATGATTGGGTCAAAATTGATTTAAGGGTTATGTTACTGCCCACCTGTTACTGTTTTGGAACATGTTATTGTTTGAGACCTGTTACTGTATCGGGACATGTTACTGTTTCGGGACACGTTAATATTTGGGGACATGTTACTGTTTTGAGACCTGTTAGTGTTTGAGACCTGTTATTATTTCGGGACATGTTACTATTTTGATACATATTACTGTTTTGAGACCTATTACTGTTTAGAGTCATGTTATAGCTCGCTTGTTATTGAGAAAAAAAAATATTATGTTTTTTTCGGCGAATGTGTATTAATAAGATGACCTGTTAGTCCCCAAGAATATGGGGCGTTATATTTTGGTATCAGAGTCAGGTCGAACCATTGGGACTTGGAATCTTGATATAAATTTTGAAATGTATTACAGGATGGTTCGAACCAAACACCAAGCTAGGACTGACCCAACCCCTACACGAGGAAGGGGGTCAAGTTTACATTATGACAGTAGGATAGAGGGGGATTCCATAGCAGATACGACCTCTCATATACCTGCGGTATTGGTTCATTCTGAGACGTGAGAATCATCAGAAGGTCAGGAAAATTATAAAAGACTTATATGGACATGTAAACTAGAAATAAAATTAATTTGATAAACTAGAAATAAAAGTCAAAATTGAGATAATGAATAAAGTTTATTTTTTATTAAAGGGTGAAATCAAAAAGAAAGATTAATCTAACAACAGGAAAAAATAATAAGGATTAAAATTGAAATATTTTTTTTTATTGAATGATAAAATTAAAAGAAAAATCAATTTAAGTAAAGGACTAAAAATAAAACAATCAAAAGATTAAGGAAAAAATTAAAAAAAAAACATATAACAAGTTGAAATTGAAAGATTAGATTAAAAAACAATCAAGAATTTACAAAAAAAATAGAATAAAAATCAAAATCAAAAGATTAACTGTGAAGTTTTGCATGAGAGGAAAGAAAAAAAAAGGACTTATTTGGACATGTAAACTAGTTTACATTTTTCTATTTTATTTTAATAATATTTTAATTATTTATAATGTTTTTAAAATATAAAATGATTTATTAATTTATAATTAAATTAATTTGATAATGACTAATAAGTATTGCGAAAAGATTTCAATGTCAGATAGCTCAATAATTCTTTTGTGAGAATGAAAAAACCTTGATTACATTATTCCTGTTGTTAACGGCTTACGAGTATGCATGAATTATGTTTTTCCAAACAAAATTAGTTTTGGTTACTAATATAACTCTGGAGGATGCATTTACAAAACAAAAAAGCTCGATGACTAAAGTGAAATTAATCAGCACCTGGGCTCTGCACTGTATGGGAAATCTGAGTAACCGTCATCCATTGGAAGCTACATGTCGTCTGTGATTATCAATCTTCCCATTCAGACCATAGTTGTAAAATCCGTTCTGGGTACCGTTCCGGTTTTTTATTTAGAACGAAACGTTCTGGTTTCGGTGCATTCCGGTGTTCCGTTCTGGTTTTGTACTGTTCATATTTATTTAATTATATATATGTATGAAAAAAATAAAATATTAATTTAACAAGTATAATTAAAAATTCAAGATAAATTAACTTTAAATTATACAATACAAACACAAAGTCAAACAAACATAATCTCAAAACTAGAAACATCTCTGAAATTTCAAAATATTATGAAAGTAAAATGTTCTAAAATAAAAAATAAAAAAAAACATGAATAAAAAACACTCGATAAGAACACAATAATTTTTTCTGTGTCTGTGAAGATGCTAGTAGACACAGAAAATCAAATATCATACTTTATAGTTTAATACTTTATAGTTTAATATCATATAAAGTAGAATCCCATCATGATGAACCCTAGCTAGCTCAAGCAGCCAGCAAACTCTCACCAATCTTCCAAGACAAAAAGGCATCGAGACAAGCATATTGAACTTGAGCAGCAGAAAGCCACGCATTGTCCCACCTACTCAGAGTAATCCTTTCGGTTTCTCGACCCCCTTCCCCAAAACTTCCCTCTCCTGCCCTCTTATCCCAAATTTCTTCCACTTCTCAAATCCCCCAGTTTCTCAGCAGCTAAACCCCTTAAATCCACATCATTTCCCACACTCAGCCTATAATCATCCATCAGCTTCTTCGCATCACTCTCAAATTCTCAATACCCACCCCAACAAAAGTATAATCGTGTTGCTCAGAAAAGCATAGAGGGATTATGGGATACCAGTGGGACAGTATAGGAGTTGAAAGATCAAGCAGTCATTGCCAGCTGTAAGCTGGAGTGGCGACTGGGTTTTCGAATCGTCGGCTCCTGTTGGGTCTCCACTCGATGTCAAGGCCAACTATAAGAGGATGGTGAGCAGGGTGGTTGTTTCGGAGGAGTTTTTGTTGGGTTTTTCAGCGATCCATGTGTTGAAGGAGCCCGGAACGGAACGCCCGGTACGGAACTAGGGCGTTCCGGCCGGAATCCGGCCGGATTTTCCAGATCGGGGTGGGATTTTTACCAGGACAAAAACGTCGCTGTTTTGTCCCAGATTTTGCACTGGAACGGGCCGTTCCGGCCGGAACGGAATGGGATTTATAACTCTGATTCAGACATTCCCTCTTCTCTGGGGATCTTACTATGGCACCAAATAGTTAAACTGAAGAACAAGAAAACAAATCCCTCTCTCCTCCCCGCTCTCCGCTCTCCCCACTCTCTAAATTCTCCTTGTAGGAAGCCATGACTGCAGCCACCAAGAAACACTACCCCTCCTCAAAGCCACCCAAGAACCACCACTCTACCCCCAACACCACCACCACAACCACCCCACAACCTAACATCACTCAAGACCCTAGCCCAACCACTAATCCATCACCACTATCTCCCACCCTCAAAGACCAGGTCTTGCACGCGCTACCCACATAACGCGCCAAGAACTCCTCAAAAGAAGGTCTTACAAGCTAAAACAACTCTCAAAATGCTTCTCAGCAGACAATTTTGAGCACTTGTACATACAATCTGAAATTGAGAATGCAGTGGTAGGAACTTGGAAGCTGAATTGACAGGAAAAAAAACAAGCAAGTACTACGCCAAACTTTACACATAATCCATGAACCTAACTCACACAACAATTTCCTTTACTAATATGTTATTGCTGAAAAAAGTAAATTTCTGATCAATCTATTTCTGAGATGGCTGCCAGCTCTTGGTGGCGGCGTCTCGCTGGCATGCGGTGGCCTGCACTGGTTCTCTTAGGGACAGTACTGGAGCTAAAAGGATCATGAGGCTTTGCTAAGTTTTCTCCTTCCCCTTCAAGCATCTGGACAACAGTTTTCATGGAAGGACGCTCTGCTGGGTTCCACTGAATACACCATAGTCCCACAATTGCTAGTTTCTTTGCGGTTTTAGCATCTTCTTCTCCATCAATATGAAATCGCAGATCTTCTTCTGTCTCTAAGAGATTATAAATCCATTCCGGGAAGTATATCTGGTCTCCATTTTCTGTTGTGTCATCCACGTTCTTCCTTCCCCCGACCATTTCCAACACCAACATACCAAAGCTGTAAACGTCTGATTTAGAGGAGACATTCCCGAAGTTCCTGGAGAACACTTCTGGGGCAATGTAGCCAACAGTGCCCCTAGCAGTCGTCATGGAAATAGCACTTTTATCCCTGGAGCACAGCTTAGCCATCCCAAAATCAGAGATTTTGGGATTGAATTCGTTGTCGAGCAGGATATTCTGTGGTTTGATATCAAAATGGAGGATTCTTTGATCACACCCCTGGTGAAGATATTCAATCCCTTTGGCTATGCCTAGAGCAACACGATTCAACCTTTCCCAGCCAAGGAAATGGTTCCTTGAGTCTGCCGAGGATATGAACTTCTGTAATGAATCATTTGGCAAGTAGTCATAAACAAGAGCTCGCCTAAATCCATCAGCACAGAAACCGATCAAGCGAACCACATTGACATGGTGAATCCTTGCCATCGTTCCCACTTCGTTGATGAACTCCTCCCCTTCTCCGATGGAATTATTGAGGAGCTTCACAGCTACAGCAATTTCATTGGTTAGCTTTCCTTTAAACACGGTGCCATAAGCTCCTTGGCCCAATTCATCCCAGAATTGATTTGTGATCCTCTTGAGATCAGCATAGGAGAACCTGGTGGGATTCAGTGTTCTGTAATCATCCAAAAACATCTCAACCCTGTCTTGATATTCTCTTTGTGTTTTATCGTTGCTGTAGGCGCGGTAGAGGGCAATAATCACCATAGCAAAAAGGGGTAATCCTAAAATCACACCTGCATATCAACATTCCGAGTCAGAAAACTCTGTTTTTTTCCGGGAAGTAATGTATTGAACAGAGTGTAAAATCCAGATGGAAATTTGAGCAGACTACTAACCAGTAATCAGCAGCTTTCGCCTCACACCTGTAAAGGATTGAATACTTGTTCAAATGCCAATTATTAATTTGCAAGGAGCAAGAAACATAAAAGAAAATGAAAGAAAGAAAAGCATGCCTTTTCTGTGCTTGAGAATGCTATTATAGCATTCAGCTTCGGAAGATCCACAAGTTGGATTGAACCAAGAAATAGTAAGACTATAATTTTCTTCATGCAACATACGATATGAAAATCCATAAATGTTGTACATCTTGGTACAAGATAATAAATCAGAGTCACTAATGGTAACACTTGATCCAACGGCATAAACATCATGGTTAAAAGCACTCAGACATGGGATTTTAACCGAGTACGGAGACCGTTTCTCATTAGAAGAACAATCGAACAAGGTCCAATCATACGGCCAATCATTGTTAATTTGAAAGTGAGAAGCCCCAAAACTGAAGTTCAAACGTTTCCTTGGAAAGCAATCAAGAGGATCCCTTGCATAAACAAGTCGATGTCTGTAATCAATTTCTTTTATGAGGAGACTCACTCCAGTTGGCAGCTCCAGCACTGTACTGTTGTCATCGGAGCAGGATAGATCAAACCTAGGATAGCCACAGTGGTCTGGTTGTTCGCCCTTGATTCGGAAAGGAAATCGGATGTCGGGGCCACGGTTTCCACATGATCCTATGCAGTTCAAGCCTGCTCCATGGCCGGCTACGAAGACAACGAGCAAGACGTAGAACAGACACGCAACCATTTCTGATGAATAATTCGTCCTCTCCTCACTCCTCTTTAAGATATGGCTTTGGCCTTTCAACTGTGGACAATGCATACGTGGTTGCTACATCAACAGTACTACAGACCGTCTTCAATGCCTTATTGGTATGTAGCACTTGATGATTAAGTTGCATCAGATTTTTTCTAAAAGACTAAATATAACTTGTGATTTGAGGCGGTTTCATATATTTATCTTTCGTACTTTGACTTCACTTGTTCAATTTTATTTTTTTGGGGCATGAGCACTATATATATTGGACTGTCACCAGATGTTCATGTACAAATTTTGTCCATCCATTACCTGTGGATTCTACTATAGTGGACTGATCATAAGATTCATTCATGTTCATATGGTAAAATCTGATTATAATGTGGTTGGACAGATTCATTGGTCTTTTGCAATTACAGGTTTGACACGGTGAAACGTTTGGTTCATCTTAGCTTGACCATGGATATACATTAGTTCAAGTCACATATTTAAATTGTGTGCTCTTATCTATTTTCTTTCGCATTTACTGTTTCCTATCTTATACTTTTAGAACTCGTTTTTTAACCTAAATTCTCGACAGATTTTGATGAAAGTTTCTGGCAAAGTCTACTCTACAGTAGAGTGGGAGGTGCGAGTTCCCTTTCTGCATCTCACCACTTTTGTGGTGTTCTTAAGTGTTTCTTTGAACGACATATTTGTTAAATAAGGATTGTTGTTTCTTGAATGGTATTTGTAATTTTGTTCACCATTTTCTGCAGTTTACCTCATCTCTACTCTCGTATATGGATCCACTTTATTTGGTAAGAGATTCCTTTACTTCTTTAGTTTCGCGAGAAATTTCTAGTGGAGAACAAATAAGGTCTCAAAAATTGATTGTTTTTTGGGAATTTTCTACACAGCACTACTTCACGGGCTAATATGTGTTTGTGGGAGTCCATGTGTGTTTATATTTCTGATCTACAAATGGAGAAGGAGACATTTATCAGTATACGATACAGTTGAACAATTCCTACAGAGTCACAATAACCTGATGCCAGTAAGGTATTCCTACTCAGATATCAAGAAGATAACCAGAGGTTTCAAGGACAAATTGGGTGAAGGAGGCTTTGGTTGTGTTTACAAAGGAAAGCTTCGCAGTGGACGTTTTGCAGCAGTAAAATTGTTGGGCAAATCGAAAGCTAATGGACAAGATTTCATTAATGAAGTTGCTACCATCGGAAGGATTCACCATACTAATATTGTGCAGCTAATCGGTTTCTGCGTTGAAGGATCAAAGCGTGCTCTTGTATATGATTTCATGCCTAATGGATCTCTTGATACTCACTTATTTTCTCGAGAAGGATCCATCTCTTTAAGCTGGCAACAACTGCATCAGATTTCCCTTGGAGTGGCTCGTGGTATCGACTATCTTCATTTAGGCTGTGACATGCAAATACTACATTTTGATATCAAGCCTCACAACATTCTTCTCGACGACAATTTCTCTCCGAAAGTTTCTGACTTCGGGCTCGCTAGGTTGTACCCAACAAATGGAAGTATCACGTCTCTCACTGCAGCAAGGGGCACAATAGGATACATGGCTCCAGAATTGTTCTACAAAAACATTGGACGCGTCTCATATAAAGCTGATGTTTATAGCTTTGGAATGCTGCTGTTGGAAATGGCAGGGAAACGGAAGAATCTAAATGCTTTGGCAGAAAACTCGAGTCAAATCTACTGGCCACATTGGGTTCATGACCAAGTATCCAATGGAAAGGCCATAGAAATCGGAGATGATGCCACAGAGGAAGAAAGTATGATAGTCAAAAAGATGGTGATGGTTGGATTGTGGTGTATACAAATGAAACCTACGGATCGGCCTACAATGAAAAATGTCGTGGAGATGCTTGAAGAAGATTTGGAAAACCTGCAATTGCCTCCTATGCCAGTTTTAAATCTAGATGAGACGCCAGCAAACATTGGAGGAGAGTCATCATCATTGTCAGGTGATTCTACCGAATCAATCAGTTTGGTTGAAATCGTTCCTAAGAACCTACTGATGTTGACTTGTAATGCTCCTCCCACATCCGGGGAAATATGTTTCTGTATTGTGATATACACCTATAAACTGATTTAGCTAAGGTATTAGCTAAGTTGCTCCTGTTGAAAAAAGTAGACTATTGATTCAAGACGAGAGTGCATGTCATGCTCTGTATTTTGTTACCACACCCTGATTAATCCCAGATTGAATTAATAGCCTCTATTCTTATCAATTGAGGAGATGGACACCTTAATTATAAGATAAAACTCTCTCTGATTTCTAACCTATCATATTTTTTAATTATCAGGTGATCAATCATGGGGTACCACAGAAACTTCTCAGCTCGATACTTGATGGGTGCAGAGGTTTTTTTGATCTGGAAGAAGAGGAGAAGCAAGAGTTTAAAGGGAACCATGTACTGGACCCAATAAGGTCTGGAACCAGTTTTAATGTTTCAGTGGAGAAGGCTTTCTACTGGAGGGATTTTCTCAAGGTTTTTGTACATCCTGTGTTCTACTCACCTACCAAACCTGCTGGCCTCAGGTAACTAGCCTTTATTTCTATTGCATGTTCCTTTCAAGTGAATTCAAAGGTGAAAAGGGATAAGATAGAATTCTGTGAGAAAACTCATGAAAGCTTACAAAATTTTAATTTATGGATGGACCCATTTTGTATGTAGTGAAATTTCATTAGAATACTCCCAGAGAGTTAGAGAAGTAGCAAGGGGGTTACTGAAAGGAATATCAGAAAGTTTGGGCCTGGAAGGAAGCTATATAGAAAAGGCAATGGATTTGGAACGAGGGAAACAAATATTTATCGCAAATTTATATCCAACTTGTCCACAGCCAGAACTTGCGATGGGCATGCCCCCTCATTCAGATCATGGCTTGTTGACACTTCTAATCCAAAATGGAATCGGCGGCCTTCAAATTCAACACAAAGGGAAGTGGGTCAACGTCGGTACCCACTCCAACTCCTTCCTGGTTAACACTGGAGATCACCTTGAGGTGGATTCTAACTTCCTTGTCAAATTTGAAGATTGCCAAGGCTTAATAATTCTGTTAAAAATGTGAAGTTCTTCGTGTTTTTTTGTTATTAGATTTTGAGTAATGGAAGGTACAAGAGTGTTCTTCACCGAGCAATGGTGAACAGCAAGGGTACAAGGATGTCCATAGCTATGGCACATGGACCATCACTAGACTCAGTTGTCAGCCCAGCACCAGAGTTATTAGTGAGCAGTGAAGGCGATGAACCAGCAGCATACATTGGCATGAAATATAAAGACTACCTGGAACTTCAGCAAAGCAACAAGCTGGACGGGAAATCTTGCCTGGATCGAGTTCGAATTTCAGCAGTTTAGCTACTGCTTCTTGTGTGTTTACCAAACCATGAAAATAATAAGAAGTGGGTCGATCTTATGTAGACAATGAAGCTCAGGAAAACAAAATATTATGCGGTTCTTTGTCTGCAGTGCCCTCTTATAGCTATGTTTGTTCATGCAGTTAGATGTTGCGAATTAATTACCCTAGCTTAAAACAAATCAAACAAGATAGTATAGAGCAAGCAAGGGGTCGATCCCACGAGGAAGATTTAGTTCATATTTTCGTGCTATATGTTATGTAATTGGGGGGGTTGGAAGTTGTCTAGGCTAGGCTAAAGCAAACTAAGCAAAAATTATATAAAACTGAAATTTATCAATAAAGCAAACCTTGGTCGCAAATCAACATCCACCTACAGAAATCAGAACTGATCATGAAAACGACATATCAATTTATATTCTGAATATTTATCTCTTCTTAAAATTGGTTCGTTAACGGATCCGCCGTATAACTTACCCTAACCATCAAACAACCACAGTGTCCGCACTAGTAATTTGATTTAATGGCATCATTAAAATCTAGATAAATTGATCAATTAAGAAACATAATTGTCCGCAATATATGTTTAGTTCGATTGAATGTTCTCCCTAAGATTAATAACATAGATCCGCTACAATTATTAACTTAGTTGTTTCATAAGTTCATATACCACAACTCCGGTTTTGATATCAAACTTAGCAATCGATTGTCTACAATAATAACTTCGAGTCCGCTCTTAGCAATTAAATAAACAATCATAGGAAAATAAGCATAGGAGAACAAACATATTCATCATATAAACTGAAAAATTGAGGTAAAAATAGATCTCACAGTTCTTGAAATCTGAAGGTTTCCGTGTCCTTGCAACCAAGCAAAAGAGTCTAGCCTTGCATGTTTATTGAACAACTACATAAAAAGATGGAAGAACACATGATTTAGGGTTTGGAGGAGGAAGATTTTGTGTTTTCTTTTGTGCTGGCCGCCACTTCCTTGCTCCTCTTCTCCTTTATATATGCTTAGAAACCCTAGTGTCTATTTTACAAAATAATCCTTCCTTAAGTTGGCAGAATTTAGTTGTCCCTTGTAAAATTCATATCTCCTTCATATCACATCGTTTTAAGCTTAACTTTGGAGCGTTTATATTTATTTGAGTTCTGAATCCACGAAAATTGAGTTTGCATCAATCGGACCTTTGTAGCTCGAGATATTGAAGTTGGAATGGACAAAGGTCGATATCGGCAGATTGCAAGATTTAACTTTGAAAGCTGCGATTTCCATGATCTTCCTTATTTTATTTTATTTTCCTTAGCTTTCCATAAATTTATGGATGTTAGCTTTTGAATGTCACTGGAATCACTTCATTTTGATCTCTAGAGCTTCCACTCTGCACAAAACACCGACTGAAGGTCAAATCTGTCAATCAACTCCAATTACCTCCTTTTTGCATCTTTCATCCAAAAATGCCTTCAAAATATAAAACAAAGAATATCAAGGCATTTTATACACAAAACATATGCAAAACACTACGTAAATATAGATGAAACTATCAAATAATATGGTCGCATCATTAGATTGCATTGGCATGCTATTACAATGGCTGCCCTGCTGCAAATGACAGGGACTTTAGCTGTTGATTTGATGATTTTGCACTATCAATGCATGGTGCATGTACATTTTCATGCTGCATTAGTTGCGCATGTAAAAAAAAAAAACAGGCTGGCAGAAACTCTGATAACAAAGAAATTTCATCTCCCTGAGCTTGGCAGGAACTCTCATAACTAAGCAGTTCTTCAAGTAACGCTGATAACGTGGCTGACACACATACAGCAGAAGCTGTTAAAATCACTTTTTTGATATGGAAATGTAAAATAAACTTGAATCGTAAAATCATAAATTAAATATTTTTATAGAAAAATCATAAAATATTTAAAAATACAATACAATTATATCCATAAAACTGCATTTTGTAACTCAAAAACTAAGTTAGACTGCAAACGAAGTTCTTACTAAAAGAACCCACAAATTTCTTTACATTACTAAGGTTTGACTGCGAAATAGAATATTTTTGCAAATTCAGATTTAGCAACAATTTCTGGCATTTCCAAACACATCCCACACTTAAAAAACTCCAAAGTAGATACACAAAGTAAAGTGTATTTGACCCGTAAGATTACAGACACATCCCATCTTCACCTAAATCTCCAATGTCAGCAGAAGAGAAACGAGACCTGTAATTTGAATTGTTATGCAGTTTCTGAGTAAATAGATTAACATAAATTCCCAAACGATTGAGACACATATGCAGAAGAGAAAGGAGTGTGATGTGGCATACTTGCTGAACCAGAACGACTTTAGGAACCACGAAAACAGCAATAAAACATGAAGGCTTGCGAAGAAGATAAGCGTAGCTGCGTAGCAGCATGATGGCAATCGAAGTCTTGCCGGAACCATTCTCCAAAAAACACAATTGTATTATTCTTTAGCGCCTTCTCCAGAGCCTCCAACTGATAGCTGTTAAGAGAAAATGTAACCCAACACAGAAAATCATATATATATAAACAGAATCCCTGTGTAAAAATCACAAACTACATGCATAAAAGAATAATCAGTGACTCATTCATTGTTTGAAGAAAACAAAACCAAAACACCAAAACATCTCTCTCTCTCTCTCTCTCTCTACTTATTTGAGGCGTTCTCTAAGCAACCAAACATTGGGGAAGAAGAAATGAAAGAGGATCCGCAGGGAGTTGTGGGGTGGTGTCTATATTCATGCTAACAGGCTCCATCAACGATCAACGCAACTCGGAAGACAACCAAAATTGATTAAAAAGAAAACCCATCTCTTAAAAAACATGATCGAAATGAAAATCCAAACAAAATGACTAAACAAGAAGTAAGGAGGACCAAAATTCAATCAATAATAATAAAGTTATGTAGTTGGCGCTGGCAGATCGTAAACTGGTTACAAGTTTTATTTCTTAACAAGTTTGACTGAGTTTACAGAGTAAACTCATGATTTTAATTGTTTTTTAGTTTTAATTCAATTTTACAAGTATATACACGTTACTTATAAAATTGTATGATTTTTTTGAATTAACTCACGAGTTTAACAATATTGATCTACATTATTCAGAGGCAAGAAGATGAAAAAAGAATATAAAAACATAATTGTAGAAGGTAAAGTAATTATTTATGTATCTATTTGGTTTGGTTAAGATGAATAATATATATAAAGAATATAATGTACTCTAATTATTTTTATTTTAGTTTATATTAAATGTTAAAAATTAATAATATTATAATTATTATCACATGCTGATTTGAGACCTAACAGACATAAGAAATGGATCAATCCGAGTTAAAAGAAATACATAAAGGATTGACTTGACGTAGTAAAAACTTGGGTTGGTCCAAAATAAAACATGAGTGACACCTATTGATTTTTAAAATTCTTTTTTCCAAAAAAGTTTATTTTGATTATTTAAAAAATCAAAAAACAAGAAGAAGAGAAAAAAATTTAGGTCAATGTTGGTTGTCCTCCTAGTCTTTTTGTCTTAGCTCAACTCCCGGGTCAACTTTTGAAATTATAATAAAAATTATATCAAAATGATATTTTTTTATTTTTAAAAAATTATATTTGATATCAGTACATAAAAATTATCTAGAAAATATCAAAATATATTAATTTAAAATAAAATAATAAAAAATAAAAATATATTTTTTTCAAATTTTGTTATACTTGCAAACTTAATATTGTTTGATTTCATTGTCCAATCAATATCCTTCACTACACATTTTATATAGTATAAAACATATCCCATGATCAAACATATTAAATTTGCAATACTTAATTATAATTTGTCATCTTTAATTATGATAAATGGGCTTATAAAGAAACTCACCAAAATCTTTTATTGAAAGTATTGAAAGCACTTTTATTAATCAAACCACTCCTCTTATCTCTGCTCTGCAAAGTCTTTTTGGTGGAAAAAAGTCATTTCAAGTCAATAACAGGAAAAATTATCAGGTTGTGTCGTATGTAAAATTATCAAGCTTTATTGATGTAATTATAAATGAAAAATGATCCACTTCTATAAGCCGTGATTACTAATTTTGTAATACCATATAAAAAAACTATCATCTACATTCATACTTATTAACGACCAAACTGATATGAAGAGTCCATGCAATCATTTGGTGGATATGATAACTTTGCATTATTAGCTCTATAATCATCTTCTTGCACCTGTTGTGGGGTGAGAAAAGGCTTAGGAGGCATTTGCAGGGACTCAACATCTGATTCAAGCATCTCTACAACTTTATGCATTGAGGGACGATCAATAGGCTTCAATTGTATGCACCACAAAGCTACAATAATCATCTTTGTAGTTGTCTTCTTTTCATGTTCTGTGGCATCTTCTTGTACTTCTATGTCCTTTCCTTCATAGACTTGGTCATAAACCCATGAAGGGAAGTAAATTTGGCTTGAATGATTTGTCAATGCATTCAAGTTCTTTCTTCTTCCTACCATTTCCATTAATAACATCCCGTAACTATAGACATCAGCTTTGTAAGAAACACCTCCAATATTCTTATAAAATAGCTCAGGAGCCATGTATCCAATTGTCCCTCTAGCAGCAGTGAGGGGGAAAGTGTTATTATTTGTTGGGTATAATTTGGCAAGTCCAAAATCTGAGACTTTCGGAATAAATTTTTCATCAAGTAGAATGTTGTGGGGCTTGATATCAAAATGTAAAATTTGCATATCACAACCTTGATGTAGATATTCAATTCCTCGAGCCACCCCAAGAGAAATCTCATAAAGTTTCTCATTGCTTAGTGGGACGTTACCTTGTCTAGAAAAAATATACCTTTCAATAGACCCATTAGGCATGAACTCGTATATAAGAGCACGCTTCGATCCCTCAACGCTGAAGCCTAGAAGTTGCACGACATTGACATGGTGAATTCTTCCAATAGTGGCAACTTCGTTGATAAAATCTTGTCCATTGGCTTTTGAATTGCCCAATAATTTAACTGCTGCGAAACGACCACTACGAAGCTTTCCCTTGTACACTAAGCCAAAGCCTCCTTCACCCAACTTGTCTTTAAATCCGTTGGTTATCTTCTTAATCTCCGAGTAAGTGTACCTTATTGGCACGAGATCATTATCGTGACTTTGCAAGAATTTTTCAATATTGTCGTACATGGATAAATGTCTTCTTCCCCATTTATAGATGAGTAAAGTCAGAAGACACGGTAGCCCACATGGGAACAATAGCACATGATATATGACTGTATAGAGACATTACAGAAAAAAAAAGTCAATAGAGAAAACATTCCAAAAATTTCATGTGACTTTCATCGTGGTGTTTCATTCTTTTTTAAGTTTAACCAGGCATCCATGAAAGTTTTTTTTTTTTTTTCAAATGTCAAATTCCTAGTATCAAAAATTAAAATAATTTACAAATATTTCATTGATTTTATGTGCGAGTATATATATGTCATTAATTTGTGCATTCTAAGTCTTCCATTTCAAAAAATGATCATCAGGGCTCTCAACACCCTAATAAATACGTCATGAAATTGAAAAGAAAAGAATATCCATGCAAGTCTATGAAACAAACAATAAAGGGAATGATAAGAACTTTCTAATGCTTTAAATCAATATTGTTCGTAATTGAGAACAAAAGTAGAAAGAATATTAGATACATTAATTGATGCAAAAATGATACAAATTTAACATAAAGTCAAAACTTGAAATAGTTGGGGGCTCCTAAGAAATATCTAAATTTATGCTAATTCAAAATGATCTATTGGATACAACCGCAATGAAAACAGCTCATGAACAATAATTATTTGTTAAGCTGATAAAAACAAAGTAAAATACTCACCGATAAGGGCAAGTATCGCAGGGAGAAACAGCATGAGAAAGCTTAGTAAAACTGGAGGGTTGGTGTACCGGTAATAACCACCACAATAAGAAGCTGCCAAATAAAAACACAGCGACAAAAGAAGAAGAATGATTTACCATTTCTGTAAAATGCTATAATTACACAAAATAAATTAACTCACCCGCCCAAGTTCTACAAGCTATCCAGGTGATACCTGTAATCACCAAAATGAAATATGAATCAGCGTGCAAAATCTTGATGATCAATTAAAAAAAGTTCATATAATAGCGAAGAAAATGCGTAAAGTAAATGTATAAGACCGTAATATTCCTCCTCACCTTCAATAAACAAGTTGCCTCTGGCTGCATATAAAGAGAGAAGAGAAGGGTCAACAATGTTGATATTTTACAAACTTATAATATTAAGCTGTGTTATGCGGACAGGTCGATTTAATACACTGCTTGAGGTAAGGTGTGAGAGAGAGAGGGGACGTACGGTATGGTTCAAGTAAAGAATTGTACCATTGAAGCTCGAACCCATCTGCCAAAATATCATGGACATCTGTATACGACATATTTGTCACATTTTTTGGAACAATATAAATCAAATTTACACGGCACAGGTTAGGTACTTCCTTCAAGTCCCCACCAACCATGACATACGAATGGCCTTCCATGTTGACACAGCTGGGAGAAGAATTCTGTGCAGTACCACTGCCATTTTTGCAAGAAGAAGTATCCATAATATAATCTGGAAGAGGATTCGGTATTTCATTTTCGCAACATATAAAAGCTAACACAGAACTCTCTCCCCCATATTTATAATCATAATAATAATAATTATTATTATCATTGAAATACGCAAAGAAGAACACTGCTTCTATAAGAGAATGATGAGGGATGGAGAAACAATCATCCTTCTGAACAGCAGCATCCACAAGTCGAATTGTGGAGTCACTGTAATCGATTGCCTCAACATAATATTTTACCATGTTCAAGTGGAATGTTAGGCGCACGTTGTCTTCACAGCCAAGCTCAACAACTCGGTCGCCACAGCTGCCGGGGTCGGTATTTAGTCGGAAAGGGAAGCTAATATTAAGGAAATTGCCACAAGAAGAAGGAGCGCAGTCATTGCTGATCTGTCTAGCACTGCAACGATGGTGGGTGGAAAGGATCTGAAGCAGAAGAAGGGCGGCATACGCACCAAAGGGGTGCCTTGATATTCTACAGATGAACATCGAGAGAGAAATTTAACTTTTTTAATTATGGGAAATCAAATGATGGCTTTATATGCACAAAAGATATACCATCCTGGATCGATCAATACGCCAGAAAATTAATTGCATGGTCAGAGTCACACTGATTAAGAATTAGGAAGTTGCCTGAAGATTACTCCCCACCAATCAAAGAAGGGGAAGACCTCTTGATGGCCTCCACTTGCAAAGTCAAGCTCGTCTGCATCATGAGCCCTATCTCCACATGGAGGAGGATGCATGTGGTGTAAGAAAATCACATATGATTTATCACTTAATCCTCTCCTTTTTTGATCCATTTCGATATTTTTGAATTTATATTTGATATTTATCTTTTAAATGTTATTTATTTATTTAAGATAATTTATGAAATTATAATTTTTTTTCTCAAGTTTATCCTTTTATATTTTTTTTATCTCTAAAATCTGGTCTTTTTTTTATTTACTGTCTTTGAAATAATTTATAAAAAAAGAATCAATTTCTCACCCTCTTTCAATATTTTTATATCTTATATTTGATTCTTATTGTTTTCATTGCTATTTATTTTATTTAAAATAATTAATATAATAATTATTTTTTTAATTTCATTACCCTTTAACTTTTTCTTCTATCATATTTTGTTCATGTTCTTTTCATAAACCTGAAACAAAATTACAAAACCAATAAGTTATTTTGCAATTTATTTTTTATGATGATGCTTGAATCACCTTGAGGGTTCTTTAATGATATGGCGGCTCATTCGACCATCAGGTCTTAGGTTTAGTGTTGGGAGAACTTTTCTTTTTTTATTTTCTTCTTGATTTTCTGTGAAATTTTTAAAATTTTTAAGGTAATAATTTAATTATTTTTTTCACATTTGATCCTTTTTTTATTATTTATTTTCTGTGAATAATTTATCAAATTGAAATTTATTTTCAATTTTATTCTCGTGTAGTTCTCTACATGTCATATTTTATCTCTATTTTTCATAGCAAAACCAAACATCAAAAAGTATTTCTATCTCACTTTCTATGACTACGTATTCTAGCCAAACTCTGAGGGTGGTGCTTGAATCAAACTTGAGGGTTCTTTAATGATGCGGTGGCACGTGCGGCCAATAAGTCTCAGGTTTAATGCATATTTTAAAGTGTAATTAAATTTGTTTTTGAAAATAATTTTTATTTAAAAAATATTTAGATATTAGCATATGAAAATAATATAAAAATATCAAAAAATTTTAATCTAAATTAAAAATAAATAAATTGAAAAACAATTTTGAAACACAATGTAAAACAAGGACCTTGTCTTTTCTTTTTCTTTGTTTTTTTTTTTCATTTTTATTTTCACATACGTCTTTTAAATATTTAAGGCAATGTTTTAATTTTTTTTTCATATTGATCCTTTTTTTATTTATTTTATATGAAATAATTTATCGAATTGAAATTTATTTTCAATTTTATTCTCGTGTAATTGTTTACATGTTATATTTGATTTCTTTTTTTATTTGAGATAATTTTATTTTTATTTCTTTCGTATATCATACTTAATACTCGTTATTTTTATTACTACTTTTTCCTTTGAATTGTTTTTTAAAATATATTATTAACCGAACTATTATCAAAATCTTTAGCAGCAAGATGAAAAGTATATATGATGTGATTCTGGGAACAATACTACTGGACGAATATCATCTTGGATCAATACGAAAGGAAATCAATGGCCACAAATTAAAGTTTTGAATTATTGCATGCTCGAAGACTGTCTGATAATCAATGAAAGAAAGGGGAAGACCTCTTGATGGGCTCCACGTGCAAAGTCTAGCTCGTCTTCCTCGTGCAAAGTCAAGCTCGTCTTCCTCTCTGGCCCATTCCAAATGTGAAGCAGACAAGAAACCAAGGAAAGAATGATGCAGTAGGGTCCCATCTTGCAACTATCTTCTTTGTGTTTATACATCTTTTTCTTCAAAATTAGTCCAATACACTGCAGACCATGAGAAATTGGGTGCTCTGTAACTCCAAAACGTGGAGTAGGGTGGTTAAGAAAGTTTTTTCCTTCTTTAAATTTTAGATTTCAACTATTTAAAGGAATATTCATCGTAGTATATAAATAAATTGTGAAAAATAAAGGGAAATGAGTACGTGTTCTTAAAATTATTTCATTCGCCAAAATTAATTTTAAATGTTGACTGCTGTGTGTGGGTGTAAATATAAAACAATGCAATAAAATCAAGAGGTACATGAATTCATTGCAGCATATACCCTATGTCAGTATAAAACCTAGAAGATCCTATAAATCAATTTGTGTTAAGAGAATTTATTTAAAATAATGTTATTTTAATTTAAAAGACTATCCAAAATAGCAACCACGAGATTATTTGCTTGCACGCTGTGCCGAGCTTTTTTTATACAGCAAATTGATTGATTTTATGCTTGTTGTAATTGGTTACTTTAATATTCAATTATTTTTTGCATCAAGGTGATTGAATGTTGCTATTATTCAAATTGTTTTGATAATTATTTAATAAATTATAAAATTGTAATCGATAAAATTCAATGAAAATGAGCTGTGTTTTGTGTAATACACTGATTGATTGTTGTATATGTTTTATTTGTTTGATGAATTATTTCATAAGAAAATAATAAATTGTCATAATTAATATTCTAATTATAAATGACAATACTATTGTTGTCACTACCATTACTGCTATAAAAAGAAATGAAAGTATTTTTTATTTTTTAAGATTTATTCTTTATAGTATTATATTTTATATGATATTAGAATTTGATATTTCTTCAAATATATATATATATATATATATATATATATATTAAGGTATTGATATTAAACAAATATCAAAATATATAATTATTCTCAATTTTTCCTGGTAAAATATCTTTAAAATAACCAATATTGGAAAATAACTGTAGTGGCATTAAATGAGAGTGAAACTCTCTTTTATGCTTGTATAGTAAATCTTCTATTGTTAGGAATTTGTTATCCTTTTTTTTTTATTTGTTTTGTTTATACGTAGCTTGATATATTTTTAGTTTAAAGTGATTTTTATTTAAAAAAAATTAAATTTATTTTTTTATTTTTTAAGATTTATTCATTATATTATTATATTAAAAGTATTTCAGAACAATAAGATTAAATTAAATTATTTTTTAAAAAAAAAACTTATTTCATTTTCTTATGTATATATATTTCAAGGCGTTAATATTAAACAAATATCAAAATATACATTATTTTTAAGAGAAAAAATCATAAAAATAATCTTTATTATTATTTCAAACGCCTTATCAATAAAAAATGAATATATAAAAAAAAACTAAATAATTGAAAGGTTTGTATGTTGATTATTGCACTTAGATGTAGCATCATAAAAAAAAATTATGACCATTAATATTTTTTTTACATGTTTAAAAACTTGGTTTTGACTGCGACAAAGTGCACGACAAGTGGATTGTATATTTTTTTGACTATATAAAATTTGGCCCAATTTTTCCCTCTTTTTTTTCATTATGTGGCTTCGTGTGTATATATATATATATATATATACATGATATTAGATCAAAAATATCAAACATAAAAAAATAATAGTCAATTTTGAACAAAAACAACATCGACAGATAAATTATTTCCATTATTATTCTCATTGTTATTATCATGATTGTTAAATTGTCATAATTAGTAGCTATCATTATAATCATTAATGTAAATAATTAATATTCTAATTATTATTGGCAATATTATTGCTACTAGCATTATTGTTGTTGTAAAAAGGAATTTAATTATTTCTTTATTTTTTAAGATTTATATTTTATATTATTATATTAAAAGTATTTGATAATGAGAAAGTTACTGCACAGACGATAAAAATGTCCGGCAAATTTTCCATTTCTCGACATCCTTCCTTAATGCCTTGAGGAGACGCCTTAATGATTTTAAGCAAAAAAAATTTGGATGCGAGGAAATCTCATCTTTCAAAATATATATTTTATAGATTTAAATGAATGAGTAAAATATGATTAATCTTACCAGTAATGTATATTCAGATCCTAACTTGTGCTTGTAGATAGTAAACCCTCTGCTATAACACCACCCTCACCGATGTGATATATGCCCTTCTTTAGTCCACATAGAAAAAAACACAGGAGACCGCTTCAAACCAGACGTAGATTTCATCACAGAAGGACAACACACCATAGGAATAATAAGCAAACCCCTGCCAGGTACTCTTATTTTCCTTCGTATATGTCTTATTTATATATATACAAAGACGTTAATAATATATATATATATATATATATATATATTAAGATGTTAATATTAAACAAATATCAAAATATATAATTAGTCTTATATATTTATAAGAAAAAAAACCTAACAAATAACTATTATCATTATTTTGAATGCATTATATATAATAATTAGAAATTTTAACACCTAAAAATATTAACAAAAAAACAATTAAAAAATAAAATAAATGACAAAACAAAAATAAATATTATTTGATTAAAAAAAATATTTGACTTGAAGAATAAATACAAATAATTAAAAAACAAAAAAAAATAACATAATGAGAAAATAATAAATATCAAGTTTCAAATTATCACCAACACAAATTAAAATTTAAGAACTAAATTAAAAAAAAAACTACAACCTTAACAAAAGAGGAAATAATAAAAATTAAAAACAAAAACTAAGAGCATATGCATATAAACATGGACAAAAATAGAAACTATTTCACAAATATATATAAAAAATAAAAGAATTAAAATAAAATCAAAGATTAAAAGTATAAGGGCCGAAATAAAAATAAATATATAATAAATTTTATCTAAAGGACAATTTTGAAAAAAATCTTAACTTTAATACTAAAAATATTACAGGATTTAACACTAATCTCAAAATTAAAAGACTAAGGACCGAAATGAAATCAAAATATATAATCAATTTCAATTAAAGAACACAATTGAAATAAATCAAAACTTCTATAACAGAAATAAAGACCATACAAAATAATCAAACCATAATACTTGTCTTTTGAATTAAAGTTATTTGATAATTAATCACGACAAGTGATCTAAAATAAAAATAATTATTATTATAATGCTAACAACCATCGCTATAATTATATACATATATACTATACTAATTTCGACTTTTAAGAATTCTTTTTATTTTATAATTGAGATGTTCGGGTTAATTTATATGTATCATAATTAATTTTCAGATTTATTGAATATCTAGAATTATAAAAATTCTTAAATTTACAAAAGGTTTGTTGTTTCACAATCATTTTTGAAATATTTAATTTATTTGTGATGAAAGGGAAGGAGAGAAATCCTTGGGAAACAAAAATGATCATCGTCATATTCCTGCTTTTCACAACGCACGCCCTCCTTCCCTTGCCTTTTACGTACGTGTTTTTCGATCTCATCGCCACCCCACCTCCACCTTCTCCTTTACAACTACTACTACCTTTCTACAGCCTTCCTCTTTCAACACCCAGTTTTACCTTACTCGCTTCAATTAACTTTGATACTGAAATTATTACAGAAATTAAAAAATGAATGACCGAAATGAAATCAAAATATATAATCAATTTCAATTAAAGAGTAAAATTGAAATAAATCAAAACTTCTATAACAAAAATAAAGACCATACAAAATAATCAAAAGAACAGGGACTGCAATGAAAATTCAATAATCTCATAGAAGAAGGTAGCTGCTCGTCTGCATCATCCTGGATGTCCACATGGAGGATGATGCATGTGGTGTAAGAAAATCACCTATGAGTTATCACTTAATCCTCTCCTCTCTTTTTTTAATCCATTTCGATATTTTTGAAATTTCTAAATGCGATGCAGAGGACCTATATTTAAGGAATCTTCGCTTCAGGTATTATTTGAATAAAATATTATTAGATTTTTTAATTTATATTTGATATTTATCTTTTAATTGTTATTTAATTTATGAAATTAATTTTTTTTCACATTTGATCCTTTTTTTATTTTTTATTTTATGTGAAATAATTTATCAAATTGAAATTTATTTTCAATTTTATTCTCGTGTAATTTCTTACATGTCATATTTTATTGGTATTTATTTGATATTATTTATTTTATTTGAGATAATTTTATTTTTTTCAATTTCATTATTTTTCCTATCATATTTAATACTCGTTATTTTTATTGCTATTTTTTCCTTTGAATTGTTTTTTAAAATATATTATTAACGAAATTATTATCAATAATAGTTATTTATATCATACTTTTCAAACCTGATTTTCAACTTTATTGAAAAAACATCATCTTCGTTGAGGGTAGATTGGTCAATAAATTAACATCATCGTCATTCATATTTTTCTTTCCCCGAGACATTTGTGATTCTTCATCGTGAACATTACTTGTTCTTCAGGTATTATAAAAGTATTGATTTTTCAAACTTTGTTATAGATTTTCATGTCCCTTATTCCCAAAACAGGACCGCTCAGTTGCAAGTTTGGACTCTGTTTACTGACGCAACAATGATTTTTTTGTGCTTCACGCCCCGCCATCCCCCGGATTGGGGAGACAATGACGCGTGGTGAAATGGGAGGTGTGTTTTATAGTCGTAGAATTACGACTATAATTATTAGGAGTCACCACCTAGTATTAAGGTCACTAGGAACCTAATGGTCTGCGAGAGTCTTGGGTAAGGGGACTTGTTGTGCAAGGGGAAGACGCATCACCCCCAGTGCACCCTACCTAAGACAAGCTACATTGTTATTTAATTGTTTTTCCTAAGTTTGATTTTTTTTTTGTCTTTTCTAAAGTTTGACATAGATCTCTCTTCGTGAGAGAATTTCTACCTCGTTAGGAGTTGAAAGACTAACCAAAAGAATTTACACTGCATTTAAAAAAATATATTTTTAACTATCTTCGACGTACTTTACAATGTAATTTTATACTACGATAGCTAAAACAAAATAATTGTTAAATTATTTTGATATTTTGGCCAAATTCCAATGGATGATCATAAATCAGTTACGATGTCAATTTTTTGTTCAAAATATGTGAAAGATGCAACATATATTTTTTTATGAAAAATATGCTTGAAAAATCATGGAATTCGGCCGTATGCACGAAAACAATATAATTTTTTTTAAATGCAATTTTTGTTTTTTAAAAAAATAACAAAAATTAGGGTCGGCCTCGCCCAACTTTGCTCGACATGGGCTGGACCCGGCCCAACCAACTGGGTTGGGCCGAGGGCAGCCCAGCCCACCCAAACACAGAAGTCACGCTGCATGATTTAATTCATGCATATTCTACAGACTAGCTACGAATTGGATCGGTCAAAACAAAAGGAAATCAATCACTGGCCAGAAAATAATTAAAGTCGTCGAGAGATTGCATGGTCACAGGCTCGTCAAGCTCATCTGCCTCTTTGGCGAAATGTGATGCAGAAAAATGATTAGGTTGAGCCATATGTAAAATTATCAGGTTTTATTGATGTAATTATAATTTAAAAATGATCCACTTTTATAAGCCGTGATTAGTAATTTTGTAATACCATATAAAAAACTAGCATCTGTATTTACACTTGTTAACGACCAAACTGATATGAAGAGTCCATGTCATTTTGTGGATCTGATAACTTTGCATTATTAGCTCTATAATCATCTTCTTGCACCTGATATGGGGTAAAAAAAGGTTTAGGAGGCATTCGTAGGGACTCAACATCTGATACAAGCATTTCTACAACTTTATGCATTGAGGGGCGATCAACAGGCTTCAATTGTATGCACCACAAAGCTACAATAATCATCTTTGTTGTTGTCTTCTTTTCATGTTCTGTGGCATCTTCTTGTACTTCTATGTCCTTTCCTTCACTAACCTGGTTATAAACCCATGAATGGAAGTCAATTTGGCTTGAATGATTTGCCGATGCATTCAAGTTCTTTCTTTTTCCTACCATTTCCATTAATAACCTCCCGTAACTATAGACATCAGCTTTGTATGAAACACCTCCAATACTCTTATAAAATAGTTCAGGAGCCATGTATCCAATTGTCCCTCTAGCAGCAGTGAGGGGGACAGTGTTATTATTTGTTGGGTATAATTTGGCAAGTCCAAAATCTGAGACTTTCGGAATAAATTTGTCATCAAGTAGAATGTTGTGGGGCTTGATATCAAAATGTAAAATTTGCATATCACAACCTTGATGTAGATATTCAATTCCTCGAGCCACCCCAAGAGAAATCTCATAAAGCTTCTCATTGCTTAGTGGGACGCTACCTTGCCTAGAAAAAATATACCTTTCAAGAGACCCATTAGGCATGAACTCATATATAAGAGCACGCTTCGATCCCTCAACGCTGAAGCCTAGAAGGTGCACGACATTGACATGGTGAATTCTTCCAATAGTGGCAACCTCGTTGATAAAATCTTGTCCATTGGCTTTTGAATTGCCTAATAATTTAACTGCTGCGAAACGACCACTACGAAGCTTTCCCTTGTACACTGAGCCAAAGCCTCCTTCACCCAACTTGTCTTTAAATCCGTTGGTTATCTTCTTAATCTCCGAGTAAGTGTACCTTATTGGCACGAGATCATTATCGTGACTTTGCAAGAATTTTTCAATATTGTCGTACATGGATAAATGTCTTCTTCGCCATTTATAAATGAGTAAAGTCAGAAGACATGGTAGCCCACATGGAAATAATAGCACATGATATATCACTGTATAGAGACAATACAAAAAAAAAAGTCAATAGAGAAAACATTCCAAAAATTTCATGTGACTTTCATCGTGGTGCTTCATTCTTTTTTAAGTTTAACCAGACATCAATGAAAGTTTTTTTTTTGTTTTTTTCAAATGTCAAATTCCTAGTATCAAAAATTAAAATAATTTACAACCGCAATGAAAACAGGTCATGAACAATAATTATTTCTTAAGCTGATATATTTATTGTTTCACTGCAAGCTGATAAAAGCAAAGCAAAATACTCACCGATAAAGGCGAGAAACAGCATGAGAAAGCTTAGTAAAACTAGAGGGGTGGTGTACCGGTAATTATGACAATAAGAAGCTGCCAAATAAAAACACGATGACAAAAGAAGAAGAAGAATGATTTACTATTCATTCAAAATAAAAGCACATGTGATTGAAACTTTTTAGGGTCTTTTATTTATTTATTAGAAAAATATTACTCACTCTTCCCAGTTCGACAAGCTATCCAGTCGATACCTGTAATCACCAAAATAAAATATGAATCAAGTAATTGTATAATAGCGAACAAAATGCGTCAAGTAATTGTATTCTTTTTGTAAAGACCGTAATAGTCCTCCTCACCTTCAACAAACAAGTCTAACAGCGACCATAAGGCATCTGCATATAAAGAGAGAAGAAAATGCGTAAAGTAAATGTATTCTTTACAAACAGTGTTGATATTGTACAAACTTTTAATTGGTATGGTTCAAATAAAGGAGAATAATTGTGCCATTCAAGAAACAAGTGGAGCAAGTAATATTTACGCATTTTCATATGATAGCGAAGAAAATGCGTAAAGTAAATGTATAAGACCCTAATATTCCTCCTCACCTTCAATAAACAAGGGGAGCAAGTATCCGGCTGCATATAAAGAGAGAAGAGAAGGGTCAACAGTGTTGATATTTTACAAACTTCTAATATTAAGCTGCTTATGCCAACATGTCGATTTTATTTATTTATTAGAAAAATATGACTACTCTTTCTGTAAAATGCTATAATTACCCAAAATATATTAACTCACTCTTCCCAGTTCGAGAAGCTATCCAGGCGATACCTGTAATCACCAAAATAAAATATGAATCAGCGTGCAAAATCTTGATGATCAAATAAAAAAATTTCATATAAAGAGAGAAGAAAATTCATATAAAGTAATCCTCCTCACCTTCTAGAAACAAGTCTAACAGCGACCATAAGGCTGCATATAAAGAGAGAAGAGAAGGGTCAACAGTGTTGATATTTTACAAACTTCTAATATTAAGTTGTGTTGTGCTAACAGGTCAATTTAATACAGAGAGAGCGTACGGTATGGCTCTGTGTAAGAATAATTGTGCCATTGAAGCTCCAATCCATCTGCCAAAATAGCATGGACATCTCTATACGACATATTTCTCACATTTTTTGGAACAGTATACATCAAATTTACACGGCACAGGTCAGGTACATCCTTCATGAGCCCATCAACCATGACATAAGAATGGCCTTCCATGTTGACACAGCTGGGAGAAGAATTCTGTGCAGTACCACTGCTATTTTTGCAAGAAGAAGTATCCATGATATATTCTGGAGGATTCGGTATTTCATTTTCGCAACATATAAAAGCTAACACAGATCCCTCTTCCCAATATGTATAACCATGATCATAATTATTAAAATCATAATAAAAATTCAGAGAGGAGAGCACTGCTTCTGTAAGAGAATGATGAGGGATGGAGAAGCAATCATCCTTCTGAACAGCAGCATCCACAAGTCGAATTGTGGAGTCACTGTAATTGATTGCCTCAACATAATATTTTTCCATGTTCAAGTGTAATGTTAGGCGCACGTTGTCTTCACAGCCAAGCTCAACAACTCGGTCGCCACAGCTGCCGGGGTCGGTATTTAGTCGGAAAGGGGAGCTAATATTACGGAAATTGCCACAAGAAGAAGGAGGGCAGTCATTGGTGATCTGTCTAGCACTGCAACGATGGTGGGTGGATAGGATCTCAAGCAGAAGAAGGGCTGCATACGCACCAAAGGGGTGCCTTGATATTCTACAGATGAACATCGAGAGAGAAATTTAACTTTTTTAATTAGGGGAAATCAAATGATGGCTTTATATGCACAAAAGATATACCATCCTGGATCGATCAATACGCCAGAAAATCAATTAGTGGCCACAAATAAATTGCATGGTCAGAGTCTCACTGATTAAGAATTAGGAAGTTGCCCGTTGCCTGAAGATTACTCCCCACCAATCAAAGAAGGGGAAGACCTCTTGATGGCCTCCACTTGCAAAGTCAAGCTCGTCTGCATCATGGGATCTCCACATGGAGGATGATGCATGTGGTGTAAGAAAATCACATGATTTATCACTTAATCCTCTCTTTTTTTATACATTTTGATATTTTTGAAATTTCTAAATGCGATGCAGAGGACCTATATTTAAGGAATCTTCGCTTCAGGTATTATTTGAATAAAATATTATTAGATTTTTTAATTTATATTTGATATTTATCTTTTAATTGTTATTTATTTATTTAAGATAATTTATGAAATTATAATTTATTTATCTCAAGTTTATCCTTTTATATTTTTTTTATCTCTAAAATCTGGTCTTATTTTCTTTTTCAAATAATTTAGAAATTGAGGTTCTCTTTTCAATTTTATATTCTTTCAACTTTTTTATCTCTTTGTTCTGGTTTTTTTTTATTTACTGTATTTGAAATAATTTATGAAAGAAAATCAATTTCTCACCCTCTTTCAATATTTTTATATCTTATATTTGATTCTTATTGTTTTAATTGCTATTTATTTTATTTAAAATAATTGATATAATTATTATTTTTTTAATTTCATAATCCTTTAACCTTTTCTTCTATCATATTTTGTTCATGTTCTTTTCATAACCTGAAACAAAATTACAAAACCAATTAAGTTATTTTGGAACTTATTTTTCATAGCTAAACATCAAAAAGTATTTCTATGGTGGTGTTTGAATCAAACCTTAATTTTTTATGATGGTGCTTGAATGACCTTGAGGGTTCTTTAATGATGTTGGGAGACCTTTTATTTATTTATTTTCTTCTTGATTTTCGCAAACGTCTTTTAAATTTTTAAGGTAATCTTTTAATTTTTTTTTTTCACTTTTGATCCTTTTTTATTATTTATTTTATATGAAATAATTTATCAAATTGAAATTTATTTTCAATTTTATTCTCATGTAATTTTTTACATGTCATATTTTATTGTTATTTATTTTATTGGAGATAATTTTATTTTTTTCAATTTCATTCTTTTTCCTATCATATTTAATACTCATTATTTTTATTGCTATTTTTTCCTTTGAATTGTTTTTTAAAATATATTATTAACCGAACTATTATCAAAATCTTTACCAGCAAGATGAGAAGTATCCCTCTGTTACTGTTAGCATTTTTGCTGGCAAAAGGACACGAGAAATTAAACTTATGTTATTTCAGTCAAATAAGTTATAAAATACATAATCATTAAAGTATTTTATACGTAATCATAAAATACTTACTAAATACTCTAGAAATTCAAGTTTTTAGTGCATGATAAAAATTAAAATAACTTAATTTTTTATTATTTTATCTCTCATCTAATTTAATTAATTTATAAATTCAAATCAATGATTGAGATTTGAAACATTAATTACTAGTTATGCCCATCTAAGTTATTTTGTAGGATTGTTCACTTGTACTACACCGTAAACTTCGCCATGCATGTTCTCTCATGAAGCATGACTTGTCCTTTCATCTCTATTTAATTCAAATTAAATAGCTATATTTAGAGCATAATTAATTATGTCTCTAAAAAGATTAATGATGAAATTAAATAAAAAATACCGTGAGATTAATATAATAAGAAAAACAATACAAAAATTATAATTAAGTATGGAATTAAGGAAACGAACAAAGAAAATTCATATCATGTCATCCAAATTATTTTTAAATCTATTAAATTATTTGATTCACTCTGCATAAGCTTTCATATGGTTTAATTAAAAACTCAAACTAGGCATGAAGTACATTTAATAAATTTTAAGATTGAGTTACTTGATTAAATTTAATGATATTACTAACAAAATCTTTATACTCTTAACATTTTTTTTGTTTAAAACAAAAATTAGTTAAAAATTAGTTATTTTTTAATCTATTAAATTATTTGATGAATTATTTCATAAGCAAATAATAAATTGTCATAATTATGATAACTGCTATTATGAACATTATTGCAAATAATTAATATTTTAATTATCAGTGACAGTATTATCGTGACAATATTATCGTTGTCACTACCATTATTAATATAAAAAGAAATGAAAGTATTTGTTTTTATTTTTTAAGATTTATTCTTTATATTGTTATATTTTATGTGATATTAGAACACTGACATTAAATTAATTTGATATTTCTTCAAAAACAAATTAGCATATATATATTAAGGTAATGATATTAAACAAATATCAAAATATATAATTATTCTCAATTTTTTCAGGAAAAATATCTTTAAAATAACCATTATTGGAAAATATCTTTAAAATAGATTTATAGTCGGTACTTTTACTCGACAACTGTAGATCTCCACCATCTCTTAAATCCTGCTTATTTTTGTGTTTTAAGAGTTTTTTAAAAAAATTATTTTTTTTATTAGCTATAAATTAATATTTTTGAGTGTTTTCAAATTATTTTGATATACTAATATCAAAATTAATATTTTTTTAAAAAAATTAATATACTTTTAAGTAAAAGTCATTTAAAAAAATAAATATTGTCACAATTATAAGTTATATTAAACAAATTTGCAAACTTCCTGGAAGACACCAGACAACCATGTCTTTGTCCACACTTGATGAAAGAACAGAGAAATTTCCATCAATTCGAAGTTGGAATCAAGCGTCTTAATAATATTAATAATAAATGAAATGAAATGAAATAAAAACATTCCATGTCGATATATTTTCAAGTACATAAACTGTGGTCTCACCGGATGCTTAACATTGCGTTTAAAAAATATTTTTAAAAAAAAATGAATTTTTTTTATTTTTTTTAATTTAAATTAAATTTTTTATTATTTTCGTATCATTTTTACTTACTTATATCAAAAATAATTTTTTAAAAGTAAAAAAAATATTTTTTTAATATTTTTTTAAATAAAAAACATCTTAAAAAATAACTTTAACAACACTCACCTATCTTATACAAAAGATATAATGTGGTCTTGAGAGCAATACTCCTCTACAGACTAGCTACGAATACCATCATGGATCCATCAATACGAAAGGAAATCAATCAGTGGCAACAAATTAATTGCATGGTCAGAGTCTCACTGATTAAGAATGAGGAAGTTGCCTGAAGATTACACCTCTTTATGGCCTCCACCTGCAGAGTCAATCTCATCTACATCATGGGCCCTATCTCATTGAATATACATTGAGGATGATGCATGTGGTGTAAGAAAATCACATATGACTTATCACCAAGGGTGTATTTGGTATTGTTTTTATTTTTGTGATTGAGATTTTAAAAATTGATATTAAACAAATGTCAAAATATATAATTATTTTCAAATTTTTCTGGAAAAATATCTTGAAAATAACTATTATTGGAAGATAGCTTTGGTGACGTTAAATGAGAATGAAACTCTTTTTTATGCATGTATAATGATTCTTCTATTGTTGAAGATTTGTTATCTTTGTGTTTTTTATTTGTTTTGTTTATGCGTAGCTTGGTATATTTTTAGTTTAAAGTGATTTTTATTTAAAAAGAAATTAAATTTTTATTTTATTTTTTAAGATTTATTCTTCATATTATTATATTAAAAGTATTTCAAATGTCTTATCAATAACAAATGAATATATAAAAACACTAAATAATTGAAAAGTTTGTATGTTGATTATTTCGCTTAGATGTATAGCATCATAAAAAAAATCTAGGACCATTGATATTTTTTTTACATGTTTAAAAACTTGGTTCTCGCTGTGACAATGCACACGACAAGTGGGTCGTATATTTTTTCACTATTGAAAATTTGGCCTAATTTTTTCACTCGTTTTGTCAATGTGTGGCTTCATATATTTTCTGTTTACATGATATTAGATCTGAAATATCATATATATAAAAAATTAAAAGTCAATTTTGAACAAAAACAACATTGACAGATGAATTATTTTGATTATTATTCTCATTGTTATTATCATGATTGTTAAATTGTCACAATTATTATAGATGTCATTATAACCATTAATGTAAATAATTAATATTCTAATTATTATTAGCAATATTATTGCTGCTAGCATTATTATTGTTGTAAAAAGGAATACAATTTTTTTTCCATGATTTAAGATTTATTTTTTATATTATTATATGAAAAGTATTTCAGAACATTGATATTAAATTAATTTGAGATTTCAAAAAGAAACTTAGTTCATTTATATATATTTCCAGATGTAAATATCAAATAAATATTAAAATATATAATTAGCCTCATGTATTTGTAAGAACAAAATCTGAAAAATAATCGTTATTATTATTTTAAATTCCTTTTCTATAATAAAATGAATATGTATATAAAAACTAAATAATTGAAAGTTTTGTAAGTTTATTATTTCGCTCATATGTTTAGCATTAAAAAAAATGTAGGACTATGAACATTTTTTCATATGTTAAAAAAATTGGTTGTGTCTGTGGCTAAATGCATGGCAAGTGGCTCATTTAATTTTTGATTATATATAAATATGCCCAATATTTTCATTTGTTTTTTTAATGTTATATTAAATCTGAAATATCATATATAAAAAGCTCCCAAAAGTCAATTTGTAATGAAAAGAACATTGATCGATGAATTATTCTGATTAATATCATATTATTATTATTATCGTAATTGTTAAACTGTCATAATTATTATAATTATCATCATTTTAAATAATCATTATTATGATTATTATTGGTAGTACCATCGCTGCCACCATCATTATTGTTATAATCATTGTTATTATTATAACAATAAGCGTCACGATAATCAACACCATTATTTCTATTAATATAATTGCAATTATAATTAGTATTATGATCATTATTATATTTTTTGTCATTATTGATATTTTCTATATTATTTTATGAGTTATTGTTACTATTACCATCAAAGTCATAATTATTAACAACATAAGCACTATAATCATTCTAATAAATTACACTTGCTATTATCATTATGATTAATAATGTCACTATTATTATTACGGTTATAACACATAAAATTATCATTAATATTACAGTTAAAATAATAAAAAATATTAAATTACCCAGAGATATATCAAAAACTCTAATTATTATTGGTTATATTATCGCTCATACCATTATTATTATTATTAGAAAAAAAATTAAATTATTTATTTATTTTATAATATTTATTCCTCATATTATTATATTTAAAGTATTTAAGAACACTGTCATTAAATTAATTTGAGTTTTTTTAAAAAAAAAACCTTAAGTCATTTATATATATATATATATATATATATATTAAGATGTTAATATTAAATAAATATCAAAATATATAATTAGTCTTACATATTTATAAGGAAAAAAAACCTTACAAATAATTATTATCATTGTTTTGAATGCATTATCTATAATAATTAAAAAATTTAACACCTAAAAATATTAATAAAAAAACAATTAAAAAATAAAATAAATGACAAATCAAAAATAAATATTATTTGATTAAAAAAAATATTTGACTTGAAGAATAAATACAAATAATAAAAAACAAAAACAAATAACATAGAGAAAAAATAATAAATATCAAGTTTCAAATGATCACCAACACAAATTAAAATTTAAAAACTATATTAAAAAAAAAACTACAACCTTAACAAAAGAGGAAATAAAAAAAAATTAAGAGCATATACATATAAACATGGACAAAAATAGGAATTATTTCAAAAATATATATAAAAAATAAAAGAATTAAAATAAAATCAAAGATTAAAAGTATAAGGGCAAAATAAAAAAACAAATGTATAATAAATTTAATCCCAGGGACAAATTTGAAAAAAATATAAACTTTCATACTGAAAATATTATAGGATTTAATACCAATCTGGAAATTAAAATACTGGGGACCAAAATGAAACCAAAATATATAATCAATTTCAATTAAAGTACACAATTAAAATAAATCAAAACTTCTATAATAGAAATAAGAACCATACAAAATAATCAAAAGATCAAGGTCTACAATGAAAATCCAATAAACAATGGGGACTGACGTGTAATGTTGCATGCAGATGAGAGAAAAGGGGGGAAACAAATTCAACCGACCCCATCACGTTTCTGGACACTGTGGAACACCACGCGCCGCACAAGGAGGAAGAGAAAATGACGGCGAATCATTCTAGACGCTGGATGGACATTTTTCCTCATCAGAAAATGCCGAATGCGTTGTTCAAAAAGGGCGTGAGTTCGGAAATTGAAGGCGCGTCCGGCGATGCGCACACACTACCTCGCCAAGAAATATAATTAAAAAATAGTAAATTACCACAACACACCTACACACCAACTCTTGATTTTTGTCTTATATGAAGGTATACCCGTATTTGTATATTTTCACAAAATTGTGCAATTTCCTTAATACCCCCGGAGGCAACTGTTCTGTTTTGTCTTATATGGGGGTATATTTATATTTAGACATGAAAAAAAGTGCAATGTCATTAATAGCCCTAGAGGAAATTGTTGATTTTTATCTTATTAAAAGGGTATTATGGTTATTTTACTGTACACAATATAAAAAATCAAAAATACCTCTGATTCTAAGGCTAAAGCTAAGGCGAACTGAGGGGTAAAATAATAATTTTACTATTATAATTCACAGTAATCTGTGCCTAGAGCTATAGTGATTCCGCGAGGTGATTTAGCTATATAAAAAAATATTATTTTAATGTTTTTATGATTAAAAAACACTTTAAATAGATCATGAATTAAGTTAATTTATCAAGTTATGGTAGGGCAGGGCGGAGGAGGGAGTGTTATTGTCTATTAGAAAACATTTTTAGTTTATAAGTATATTAAAATAATATATATTTTATTTTTTAAATTTATTTTTATATTAAAATATCAAAATAATTTAAAACTCTAAAAAATATTAAATATTGTTTTAAAAATATTATCTCAAACACGCCCTTTATAACAATAGGCGTCTGTCCACATCTGAGTTATCAATCCCGTTCCGTTCCGGCCGGAACGCCCGGAACGGCCCGTTCCAGTGCAAAATCTGGGACAAAACGGCGACGTTTTTGTCCCGGGTTGAATTCCGGTGGGATCCGGAAAATCCGGCCAAATTCCGGCCGGAACGCTCCGGTTCCGTACCGGGCGTTCCGTTCCGGGTCCATCAATAATAAAAATCAACCGCAAATCATCCATAATCAATTTTCCAAATCAATTTTATTTCTTCAACCGCAAATCATCCGTAATCCCTCAAAAATCAACTCAAATCTCAACTGAAATCTCAAGTTTTCGAACCCATATATATATTGAACAAACTTGCAGAGGGGAGGGAGGGGCGGGTCTGAAAGAGGAGAGAAGCAGAGGAGAGGGAGGCTGAAAAGAAAGAGAGGGTGGGGCGGGTTCTGAAGATGGAGAGTTGAGAAGGGGAGGGCTGACCAGAGAATGGCAGGGAGGGAGGCCTGACTAATGGAGAAGAGGATGAGGAGGAAGGAGATGAGGCGGCGTGGGATATGTTTAGCTTTTCAGTTTTCACTTTAGTTTAGGGTTATGTTACGGGGGGAGGGCATTTTATAATAATAATAATAATAATAATAATAATAAATAACTAAATAAAAATACGTCTCTAACTTTCTAGGGGGGTTATAAATTAATAATAATAATAATAAGAAGAATAAGAATAATATTTTTTTTGGAGGGTTAATTTTTAAATATTATTTTAAATTTCAAATCTCAAATTTGTGGGTCTTTTAATTATATTTAAATTTATTTATTTTTAATTTAAATATAATTAAAAATAATAATTTTATTGTTGGAGGATTTTTCAAAAGCAATTATTTAATTATATAACTTACTCCTATTTATTATATAATTAATTGTATCATTAAACTATATATAAAATACTTGAACTTTATTTAAAATAAGATAAAAAATGGTTCTTTTATTAATGATGTAGAAGATGTTTGATTTATATTTCTTTTATTTTCGAATATTTTACTTTCATAATATTTTGGAATTTTAGAGATGTTTCTAATTTTGAGATTATGTTTTTTTGATTTTGTGTTTGTATTGTATAATTTAAAGTTCATTTATATTGAATTTAAATTATACTTGTTAAATTAATATTTTATTTTTTTCATATATATAATTAAATAAATATGAACAGTACAAAACCGGAACGGAACGCCGGAATGCACCGAAACCGGAACGTTCCGTTCCAAACAAAAAACCAGAACGGATTTTACAACTATGGTCCACATGGCTTGCACCTTTCCTTTTATGATTTAAAACAAAGAGACAAAGTTGACCCAATAAAGAATTAGGGAACCCACAGTTAAAGTAGTGTGAAATAAAGTAGTTTGGTTGAACAATGATTTTATGATATGGTTTAACTTTATGTATAATAAATAATAATTAAATAAGCACGCTAACATCCCATATATATCTCCTGTAATAAAACTTTTAAAATTAAAATGACAAAACCATGAATCACAATTAAGATGGAAACATTGTTCTTTCCTCAATTTACTTTTCAATTGCATTTATTATTTTTATTTTGATCCAACATTTTATTTTATTTATTTTTCAGATCATAGGTTATTGTTTGCCCACATCCCAACCATTGAAAATGATTATTTTGGTAAATAGGTTTTTTTTTTCAAGAGGAGTTGATTGGAAATAGTTCTTATAAAAATAGGCAAAAAGTTTGGATTTTTTAGATTCAATTGATTTTTATTTTTTGAGTTATTTTAGGGTTTTTTGGTGGTGTCTATGGGTTTTTATGATGATTTGATTTTTTAAAAATGAGTTAAAAAATAAAATTTAAGAAAAAAAACCACTTAATTATTTTGCCATCACTGTGGTGCCTAAATTTTGGATAACAACACTTGTCATTTATTTTAAGAGGGAAAAAAAGAAGCAAAAAAAGAAACCATAGGCTATTAAAAAAGAAAAAATAGATGAAAGCATGAACATTTTAAATTATCTCAGGCTTGCGTATAGGGTTTGATTACTTTTTTTATATATTACTAGCCAAATGACCCGCGCCTCGTCGCGGGCGGCACAATATTTTTTTAATGTAAAAAATATTAATTATATGTATTTTTTTGTATTATAAATTTAGCCAAAACAATAAATTTGTGCAGAAATCCTGTTAAGTGCAAGTTTTCTATAAAATATATGAATTTTAAATCGCTATAAATTTATCTGTTTAGAAGTTTTTTACGAAATAACCAGCATTAATTTATCATCATCATTAGAAAAGCAAGAAGATTCGGATATTTGAATTATTAAATCAACTACATTAAGATTAGTTCATTTTATAATTCAATTTCAATCAAACAAAAACAAAATATAAATTATGAAAATACCTGTAATAATAAAATAACAAAAATAAATAGTTAATTTTCTATTAACAAAAAGTTAAAAACATAAATTGAAAATTCATCCCCATGTTATTTTCATTATCATTGCTATAATAGTTAAAATTATTATCAATATTATTATCAAAACAATTAGAATAAATAAATTCCCTGAAATATAATTAAAAAAATACACAAAAGATTTTTATAAAAAAGCAATTAAAAAAATCACTAAAATTATCATTATCATTGTGCAAATAGTAAAGTCATAAAAATTATCTGATCCAAATAACAAATAAAAATAAGAGTAAAAACAAAAAAAATAAAGGAAAAAAGGGAGCAATATTAATTTTAAAATCATTACCAACATAAATTAAAATTTAATGATTGAACCGATTAAAAATAAAACCCCAATAAAAAAACAAAAACTAAAAGCATAAATACATAGATACGAATAAAAAATAAACATTATCCAATAATGAAAAAAAACTAAATGAATTAATATCAAATAAAAATCTGCAACAATCAAATAACAAATATAAATAGTTAATTTTCTATCGATAAAAAAACGAAAACATAAATTGAAAATCCATCCTCATATTATTGTCATTATCATTGTTATAACAATTAAAATTATTATCAATATTACTGTCAAAACAATTAAAATAATTAAATTGACCTAAAAATCATTAAAAAAAAGGAAAATAATTTTATAAGAAAACAATTAAAAAATTAATAACTAAAATTATCGTTATTATTGCGCAAATAGTCAAATAATAAAAATCATTTAATCCAAAGAGCAAATAAAAATAACAGAAAAAAATAAAGGGAAAAAAGGAGCAATATTTATAATTGCTACCACTATCAATATAATAAAAATTATCAAATTTTATTGAGGAAAAAAAAACATAAACAAAATAGTAAGCAAGAAAAACAATTAAAATATTATTATTATTATTATTATTATTATCATGAAAGAATAAATAAACAACAAAAGATCAAACAAAAAATAAAATAAAAATAAAAATTATCATTGCTATTACTGTCAAAACAATAAAAATTATCAAATTATCATGAGGGAAAAAACCCTAAAAATAAATAAAAATAAATGTAGGAATCAATTATAGACACCGATATAATTTTATTTACTTGAGTGCTTGCTATTGTCGTAGCATAACCTACTGGTGTCCTTCAACTTTCTCTCTCTTTATATTTAATGCGAGATTATGTGAGATATATTTTTTTTAATTCGAGTAAACCTTATCTTCTGGAAAACGGATTTTGTGGTTCCAAATGAGCAATAAAATTCTAGTTATTTTAAACTCTTATAAAAAATACACGTACCGATTCAAATTTAAAATTTACTGGGTAAATCTTAAGCTTTTGCCATCACGCTACAATTCTTGATACGATTATGTGAGATATTGCTATGCCTTTCCCATGATTACATCTTGATATTTAAGCTGGATTTGAGCTAGGAACCTAGGGGCATTGATCCCATTAAAATGAGCTTTAAAATTGAATCCAGAAGGTAATTAATTAATAGTCAAAATGGGCAATTAGTGATTTCAACGACCATCATCCTTGCCCTTGAACACATTAACGGGCATCCCCAGATCTTTCCAGAGCATGCCACGTGTCAACACCTACCCTCGTTCATCTTCTCTATAACCCAAAAACCCTCCGCTTTGTTATCTCATCTTCTTCTTCCGCACAGAATCACCTCGCCACATACTCTGCCCGAAAAGAAATGAAGAAAATGGACGCAAAGAGAATGAAGCCAAAAACCAAAGGAGCCCTTAGAAAGAAATTCAAACAGGCGAGCTCATTAAGGGCAGAAGAGTCTGGACACTGCCACAATCCACAGTAGTTTCAGTCTAAGTGTACAGTGTTTTGGCCACGGGATTTATATTATAGTTAATTAATTTATTTATTTATGTTAAAAAATAATAAATTAATTAATTTCTGAAATTTAAAAATAAATTAGGAATATATTTTATATTTTATTTTATTATATACCATTTAAATCTTATTTTGTTTTCAAATAAGAGTGTAATGGTTATTTTACAATATTAGTAATATTTTTAAAGACTGACATTGTTTTTTTATCCTATTACTTTTGTAATAGTATATATTTTTATTATTATATAATTAAATAAAAATTATTTTAGAAAAACAATGTTATTAAATCTAACGCACATAAAAAATTTAATAAATTTACTTGATTCGGGTTGAGTCAATCAACAATATTGTTATCTCTACTATGTTTTATTTTTCTCATATACATTAAATTTTCACAATAAAAAAATTAAATTGAAAATTTAAAATGAACATATACTTTTGAATTTTTTTTTTTATTCCAATCTGTAGTGTAGCAAAGTAACTAGTTATGATTCAAAAGAGATGTGAGAAACCATTTTATTTGAAAGTGACTTTAAGAGGGGTGTTTGGTACAGTATTTTATAAATATTTTTTTTTATAAAAAACATAATTTGTTTTTATTTTTTATTATAAATTAATTTTTTTGATGTTTTTATATCATTTTAATATGTTAATTTTAAAAATAATTTAAAAATAAATAAATAATTTTTTGTAATACATTTTAGATTAAAAAATATATTTAAAAACAACCTGAATCCCAAACAATCACTAAATTCTAAACTTAGTTTATATATATAAAAAATTAGAAATAAATTTGTAGTTTATTAAATACCTAATAAAATAATTTGATATAAATACATCTTCAGATCTTATATTTACCATTTTCTTTCTTTTACCCTCCTAGAAAATCAAAAACATTTTGCACATGGCAGAGCACCCTCCCATGTTCGAAGAACCAAGCAGCCCTTAAAACCCAAAAGAAAACACTCACTTACACAGCTCATGGCATCTGGATCGCTCCTCCTCTCACTGTCAAGGTAATCTCCAAAACCCCCCACTTTTTTCTCACTATTCATTTTACCAATTCTCTGTTTGGTTTCCAAGAAAATCCATTGAAACAAAACAATTTTCTTAATTCAATTCACCTAACTTTACTCATTTTCTCATTCCTAAACACAAAAAGATCCAAACTTGGATCTCTATGTGCATTAGAGAAATGGAAACCTGTTAGGTTTCTTTCTTCGGGGGGTGCTTTAAGAAGTGCCAGTGAATTCCTTGAAGAAGAGGAATTGAATTCAAAGGAAAATGAAGATGACTTGAAGGGTAGAATCTTCAGGCTTAGACTACCGAAGAGAAGTGTAACAAATGTTATAGACACATGGGTCAGAGAAGGAAACGCTGTTTCTGCTTCTGAGTTAAGGCATATCTCTAAAGAGCTAAGGAAGTCTCAGCGTTTCAAGCATGCTCTTGAGGTTCGACTTATGTTAATTTTTTGCTCTTTTTGGAAGTTTTTTAGATACCCTTTTCTTTTGGATGCTTATAAAGTAATAGAGTTGGCGTAATTGAGTACTTCTGTGCAAAAAGCTTGGTGCTTTATGGTGATGTATAAGAAGAGAATCACGATTCATGGATCCTACAAACTGCACCTGATTATGAACGTTATTGGATGTAACAATTAAAATAGAGCAAAGTATGATCACAGAAGAGAAAATTATTAGAGAAGTAGAAGGAATGCTAGATTTTTCTGTAGGATTTTAGTTTTGCTCAGATGACAAATGGTTGATGTTCTTGGTCCTGGGACAAATTTTTTGCATATTGTTGGCGTTTGTGTTTTTCGGCATGGCTCTACCTATCTTTTCTCCAGTTGTTACTGTTCTTTCTACTTTAAGTAATGCTGTTTATAAGATTTAGTGTGATATGTCTGGAGGAAACTTTTAATAGTTACCTGACTTTATTTGAGGAAATTAAAATTGTTGTTAGTCTTTGTAATATTCATTTTACAGAGGCAGCATAATTGGTGGGTAGACATTGCTCTCAAGTTGAAGAATTTATGTTTGACTGTGTCATGTGAAATTCAGGTTTTTTTATTGTTGAACTAGAAATTTATTAAATATATTTTGTAAGGATAGCCAGTCACTCATGCTCACATCCACTGTCCGAGGAAAGAATGTAGGAGGGAACTTTCTAAAATTTGCGTGCATTGACACAAAATGTTGTGAGGGATTCTCTATCTTGTGATTAATGGCTGAGATGACTATAAAGAACATCGTAACACAAGTTTTAGTGGTTAGGGTGAGGAAGTGGGGGGTGGGGGGTGCTGCTAGCTCACAGGAGATGCAAAACCTTAAGGGTGATTGAATGAAGAAGGGACATTATGACTGATGATATGGATTGATTATGGGAGAAGGTCGAGTTCTTGGGCTGCTATGGTGGAGTTGCAGGGCTAATGGAGATGATTTATTGACTCTTATCTGAAGAAAGTGATGGACCAGTTTCATGTCCCATGTTCACGATTCTTGGAGATCATTTGTGTTGAAATAGCTATATGATAAAATGATTACTGTTCTAGAAAGAACTCATTGGTGTAACTCATAAGTCATAGCTGTAGTTTGCTTTGTAGAAAAGTTGATACTCTGCATGGTCAATGGCTTGTTGATAGGCATAAGAAATTAAACTTCAAATTTCCATAATGGTTGGCTTTCAGGACACATGCTTTTCTCCCTGTCCTTTAGTTATTACTGAAGTCGAAAGCATTGGTTAGGAAGTTTTAATCAAAATTTCCTGTTATGAAAAGATTTCACTTTTCACAGTATCTGTTGATTCAAAAACATACATGTTCTTCTGTCATATAATCATTATGTTATTGCAGATATCAGAATGGATGGTTACTCATGAAGAGTTTGCGTTATCAGACACTGACCATGCAAGCCGTATTGACTTGATGACAAAAGTTTTTGGTGTAGATGCTGCTGAGCGCTACTTTGATAGTCTACCTCTTGCAGCAAAAACTACTGAAACCTACACTGCTCTCCTCCACTCTTATGCTGCAGCAAAATTGATTGAAAGGGCTGAGGAATTTTACAAGAGATTAAAGGGATCAAACTTGTCCTTCACTGTTCTCATGTACAATGAGATGATGACTTTGTACATATCAGTTGGACAGCTGGAGAAAGTCTCTCAAGTTGTTGAAGAACTGAAACATCAGAAGGTTGCTCCCGATATCTTCACTTACAATCTCTGGATAAGTTCATGCGCAGCAGCCCTAAATATTGATCAAGTTAGAAGGATTTTGGATGAGATGAGCCAAGACTCGGGTGTTAATGACGATTGGATGAGATACATTAAGATAGCAAACATATATGTCACAGCAGGTCTTCTTGTGAATGCAGAGTCCAGCACTGTAGCTGTAGTTGAAGATGAGAAAAAAATCACACAAAGAGAATGGATAACCTATGATTTCCTTGTTATCTTATATGCAGGTTTAGGAAAGAAAGATAAACTCGACCAAATCTGGAAATCCTTGAGACTGACTAACCAGAAAATGACGTGCAGAAACTATGTATGCATTCTTTCTTCGTATCTGATTCTTGGACATTTGAAAGAAGTGGGAGAAATTGTTGATCAATGGAAACAATCTACCACAACAGACTTTGATATCTCTGCATGCAATAGGCTTTTGGACGTGATCTCTCGTTCAGGATTAACTGAAATTGCCAGCAAATTCCATATGCTACTGATTGAAAGGAATTGTGACCCCAAACGTATATCAGATTAAGTGGTTGGCTCAGATTATCTTGGCTAGGAAACTGACATTAGCAATGCCTTTATGGACGTTCCATAAAGAGCATATCAAAGAACAAGAATTGATTATACTGCAAACTAATATGCTGTGGTGCGGGTGTACTGCTGGTCATTTTCATGAAACTCCGAATTTCATATTTATGTTTCTTTTTCTTAGTCCCTGTTAAGTCCTTGGGCATTTCAGCACTATACAATTTAATTGGAAATGGAACCGAAGATATTAGGATTGGAATAGATAAAGAGCTCGATGCACCAGGATTGGATTCTGAGAGAAGAGAATAAATGCAGTTGATGTTGCTGCTGCTACTTGTTTTTGGTCGTTCATGGTTTGTGCTAGTAAAATCCCTTTTGCAGATATGTTGTCTCTTCTGCTGGCGTTGATTTGTGGCAGATGATGAGAAATAATTTTGATGTTTTTAATATTGTGGTTGGGAGGTGGCAGGGGAGTTCAAATATGCCTTTTGTATGTGCTGCCAAGTATAGAAATGAGAACCTCTTTTTCTATTTCTTTTTTAAAATTGAATGAAGTAAGAAGTCGAGTAAAATGAATTTAAAATTACATTACTAATTATTTTTAATAATAATGTCAAATATATTCAAAGAAAATTTAATCCAACTCGGAGCACTAGTGATATCAGAAATAATTGCGATAAAGTTACAGAAATTTCTGAAAAAACTACTAGGCGTTGTAAAAGGTGCACCGTATAGAAGTGTGCAACTTTAAAAGTTAGTAGTCAGTATGACAGTATGTATGCAGCAATTGTTATTTAAAATATTTTTTATTTTAAAAAATATATATAAAAAAACTTTATTGATTGTAAAATTTATTTTTAATATTATAACATTAAAAAAATAAAAAAAATTATATAATTTAAAATATAAAAAAAATAATTTTTCTTTTGCAAATCTCTTCTCTTCCATAGACTCTTAAACAAAGTTGATAGTTATAAAAGTGTTTGCAAATGTATTTAAAAGTATTTAAAAAAAATTAAAACAATTATTTTTATTTTAAATTATTTTTTAATAATTTTATATTATTTTGATGTGTTCATTGTTTTTTTAATAATTATTTTAATATATATTTAAAAATAATAATTTAAAAAATAATTTACAGATTGGACTTTTCAAATACCATTTTCACCGTGCATTTTCCCTTTACATGAAATCCTTCAGCATCTAAGCCATCAAAATCAAATCAAGTACTACAATGATTTTCACTTCAGTTATCGGAGTAAAACAGTGTTTTGATTGATACCCATTTGCTGGAATTGCAGAATTTGTGCAAAGACCAGTCTTGTGATAGAGTTCTTATTGCTTTGATTTCACTTGAAGAGAGTTTTAGGTTGTCTTTCTTCCCTTTTTAAACTGCTGGAGCAGTTTTATAAGTACAAATACGTAAATTATTTCTGGGTTACATATGGTTTTGGAGTGTTTTGGAATTGCTTGATATATCCTGATGGGGTCCTTCATCTGGCATGCCCCTCCTTCAATGAACAGTAATTTTGTCGCAGTTGTCATTGGGAGATTATTCAAAGCAGAGGAAGAAGTACAAGGAAGGTGAGGATAAAGAAGTTGTTGGTTCTAGTAGAAGTGTAGTTAAAGGTGTTTTCACTGTTCCATCCTGTAGGAGTGTCTCTGAAGATCCATCTTGTAGGGGTCTTAAGAGGAAAATTGGCTGTATTGATGCAGCGACTCAATTGGGCAGGAAGACAAAAATTGAGAAAGAGTATGACTTGGGTGCACAAATCGGGCAAGGAAGTTTGGGTCAATGGTTCTGTGTAGAAGTAAAGTGACTGGAGAAGAGTTTGCGTGCAAAATGCTGCGCAAGGGAGAGGAACCTGTGCATCAGGAAGCGGAAAATATGCAGCACCTCTCAGGTCATCCTGGTGTGGTGACATTGAAGGCTGTGTATGAGGATTTAAAATATTTTTATCTTGTGATGGAGCTCTGCCTCGAGGCCCGGTTGCTGGACAAGATGGCTAATATTGTCATGACAAGGGACAAAATTCAAAGAAATTAATAGTAAATAAAATTTTTTAAGAATAAGGACCAAAATAAAAAATAAAAACAATAATTAATTTTAATTGAAGGACAAAATTGAAACAAATAAAAACATGGAGACTGAAACAAATAAAGATATTTTTTAAAAAAAAATTACAGTGTAATAAAAAAAATAAAAGAATAAGGATAGAAATAAAAAGTAGCATATATGACTAATTTCAATTGGAGGACACAATCAAAATAAATTAAAACAAACTATATAATTTATTCTAATTGAAGGACAAAATTGAAATAAATAAACCCTTGGGACAGAAATAAACAAAAATATTTAAAAACAATTGTTGTGTAATGTTTTTAAAATATTAAAAGAATAAGGACTGAAATGAAAGATAGAATATATGACAAATTTCAATTGGAGGATACAATTAGAAGCAATTAAAACCTGCATACCAAAATAATTAAAATAACCAAAAACAAATCAAAAATCAAAAGAATAAGGACTACATTGAAACTCACATATATAATTAGCTTCAATTGAAGAGCACAATGGCAACAAATCAAAAACTAAATGAAAAAAATAGTAATAAAAGAGAAATCAAAGACCAGGGACCACACTAAAATATTTGCAAACCATGAGGACCGAAGAGTATTTTACGGGTGGCAGGAGAGAGAAAAGTGAGAAAAAATTTAAATTCATCCACCGGAGCTTCACCGGGCATCGTAACAGGACACACGCCACACCGGGATGAAAAGGACATGGCGACGAACCATGTGACACGGCGGAAGTCTGTTTTCCACCACCGAAGGGCGCGTGCATGTGGAACACTGCTGGAGCATCCGTACAACGTGCCTGCAATGTTCCGGAAAGAGAACTAATAAAAAATTTGTCAATTACTCATACACTCCTGGACACAGCTATATCTATAAAAAAAAACAGGGGGTGAAAATCTTAAATAACCCCAGTTCTAGGTGTTAGTTTTTGTCGTTTTCGGAGGCTACTTTCGTAGTTTTACTGTGCATAAATTCAGAAATATCATTCGTGTCCTGTGGAAAATTCTAAACTCGCCCCGGTCCAGTTTACCTTATTTTGTTGTTTTCTGGGGCTATTTTCATAGTTTTACTCTGCAACAAATCTAGAAATACCATCCGTGTCCCCATGAAAATTCTAAAATACCCCCGGTTCCGGGGGCTAAAAATTTTCGGATCTAGGGGCAAAATGGTAATTTTACTATCTCAATTCATAGTAATCTAAATCTGTGTGAACAGTAAAAAAATGAACAATAGAAAACGACGCCTTTTATATTTTAGTTAATGAGTTTTTGGTATTATCGAGTTAATTCACGATTTTACTTGTTTTTGAGTTTTAACTTAATTTTACAAGGTACATGTATATTGACATATAAAATTATATAATTCTTCGAGTTAACTTGTGAGTTTAACAATCTTGATTTACAGTATTAAGAGACAATGAGATAAAAAAAGAATATAAAAGCATAATTGTAGAAGGTAAAGTAATTATTTATGTATCTATTTGGTTTGGTTAAGATGAATAGTTTATATATATAAAGAATATTTTTACTCTAATTATTTTTATCTTAGTTTATATTAAATGTTAAAATTAATAATATTATAATAATTATAGCTATAAAACTAACCTCACTTGCTGACTTGAGATCTAATGGACATAAGAAATGGATCAGCCCGAGTTAAAAGAAATGGTTAAAGGATTGATTTGATCTAGTAAAAACTTGGGTTGACCCAAAATAAAACATGGGTGACACCTGTTGATTTTTAAAATTCTTTTTTACAAAAAAGTTTATTTTGATTATTTAAAAAGACAAAAAACAAGAAGAAAAGAATAAAAAGATTTTAGATCATTCTTTGTTGCCCTCCTGATCTTTTTGTCTAAATCAACTCTCGAGTCAAAGTTTTAAAATTATAATAATAATCATTTTTTTATATGTTGACATGACTCACTCTGTGTTCACTCTCTCAATATATAACCCAAACTTTGTCCCGAGTAAACCTTTAAATTAGATTTTAAAACTACTATAGTAGTCAATTTTATCCTTATATTGACTTAGTCAACTCAAGTTAACTCTTTATATTCATGAGTTGGGCTTTGTCCTAGGTCGATCCCAAGTCGGGTTATAAAATTATGATAATAACTATTTTATTTTTATATTGACCTAAGTAAATACAGGTTGACCATTCCTACTCATGGCTCAGTCTTGCTTTGGACTGACCAAAATTCTTAATTATAATTTGCAATACTTAATTATAATTTCTCATATTTAATTATGATAAATGGGCTTATAAAGAAACTCACCAAAATCTTTTATTGAAAGTATTGAAAGCACTTTTATTAATCAAATTGTGAAGTCTTTTTGGTGGAAAAAAAGTCATTTCAATTCAATAGCAGGAAAAATGATCAGGTTGTGTCATATGTAAAATTATCAAGCTTTATTGATGTAATTATAAATGAAAAATGATCCACTTTTATAAGCCGTGATTACTACTTTTGTAATACCATATAAAAAAACTAGCAACTACATTTATACTTATTAACGACCAAACTGATATGAAGAGTCCAAGTCATTTGGTGGATCTGATAACTTTGCATTATTAGCTCTATTATCATCTTCTTGCACCTGGTGTGGGGTGAGAAAAGGCTTAGGAGGCATTCGCAGGGACTCAACATCTGATTCAAGCATCTCTACAACTTTATGCATTGAGGGACGATCAACAGGCTTCAATTGTATGCACCACAAAGCTACAATAATCATCTTTGTTGTTGTCTTCTTTTCATGTTCCGTGGCATCTTCTATGTCCTTTCCTTTGCTGACTTGGTCATACGCCCATGAAGGGAAGTAAAGTTGGCTTGAATGATTTGTCAATGCATTCAAGTTCTTTCTTCTTCCTACCATTTCCATTAATAACATCCCGTAACTATAGACATCAGCTTTGTAAGAAACACCTCCAATATTCTTATAAAATAGTTCAGGAGCCATGTATCCAATTGTCCCTCTAGCAGCAGTGAGGGACACACTGTTATTATTTGTTGGGTATAATTTGGCAAGTCCAAAATCTGAGATTTTCGGAATAAATTTCTCATCAAGTAGAATGTTGTGGGGCTTGATATCAAAATGTAAAATTTGCATATCACAACCTTGATGTAAATATTCAATTCCTCGAGCCACCCCAAGAGAAATCTCATAAAGTTTCTCATTGCTTAGTGGGACATTACCTTGCTTAGAAAAAATATACCTTTCAAGAGACCCATTAGGCATGAACTCGTATATAAGAGCACGCTTCGATCCCTCGACGCTGAAGCCTATAAGTTGCACGACATTGACATGGTGAATTCTTCCAATAGTGGCAACCTCGTTGATAAAATCTTGTCCATTGGCTTTTGAATTGCCCAATAATTTAACTGCTGCAAAACGACCACTACGAAGCTTTCCCTTGTACACTGAGCCAAATCCTCCTTCACCCAACTTGTCTTTAAATCCGTTGGTTATCTTCTTAATCTCCGAGTAAGTGTACCTTATCGGCACGAGATCATTATCGTGACTTTGCAAGAATTTTTCAATATTGTCGTACATGGATACATGTCTTCTTCGCCATTTATAGATGAGTAAAGTCAGAAGACATGGTAGCCCACATGGGAATAATAGCACATGATATATCACTGTATAGAGACATTACAAAAAGAAAAGTCAACATAGAAAACATTCCAAAAATTTCATGTGATTTTTATTGTGGTACTTCATTCTTTTTTAAGTTTAACCAGACATCCATGAAAGTTTTTTTTTTTTCAAATGTCAAATTCCTAGTATCAAAAATTAAAATAATATTTCATTGATTTTATGTGCTGAGTATATATATGTGATTAATTTGTGCATTCTAAGTCTTCAATTTCAAAAAATGATCATCAGGGCTCTCAACACTCTAATAAATACATCATGAAATTGAAAAGAACACAATATCCATGCAAGTCTATGAAACAAACAATAAAGGGAATGACAAGAACTTTGTGGAAAGAATATAAATCAATATTGTTCATAATTGAGAACAAAAGTAGACAGAATATTAGATACATTAATTGATGCAAAAATGATACAAATTTAACATAAAGTCAAAACTTGAAATAGTTGGGGGGCTCCTAAGAAATATCTAAATTTATGCTAATTTTTGTTTGTTGATATATTTATTGTTTCACTGCAACTGATAAAAGCAAGCTAAAATACTCACCGATAAGGGCGAGAAACAACATGAGAAAGCTTAGTAAAACTGGAGGGGTGGTGTACCGGTAATCACAATAATAGCCTGCCAAATAAAAACACAATGACAAAAGAAGAAGAAGAAGAAGAAGAAGAAGAAGAAGAAGAAGAAGAATGATTTACTATTCATTCAAAATAAAAGCATATGTGATTGAAACTTTTTAGGGTCTTTCTGTAAATGCTATAATTACACAAAATAAATTAACTCACCCCCGGTAGCTCGACAAGCTATCCAGGTGATACCTGTAATCACCAAAATAAAATATGATTCAGTGTGCAAAATCTTGATATAATAGCGAAGAAAATGCGTAAAGTAAATGAAATATTCACCCTCACCTTCATGAAACAAGCTGTACAAGTCTCCGGCTGCATATAAAGAGAGACGAGAAGGGTCGATTTAATATTTTACAAACTTATAATATTAAGTTGTGTTATGCGAACAGGTCGATTTAATACAGTACTTGAGGTAAGCTGAGAGAGAGAGGGGACGTACGGTATGGTTCTGTAGGTTCTGTAAAAACGGAAGAATAATTGTACCATTGAAGCTCGAACCCATCTGCCAAAATATCATGGACATCTGTATACGACATATTTGTCACATTTTTTGGAACACCATACATCAAATTTACACGGCACAAGTCAGGTACATCCTTGATCTCCCCATCAACCATGACATAGGAATGGCCTTCCATGTTGACACAGCTGGGAGAAGAATTATGTGCAGTTCCACTTCCATTTTTGCAAGAAGAAGTATCCATAATAAAATCTGGAGGATTCAGCATTTCATTTTCGCAACATATAAAAGCTAACACCGAAATCTCTTCCCAGTATTTATAATAATATAGATAAAAATCACCATAAGAGAATCCCACAGAGTAGCGCACTATTTGTGTAAGAGAATGATGAGGAATGGAGAAGCAATCATCCTTCTGAACAGCAGGATTCACAAGTCGAATTGTGGAGTCACTGTAATTGATTGCCTCAACATAATATTTTTCCATGTTCAAGTGTAATGTTAGGCGCTCGTTGTTTTCACACACAAGCTCAAAAAATTTGAGGCCACAGCTTTCAGGATCGTTGCTTAATCGGAAAGGGGATATTGAGGATATTGCCACAAGAAGAAGGAGCGCAGTAATAGTTGGGATCGTTGCTGCTGTTTCTAGCACTGCAACGATGGTGGGTGGAAAGGATCTCAAGCAGAAGAAGGGCTGCATACGCACCAAAGGGGTGCCTTGATATTCTACTGATGAACATCGAGAGAGAGAAATTTAACTTTTTTAATTATGGGAAATCAAATGATGGCTTTATATGCACATCCTGGATCGATCCATACTCCTCTACAGACTAGCTACGAATACCATCCTGGATCGTTCAATACGCAAGGAAATCAATCAGTGGCCACAAATTAATTGCATGGTCAGAGTCTCACTAATTAAGAATTAGGAAGTTGCCCGTTGCCTGAAGATTACTCCCCACCAATCAAAGAAGGGGAAGACCTCTTGATGGCCTCCACTTGCAGAGTCAAGCTCGTCTGCATCATGGGCCCTATCTCATTGAAGTAGGTAGTTGCTCGTCTGCATCATCCTGCATCACCCTAAACATGATTTATCACTTAATCCTCTCTTTTTTTGATCCATTTCGATATTTTTGAAATTTCTAAATGATATGCAGAGGACCTGTATTTAAGGAATCTTCGCTTCAGGTATTATTTGAATAAAATATTATTAGATTTTTGAATTTATATTTGATATTTATCTTTTAATTGTTATTTAATTTATGAAATTATAAATTTTTTTCTCAAGTTTATCCTTTTTTATTTTTTTATCTCTAAAATTTGCTCTTTTTTTTCAAATAATTTAGAAAATTGAGGTTCTCTTTGCAATCTTATATTCTTTAAATTTTTTATCTCTTTGTTCTGGTCTTTTTTCATTTACTGTATTTGAAATAATTTATATAAAAAAAATCAATATCTCACCCTCTTTCAATATTTTTATATCTTATATTTGATTCTTATTGATTTGATTGCTATTTATTTTATTTAAAATAATATATATAATTATTATTATTTTTAATTTCATAATCCTTTAGCTTTTTCTTCTATCATATTTTGTTCATGTTCTTTTCATAAACCTGAAATAAAATTTAAAAAACTAATAAGTATTTATGCAACTTATTTTTCATAGCAAAACGACACATCAAAAAGTATTTCCAACTCACTTTCTATGACTACATATTCTAGTCAAACTTTGAGGGTGGTGCTTGAATGAGGGTTCTTTAATGATGCGGTGGCATGTGCAGACAACAAGTCTCAGGTTTAATATATGTCTTAAAGTGTAATTAAATTTGTTTATAAAAATATTTTTAACAAAAAAAATTTGAAATGTAATGCGAAACGGTTAATGTTTTAAATTTTTGCATGCTCAAAACTGACCAGAAAGGGGAAGACCTCTTGATGGTGCTCAAAGACTGACAAGAAAGGGGAAGACCTCTTGATGGGCTCCACGTGGAAAGTCAAGCTCGTCTTCCTCTGTGGCCCATTCCAAATGTGAAGCAGACAAGAAACCAAGGAAAGAATGATGCAGTAGGGTCCCATCTTGCAACTGTCTTCTTTGTGTTTATACATCTTTTTCTTCAAAATTATTGCAGCTAAAATATTTGCAAGAATATAAAAACCTTAATCTATATTATTTAGAGGCAATACGATGAAAAAAGAATATAAAAACATAATTGTAGAAGGTAAAGTAATGATTTATGTATCTATTTAGTTGGGTTTTGTCCTAGTTTGATCCCAAATCAGGTTATAAAATTATGATAATAATTATTTCATTCTTAGATTTGTAAGCTATAATTATTATTATTATTATCTATTCATACCTTAGTTTTGTAATTTTAGAATTAAGAGATTTTTTTACAATGATGTAATGATATTTTGTTAATAAAAAAATAAAAAAATATTGTATTTGAAAGCATGTTCTTTTTATACCTATTGTTTTGAAAATATAAAATTCACTCCAAAATTATCAAATGGACAAATTTATTTTTGTATTCTTATCTCTTTAACTAAACATATTTATGTTTTTTTATCACGAGATATTGATTAAATACTACCGAAAAATAAAAATATTTAAATAAAGATACAAAGAGAGATATAAAATAATTTGTTGAGATAATTTTGAACAATTATTTTTTTATTGTTTTTAAAAAATAATTTATAAGCTTGCACATTTGTTTTAAACACTTTATTTGACTTGATCTGGATTCAGTATAGTGCAAGCACCAAAATTAGCAGCAGCAGCAGTAATAATAATAATGAGTCTTTGTAATTTTTCTGGATCAATATAACATGAATTTGATTATTATTATTTGATATTAGTGATGAATTTAGAGAATTATGAAAAATATATTTAGTTTTTCTAACTTTTAAATCAATAAAACTAATCTTATAAGTGGGTCTAATTTTTCTTTTAAAAAAAGAAAACGTTAGTCTTTTGAAATCCATGGGGCCAATCATCCTAGGACAAAGGGGAGTGCTATCTTGACTACATATTCAATTTCATCCACGGGGTAGTAATAATAATAATAATAATAATAATAATAATAATAATAATGAACATGGTTTGTATTTGTATAGACTAACTTCTTTCATCTATTACCGTATAGTTTCAATTAATTTATATTGTATAAAATGTGTTAAACTCATGCATGTCTTTATGCTCAGTCACTAATTATAGACAGTTGAAGTATTAATAATATATTAATTCAGTGCAATCCTATAAATACAAAATGATTTTTATAATAATTATGTCTTCAAGAACCATTAAAAACACTCACTCCCTTAGAAATCACTAGCAAAAGAAGGGCTGCGTACGCACCGTAGAGGTGGCTTCATGCTCTACTGACCATCGACAGAAAAATTTAATGAACCCTTTTTTTATAGAAAATACATCGTGATAACATCTGGATCAATAAATCTTTTTGTTTTTTCAACCATCTATATGGATATTTAATACCGCCTCGACTATTGTTTCTCAATTAGATATTCAGCGATTAATAAAACCCAAAGCTTCATTGCTATAATCCATCCTACCCTACGTAACTCTTCAAGTGATTCACAATACATCCATGAATGGTCATCTATTACTTATATCAAGCCTATATACAATAATCATGTATTAATTAAATACATTAACTAAACAAATAAAATTTCACATAATCTAAAACAAATCCTAATATGTACACATCATAAATCATACAATAAATTTATATGATAAAAAAACTATAAAAACAATAATTACACAAACAAAATGAATATACTTCACAAATATGCAAAAACAATTAATACATTAAAATTAAATTTCAAGAAAACATACTAGATTTGCTTACTTAAAGTGGAGAAATTTTAAAATATCAAATCAGAACACAAATGCTCATAAACTTGGTTTTATGGTTGCTGGATTTGTTGTGAGAGGTTGAACTGTGATGAAATTGGGAGGAGAAGGTGGATAGGAGCTACATAGAAAAAAATATGGATGGAAGAAAAAGAAAGAAGAGAGGGGGGAAAGTCAGGTCATAAATTAAATAATTATCAACAAATTTACAGACAAAATAGATTTGTTGGTAACGTCGTTGGTAGTTATATCAATAACAATGTTATGTCACCGTACTTCATATATTTTCTCATTTCACTCTAATTCTGATCGCAAATTCATTGGTATTGAACAATGGAATTATCATTGGAATATATTTGTTGCTAACTTCATCGGTATTTCAAGACAAAACCAATACCACATCATTGTAATTATAGGTTTTGAAGCCCATTATAATTCTCTCGGTGTTTACCACCAATATTTACCAAGAGAACAATTTTGTAAGTATTATTGTCTATGAAATACTGTAGGGAAAACCTATCAGCAAATACTAACCGAAAGGGCAACTATAATGGTCAATCGGTAATATTATTGGTCAAATCCTGATGGAAAAATTCGGTCGGTATTTTTGTATCAATTAACCAAATTTCTGGTAGTGCCACTCACAATAGTTGATAAAAGTCTTAACACTAGTCGCAAGCATTAAACACACAAGATAATCTGTACGAACTTTATATATCTGCTGTAGTCGCTCGGCATACATCAAGTCTTAACATTTGTGCTCAATGAATCTCTTGTTAGATATCAACAATTTCATCATTAATCAATCGTGTTATTAGCTCAGCAGAATTCTTGAAAGATAAGAGTTTAGTAATCAAATGTGTAGAAAAGACACCAGATATATAACAATTTTTTAAACAACTTTCAATTTATTGATATAGGTACACGTATAAGTCAAGAAGACAATGAAACACAGGGAAATAGGATGCGATAACGCTCAAACGAATGAAAAACACCAGAAGCAAACGGCACAAACATTCCTCGCACTTCTTTACAGAGACCAAAAGATACGTACTTCCTGACAGAAAGCATAGTAATCCAACTCCAAACTGTAGAAGAACCTGTAATGGCCACTGATCTCAGGAATGAAGATCAGGAAGATGATCCACCAGAAGTCCCGTAATTGCAGCAATAGAGAAGATCCCGTGATTGTAGCAGCACACAGCATTCCAGCGTGAAGACAGCAGCAAACGTTAAGAGCAATTCAAATTGTATACGTTATGATTCTGCACATTCAAATTATGATACGTTATGATTTTGCACATTCAAATTGTAAAACTGTAAATGCTATATATATAGCAGCTTGTGTATAGAATTCAATTCAATGAAAAATAGAGTTCAAACATTCAAACTCAATTTTACACAAACGAACAATAGCGTGGTCTACTTAATTTCCAGGAGGCGGGGAGAGGAAAGGGATAGAAGGAATTGTTGATGGGATAGGAATGGATGGGATTGGTGTTGGGATAGGGATGGTGGGAATTGAGGGAATGCTTGGAAGTGGAGGCAAGGTGACCTTGGGGAGGCTAGGCATTGTTGGCAGGCTAGGAATTGAAGGCAGTGAGGGTTTAGGCAGGGGAGGTTGCGTGTGTAAACAATATGGATTCAGTAGGAAAACGTGATACAATGCTCTGTAATCACGTGTGTATTTATATTGAATTACATGAAACAATTCAAGGCAAACAAGGTTGCTTTACATGATAAGAATACAAGCAGACAGTCCTATTCTAATTGTAACACCGAGTCCTTAGGCATATAGGAGTCTTGCGTGGAGGTGTCTCTTGCTGTGTCTTCTACTTTTGTTACAGCCCCTCTCAAGCTGATGGGGAGAGACCGAACCATTAGCTTGTCGCGCAGTATGAGGAAACGGTTCGTGGTGAGCCCTTTTGTAAAAATGTCTACTATTTGATCTGCTGTGTGAATGTACTGTGTTGAAATATCCTTAATAGCAACCTTCTCACGGATAAAATGGTAGTCAGTTTCGATATGCTTTGTCCGAGCATGAAAAACCGGATTTGAAGCCAATGCAAGAGCACCCATGTTATCAACCCACAAAGTTGGAGGTGCTGGTAATGAAATCTGTAAATCTTTAAATAGCATATGAAGCCAATAAAGTTCAGCAGTAGTAATCGGCATGGAACGGTATTCCGCTTCAGTACTTGAGCGGGAAACAACAGGTTGTTTCTTCGCCGCCCATGAAATCAGACACGGACCAAGAAATATGCCGTAGCCAGTTGTGGATCGCCTATCATCAGGGCTCCCAGCCCAATCCGAGTCACAATAGCCTTGTAACTGTAAACTGCCTTTTGAAAAATAGATGCCATGCTCAACAGTGGACTTGAGATATCGTAGGACTCTCTTTGCAGCTGTGAAGTGTGTGGTTGTTGGATTATGTAAAAATTGGCAGAGTTGATTCACACTGAATGCAATGTCAGGTCTGGTTAGTGTGCAATACTGAAGTGCACCTACAATGTGGCGATAAAGGGAGGAGTCAGGCAGGGGATCACCATCGAATTTTAACATTTTGGTTCCTGAAACACATGGGGACTGATAGGGCTTGGCACCAGCCATGTTTGCACGATGTAATAGATCAACAATATATTTAGACTGATGTAGGTGTAGCCCTTCTCTGTTACGGCAGACTTGAATTCCCAGAAAGTAGGTAAGTGGTCCTAAGTCCTTCATTGAAAATTCTTGTTGAAGCTTTGTTGTAAGATCATTAATTGCAAGTGGTGTATTACTTGTAACAATAATATCGTCCACATAAATCAGAACATAAATCCTCACAGTTTCTTGAACAAAGATGAACAAGGATGTATCAACCGTAGAACCCATAAAGCCAAGATCAAGAAGTACCTGAGATAGGCGTTGAAACCAAGCACGGGGGGCTTGTTTTAAGCCATAGAGGGATTTCTGTAGGTGACACACAAAATCTGGTTGAGAAGAATCCACAAAGCCTTGTGGTTGTTCCATAAAGACCTCGTCTGTTAATTGCCCGTGCAAGAATGCATTAGATAAATCCAATTGCCGAATAGGCCAGGCATAATGGACTGAAAGAGCAAGAATCAAACGAATTGTTGCTGGTTTAATAACTAGACTAAAAGTCTCAGTATAATCAATCCCATCTTGTTGCTCAAATCCCTTGGCAATGAGTCGCGCCTTGTATCGATCAATTGACCCATCTGAATTCTGCTTGATTTTGTAGACCCATTTGTTTCGAATTACATGCTTGTGTGCAGGTCGTGGGCATAAAGTCCATGTTGCATTGGAAATTAGGGCATCAAATTCAGCAGCCATAGCATCTCGCCAATTTGGGTTTTTGGAGGCTTGTGTGTAGGTTGTGGGTTCTGGAGGGAGAAGAATGGTGTGGAGTGCTTTGAGTGGGTGTTTAGTGGAGCAATAGAGGTGATAATCAGGGAATTCTTTTGGCTTTAGTGAGCTGGTGATGCTGCGAGTGATTATTTGGCGGGGAAGAAAAGAAGTGGTCTGGTCTGCAGACGGGATGGAATTGCTTTGGGAGATTAGATGATTGGGTTCTTCTTGTGCCAACAAGGTATGCATATGGTGTGGGGATTCTGAAGCTGTGGGTGCCATCGGTGTCCTTGATTGTGGAGAAATCGGTGTAGAAGATGATGGGTCTTGGACGGTAATGTCTGCAGAGTCAGTAATAACGAGCAAAATAGGAGTAGAGAGTGTTGAATTTAGTGGAATGGAAAATGACTTACATGGCACGTTTGTGCTAGGAGAAGAAGAGGTCGAGTCCTGTTGCGAGGTAGTAGGTGGGATTATATCCTCGGCTAGAAACACCTGTTCGTCAAATGTGACATGTCGCGAAATATAGACTCGGTTTGTTAAAGGGTCGAGACATCGATATCCTTTGGAATTAGAACAATAACCCAAGAAAATACATCTTTTACTGCGAAATAATAATTTATGATTATTATAAGGACACGATAATGGATAGCAAACACAGCCAAAGACTCTAAGAATGGAATAATCGGGTTCTATGGCGAACAATTTGGTATATGGATTTTTGCTATTTAGTATTGGTGTGGGTAATATGTTGATTAGGTAAATGGCCGTAAGGAAAGCATCTACCCAATATTTGCTCGGTTAATATGAATGAGCTAGAAGAGCTAAACCAGATTCAACCACATGACGATGTTTGCGCTCGGCTATACCATTTTGTTCAGATGTGTATGGACAAGAAATTCTATGGAAGATGCCATTGTCTTCGAGAAACTTTTTAAATTGAGAAGAAATGAATTCACCACCCCCATCCGTTTGAAATTGCTTAATTTTCCTAGATAAAAGATTTTCAACTAAGCACTTGAATTTAATAAAGCAGACAAAAACATCTGACTTGTGTTTTAACGGAAAAAGCCAAGTGAAACGGGAAAAATCATCAATAAATAAGACATAAAACTTGCAACCACTTATTGATGCAATTGGAGACGTCCACACATCAGAGTGTATAATTTCAAGAGGAAAATTCGATATACGACTGGAATTTGAAAAAGGGAGTTTTTTGCTTTTTGCTAGTTGACATGGTTCACATAATGAGTCTTTATTTTGTGAACCAGAAATACATAACTGAGAATGACGAAGCAAAATTTGAAGTACTGAAGAAGAGGGATGGCCGAGTTGATTGTGCCACACTGGAATTGAAGCTTTAACACCAAGAAAAGCAATTAAACTTCGATTTTTATTTGCCGAGAAGAGGTGTTTTAAATGAATTTGATATAACCCAGCTCTACTTGGTCCCTGCAATAGGATCTCTCCCGTCTGCAAATCCTTCACAATAAAACGTTTAGAAGTCAGTTGAAAATAACAATCATTGTCAACACAAAATTGATGAATAGAAAGAAGATTAGCCGAAGCCGAGGGACAATTAAGAACATTGTTTAAATGAAGAGTAGAAGTGGGTGTTTGGATAAGGGCAGAACCAGTGTTGGTGATTTGTAATCCACCTCCATTGCCAACAGTCACTGTCTCGCCTCCTTGGTAAGGTTGTTGGAGAGATAAATTGTCCAGTGCAGTGGTGATATGGTTGTTGGCACCACTATCAGCAAACCATGGGTCATCAACGTTGAAGTCATTAGTGTGGGCTGCCATTGCAGCAAGCTGAGATGGTGGGTGCCGTCCTTGATAAGAGAAGTCCATGCGATGATAGCAATCTAGGGCTTGATGGTTGGGCTTGTTACAAATCTGGCATGGTGTGCGATTTCTATTGAAGACTGTTGATTGAGATTGATTCCCATTCCCAGAAAAGCTTCGAGAACTGGTGTTGTCAGTTCTGGTTTGCTGCTGTGGTCGTGGGGAAGGGGAAGGTTGCTGTGTGCGGGGAGAATACATGGGTTGCCCATACCTGTGTTTCTTGTTAAATCCAGATGAGCCTCGATGTTGATACTGGTTAAATAAGGCAAATTGACCAGCTTGTGGAGGCACTGATTTCATCTGATTTTCCAATAAAGCTTCATAGTTGAGAAGCTCGGACTGAAAATCATTAAAGGAGAGGGAGATATCCCTTGTTGCAAAAGAGAATGAAGTGATGAAGGAGTTGTAATCACCACTGAGGCCCCCAATAATGTAAGAAATCAGGTCATCATCTTCAATTGGCTTGCCCACAGCCGCAAGTTGATTAGCCAATCCTTTGGCAATTTGAACATAATCTGCACAGGTTTTATTTCCTTGCTGTAAATTTTGAAGTTGCCTCTTCAAATGTGAAATGCGAGATCGATTATGGGCAGCAAATCTATTTGCCATTGAATCCCATACTTCCTTTGCAGTGTTCAACCCGAAGACTGTTGGGAGAATTGATTCTGAAAGAGTTGCATTTAACCAGCTAAGTAAATACTGGTCTTTCTTAGTCCAAACGATGAATTTTGGATCTACTGTGAGTGTTTCTTTCCCATGCGAATCAACAAGGAATTTGCTGGGACAAGAATCTGAGCCATCAACAATACCCAGTAAGTCATTGCTCCTCAAAACTGGTAGAAATTGAGATACCCAGCTGAAGTAATTGGTTCCATCTAATTTGACAGAAATAAGATGATTAATAGATGGAAAAGTAAATGATATTGGGGCAGTGTTTGATTCGGTGATTACACTGGAAGAAGCCATGAGTAAGGATCTGTTTATGGGCGATTTAGCCAAAGTGCTCTGATACCATGTAAACAATATGGATTCAGCAGGAAAACGTGATACAATGCTCTGTAATCACGTGTGTATTTATATTGAATTACATGATACAATTCAAGGCAAACAAGGTTGCTTTACATGATAAGAATACAAGCAGACAGTCCTATTCTAATTGTAACACTGAGTCCTTAGGCATATAGGAGTCTTGCGTGGAGGTGTCTCTTGTTGTGTCTTCTACTTCTGTTACAGCGTGGTTGGGAATGTGGGTTGTGGTAGTGTTGGTATAGAAGGCATTGGTAGTAATGTTTGTTTAGGCAGGTTGGGTACCAAAGGTAAAGGGGGCAATTGCAGAAGCTGACGAGCTGCTTACTGCCTGAAATCGATAAAGAAATGAAGAGAGCTAAGATAAAACAGTTGAAACTCGCCATCTTGAAGCTAGATTATAAGGCTAGGAGTAAGAAAACAAAGAAGTGTGATTTTGTATGTGAAAAACCAGGGGATGATTCTGGGTTTATATAGACAGAGATGTAAGAAGGAGAGATCTGGTTGTGATCTTTAAAAAAATTGAGCATAGGGATTGGATAAATTTTCTTACTTTTGTCAAAAAGCTTGTTTGACGCTAAGGCTAGGCTTTGTTTGCCACTGTGTTTTATAAATGTTTTTAAAAAAAATTGAATTTTTTTTTATTTTAAGTGTTAGTTTTTACTTTAAATAAAAAAATATTTTTTTTTGATTATTTTGATGTGTTGATATCAAAAATAAATTAAAAATAAATACATCATATTGATGTTTTTTTTGAATAAATAGCATTTTCAATCGCAAACTCAATCACAGTCCTAAGAAGTCACCTAGTCTACATAATTTTCTTATTATTCCTAAGAAGCCTAAGTTCATAACTGTATTTTTTTTATTCCTAACAAACCCAAGTTCATGACTGTAAAAATAGACAAGGGGATTGTTTCTTACCCTGTCACAGGAGATCTTAGTTTTTAACATGCTTTCAACCCACACAAGATTTATTTTTGAAGCTTAATCAAGGATTAATAAACAAATCAAGAAAAAAATTAGCAATCATTAAAGATAATATTGATGAGTATCCACGAATCAGTTTTTCCGTATGGATGCCCTTAACTATTTCTTATCAAATAAAAAATGTAGATATTTATATCTGATCCATTAGGTTTTCAAGTATACATATGAGTATTTATTTTTAGATTATTATTTGTTATACAGCAAAAAATAATATACACACACACATATTAATTATGGGAAATTAAATGATGGCTTTGTTACACTAAATATTCTACAGACTAGCTACGAATTGGATCGGTCAAAACGAAGGGAAATCAATCTGTGGCCACAAAATAATTCTTATCTTGAAGAGGAGACTAAACAGAGAAGAGAAAATGGTGGGGAATGATAATTTAAAAGAATTATTACAACTCGCAGAAGATAATTTAAAAGGTGTGTTCGCGATTGGAGTGAGAGCTAATACAAGCAATGACTAATGAAAGAAAAATGAAAAATGGCGAATTATTACAATCAGGTGACGATCTTATCTGCCCTCCGAAGCTCTCTTTGATCTTATGCTGTGTAACATTAGGCTCCAAAACTGTTCATTTCGAGTTCTTGAAAATGCCTCCCTTGATACTTTCTGCAATTAATTAATGATCTCATTAAACTTTTTTTTTTATTCGAGAAAATCTCATTTCTTAGAAAATATATTTTATGGATTTAATTGAACGAGTAAAACCCTGATTATTCTAGGCTCTTACAAGAGATGCATGCTCTGACTCGAATTCGAGACCTGCTGTGTAGATCTCAAACTTTTTGCCACCATGTAACGCCGCTTAGGGACGATCCCATTAAGCATTGAATTAGAACAGTGATTAAGATTACAATTGTATTTTTATATAAAAAAAGGCTTTTTTCTTACTTAACTATATAATAATAAAACTAAAAAAATTACAAAATCAATCACCAACCCATATCCTAGATATTTTTTGAGAAGAAAATATCCTCTTAAAAAGCATAACAAAATCATTTATAAGTAATTAAATTTTCAATTAATCCAACATCTGTGGATGAATTAAAAAAAAACTCGTTAGACCAAATCAACAAACAAATCCAGTGACTGTATAAAATTTAGTAAAATAGCTTTTTTTAAAAACTAATTTTTAATACACACAGACACACACAATAAAAAAGTGAGATTCAATTAAAAAAAATACATCATACTTGTCGCGACGACGGTTTTTTCGCGCTTCGCGCCCCACTATCCCCTGTGTTTTGGGGAGACAACGGCGCGCGATGAAAATGAGGGTTTGTTTTATAGTCGTAAAATTACGACTATAATTATAAGGAGTCGCTACCTAGTATTACGATCACTAGAAACCTATTGGTCTGCGAGAGTCTTGGGCAAGGGGACTTGTTGTGCAAGGGGAAGACGCATCACCCCCAGTGCACCCTACCTAGGGTAAGCTGCATTGTTGTTTGATTATTTTTTTTACACTGCATTTAAAAAAAAACTTTTTTTTATCTGCGGTTATACTTTACAATGTAATTTTACACTGCAGTTAGAAAATCCTTTTGTTATCTACGGATGTACTTTACAATGTAAATTTACACCGTAGTTATAATTTCTTTTTTTATCTATGGATATATTTTACGATGTAAATTTACATCCTAATAGATAGAACAAAAATAAATTTAATTATTTTTTATATTTTGGCTGAATTCCAATGGATAATCATAAACTGGTTACGATATCCAATTTTTGCTTTTAAAAAAATGAGAAAGATGCACAATATTTTTTACACAAAATATGCTTGAAAAGTCTTGAAATTCGGCCGTATGCACAAAAACAACATATTTTATATTTTTGAATTTTTTTGTAGTAATAATAGTAGTAAAAAAAAAATAAAAACATTTTTTTGTGCCAATTTGTATTTTTATTTCTTTATTTTTTTATTTTTTATTTCATTTATGGGCTGGGTTGTCAGCCACAGTAGGCTGACAGCCTACCCCTGAGTGGGCTGGGCTTCCAGTCTTCATGGGCTCGGAGCCTAGATGGGTGTGGGCTGCGCTTCCAGTTCTCACGGGCTGGAAGCCCATTTTATTTTGGGCTGGGTTCGGAACCCAGCCCATCTTTCAATGATCGGGCTGGACACAAAATCCGGCCTGATTTCCACTATTCACTCCTATGAACAGTGGGACGCAAATCACGTCCCACTGTTCACATGTAGTGAATTGTGGGAAAACAGGGGGGACGATGAACAGTGAGGGGGAGTTTTTCGAGTGTGATGAACGGTTGCAGCAACTGCAACATAAACCCCCGGCGACTTTGGAAGCTCCCTCCGGTCAGCACAAGCCATCGTTGATGACGATGCCACCACTGGGACAACCACCTCAACTTCCTCTACCCAACGGTGCTAACAGGTACGCCGGGGAAACTCATGGTGGTGATAAGGGTGGTTTTGGGTGGTTGAATGACCTGCAACAGAGAGAGAGAGAGAGTTCAACGAGGCTATTTTTAGAGAGGGAGACACGTTGTTGGAATTGGGAGAGAGAGAGAGAGAGAGCTGATGAGGAAGATGAAGATGATCATGTTCTTTCGTGCGATTCTTCTTGTTTTTATTTGCTAAAAATTTTCTTGAATCTCCAGCACTTCCCCTTGTTTTTTCTCATTTTTTTTCCTGTTTTTTCTCTCGGTTCTTCCCCTCCCTCATACAAAGTTCATGGCTACTATTTATAGGCCAAAACCGACCTGTTACGGTGGTTGGCTGGTCAGTGTGGTGGCCTACAACAGATGGCGTGGTGGCAGCTGCTGGTGGTGTACAGGTGGCTGTCGGGAGGCGGTGCAAAAGGCAGCGACGGGGTGCAGGTTTTGGAAAAAGTGGAAATGCACTTTGGTCCCTCAATTTATCATTTTTCTAATTGCACCCCCAATTGGATTTAAATTTGTAATTTTGTGCAATTCTGCCCCTATTTGAATTTCAACATTACCCTTAATGTTTCACGCCTTTTTCATTTTGGTCCCTTACTTCTGATTTATGCAATTTGACCCTCAATTGACAATTAAACTCTCAAATGTCTTCAATTTGATCCCTAATTATGCCAAATTAGCTTGGACAAATTCAATTGGGTCTCCAAAAATTCTAATATTCTCAATTGAGCTTGAATTAAATTCAAGAATTTGATTTTTGATCAATTAAGCCCTTAATAAAATTAATTTGACCAATTTAAAGCATAATTAAGTCCTTGCACTTAATTAAATTCTTTAATTGGATCCTAAATTAATTCCCAAACATAATAATACTTTAAATTAGGCCATGATTAAATCAAATTGGCCTATATATAAAAAAATATAATTATGATTTTTGACTTAATTTTTACCTTGAATTTGTATTTTCTCTCATTTTTTAGCACAAAAGAGATATGATTCAGCTCAGATAATATTCAAAATTTTCACCGTGATTTTTCTACCGAGGCCAAACCCTTTTGATTTTATTTTTGTTATTTTTATTTTATTTTGGGGAGTAACCCAAAAATTGGGTTACGACAATACCAAACTTGTAAATATAGGCAACCTATATTAATCAAACCACTCCTCTTATCTATGCTCTGCAACCTATATTATATAAAATAAAATAAAACAGACAAAAATAAATGTCTTAAAAGAAAAGAAAAAATAGAGTGAAAACTTATATTACGATTGTAATACAATGTGTAATAGTAGTTGGTGAAGATTAGTTTTTTTGTTGTTAATTAATTAATAAATTATATTGTTGTGAGTATGTTTGATATTGTATTTTAAAATGCTTTTGCAAAAGTTGAGCGTCTGTTTGGAAGCATAGTTGAGTTGCTTTTAAAGTGCTTTTCTTTCAAACATACTTCAAAATGATATTTTTATTATTTTTAAAAAAATTATTTTTGACATTAATAAAAAAATTATCTAAAAACACTAAAAATTATTAATTTAAAATAAAGAATAAGAATAAAAAATTTTCAAATTTTGCTCTTCTTACAAACATACGTGTGAGTATGCATATGTTAGACTTCTCTCTTGTATATATATTGTAAACACGCGGAATGTGTGTGCTGAATTCAACAGAAAAAGATAAATTCAAATTTCCTTCTCTCTCTAAACTCTGTCTCTCCTTCTCTCTGCTTAGGTCTCTTCTTCTCTGCATAATCTCTTCACTCTTTTACTAATCTCAACATGGTATCAGACCTCTTATGCTTGTACAGATGAATTAATTGATCCAATCTTTGTTTCCGCAATTTCATCTTTCTATGCATTATTAAAAAAAAAATCTGGATCTGATTCTTTGTTCTAGATCCAAAGAGCAGAGAGGAGTGAAAGTGAACTGAAAAGCCTTATCCATCCGCGTCCTAGATTACCTTAAGTAGATGAAGATGGTGATGAGATGATGGAAATTGATGAGGAAGCTGTTGAAAAGCTCTGCATTCAAGTAGGCCTGGAACCGACAGGCTTGGCAAATGAGAATTATGTTGGTGAAGGTAGATCTATAATAGAACAAGGTGTTGATTTTCTTGCTTGATTGTGTTTGTTGTTTGATTTTACAGGTTTTGTTTGCTGGATTGAGGAGCAGAGGAAGTTATTTTCAGAAATGAGAGAACAAAGAATAATTGCAGAAGAAGGTAATTTGATTTGTATTAATTTTTTTTTTAACTTGTTTGACTTTATTCCTCTTATATATGTAGAGGCAGAGCACATGAATTGCATGTGTTACAACAGCCTGTAACTACCATGCTTATACTAGAAAAGAAGTCAATATTGTTTTCTCTTTTTAGTTAAACAGATAACAGAATTGAACATAAGTCTTGCGTGTTTCATAACAGAATTAAACTGCAACTTCTTCTTCTTCTTCCTTTGATGCTACTACATTTCCAGCTCAGCATCAACTCTTCTGCATCCATTAATCCAGCTCAGCAACTTACCTTCCAATAGCCTCTCCTAAGTTGCTGACTGGTTTAACCCTAAGTTTCAACCGTAATCTAGGTTTGTCTTGAACACCCATTTGACCCCAATGACTAGTTTGTCAGCAGGCCTATTTACCAACTCCCAAGTGTTGTTCTTTTCAATCATTTCTAGTTCTACAATCATGGCTTCTTCCCAAGCTATATCACCATCTGCTTCCTTGTAATTTTCAAGTTTCTTTATCATCTCCAGAATTTTACTTGTGAGTCCTGTCTGGTGCCAGGTTTTTATTGGTTTTGGCACATCCTTTCCATGTAATTTAAATTCTAGTTCTTTCCTATATGCAGCGACCTCCTCAAGAGTCATCCTCGAGATCTCCTTCACTTCAATATAGAAATTCTTCCGGAAAGGATTGTAATCAATCTTTGAGTGGTCAACAATGGACAGTTTCTCAGCTTTTGTTTTCTTCACCCTCTTCATGAACTCATCATCATCATCCTCTTCTAAAAGATCTTCACCATTTTCAAGATCCCCATAGTCTGAATCAGAATCTTCTCCTGGAACAATTCTCCCTAGAGATTTATTAAAGCTTTTCTTTCGCTGTTCTCCATTGATTCGCTCTTCCTTCTTATCCTTATTCTCCAAGTCTGCTTTATTATCATCAACAGTATGAGTAGCCAGAGTACTGTTCAGCTTCTCAACCTCAGGTAACACCATAGAATTCATAAAAGCATTAAGTGGATCAATTTCCTCATCCCCGTTAACAACATCATCTTCATTTTGAATTGATTCATCCTCACTGGTATGGCATTCCTCACCTATGCCTTCTTCTATGTCAGTAGGGGAAACCTTGTCCTTTATACTTGCTGCATGACAAGCATAAAATAAATTTGCAATGGACACTTCTTCCTCCTCCTGTGCACAATTTGCCAATTGCTTGTAATCATTACAATCATTTGTGTTGTGTCCAAATCGATTGCATCTACCACATTTAGACTTTCCCTTGTATCTGCATATGCCAAAGTGGAATTTTTGACATACAGAACATTGAGGCTTTGTGTTTGTTTGATTGCCTCCACTTTTATGATGTGAATTGTAACCACTACTACTGCCTCCATTGTAACCACTGCTGCTGCCTTCATTTCTGTTATTCCAGTTGCAATTTTGACTGGAATTGTACTGATTACTCACATTTCTTGCTTGAGACCAGCCTGTGTGTCTTTGCTCATGTCCCTACCACCTTGAACTAGGTGATCTACCCTGCATGAACCTGTTTGCAGCACCTTGATTGTGGTCAATTTTTAGACTACTAAATGCTTTTTCAGTTCTCGTAATTCTATCTTGTTCATCATGTAAGTTTTCTCTCTTGTCAAACACTTTGACAGAGGCTATAACCTCTTCCACCCTCAGCACATCATGGTCCCTTGTCTCTTCAATGATAGAGACTATGGACTTATACCTTCTATTCAAGCTCATTAAGAGCTTCTGTACAATCCTTATCTCAGGAACATCTTCTCCTAGAGATTTCAGACTGTTTATAACATCAAAAAACTTAGATAAGTAATGTTCTAAGTCTTCTCCTTCTGTCATTCTCATTTATTCAAATTCTGCCCTTACTGCTTGCAATTTCACAGCTCTCACTTTCTTATCTCCTCTATATTCTCTCATCAAAACATTCCATGCTCCTTGTGCAAACTTCTCATTTCTAGTTCGTGGAAAGAGTTCATCAGATAAAGCTCCTTGAATGAGGCTCAATGCCTTGGCATTTTTTATTTTGTCTTCCCTGGAAATAGTTTCTTCAGGTATACTTTCAGTTTCATCACCTTTGCCTTCAGTTTCATCAGATTCTTCTGTTGAATTAGAGCTTGATTTCATGCCAAACTCCACTACATCCCATAGATCACATGCTATGAGGATTGTTTCCATCTTTACTGCCAAAAAATCATAGTTCACACAAATGAACTATGGTGTTCGTAAATCTCCACTGGACACCATCTTCTTCTCTGGAATTTTGTGTTTTCAGTCCCTTAATGATCAAGTTACTACTCTGATACCATGTTGATTTTCTTGCTTGATTGTGTTTGTTGTTTGATTCTGCAGGTTTGTGTTTGCTGGATTGAGGAGCAGAGGAAGTTATTTTCAGAAATGAGAGAACAGAGAATAATTGCAGAAGAAGGTAATTTGATTTGTATTAATTGTTTTTTTTAACTTGTTTGACTTTATGCCTCTTATATATGTAGAGGCAGAGCACATGAATTGCATGTGTTACAACAGCCTGTAACTACCACGCTTATACTAGAAAAGAAGTCAATATTGTTTTCTCTTTTTAGTTACACAAATAACAAAATTGAACATAAGTCTTGCGTGTTTCATAACAAAATTAAACTGCAACTTCTTCTTCTTCTTCTTCCTTTAATGCTACTGCATTTCCAGCTCAGCATCAACTCTTCTGCATCCATTAATCCAGCTCAGCAACTTACCTTCCAACACAAGGGACTGAGGATACAGATGCTGACATGGAAGAAGCAATACCTTTACAAACTGAGAATCATGAAATTCTGATCTCGAGTTGTGGTAAACCTGCTAGAAAAGTTTCAGAATCTTGCGAGGAGCCAGCAGGGGAGAAAAGGTTTCTTAGTTCCTCTGCCAGTAAATTGATAACAGAAGAATCACCAAACGAAATGATGGTGTTTGGGTCCTCATGCATTCCTTCTGGTTCTGAAAAAGGAAATTCCACTGGCATTTCTGCCACAGGTGAACCCAGTGGTTCTCAAAACGAGACAGTGAATTGTGTGTCTCCTTCTAGTCTCAGTATAGTTCCTTCTGAAGTTTCTCTTGTTCTTAAATCTCCAACTCCAATTGTTTCGCCAAGAATCAGCAGCAGCAGGAAAAGTTTGCGGACTTCATCAATGTTAATTGCTTCCCAGAAAGATTCCAAAGATGAAAATGATGAGATATCAGAAAGAGTATTTTTGTGTACGAATTGCAAGGCCAAAACGCAACTAGAGGTGAAAGATGTCGATGACAGCTCAAAACTACAGTTAGTTGCCATTTATTGCTGAGAGTCTATTGAGAAAACAAAAACGCAAGTTCCTAAAGCAGTGGAGAAGGTTCTAGTAGGAGCAATCAGGAGAGAAATGGCCCTAGAAGAGTTTTGTGCCAAACAAGCACTACAAAAAAACAGGTCTATTTGCAACGGATTGATCTGTTGCAAATAACAAAGAAAGCCGTTGCTAATATTAATTAGCAACGGCATTTGCAACGGACACAATCCGTCAGAAAAAAGTCGTTTCAAATTTAGCTTGCAACGGATAATCGGTTGCAATTTCTTCCGTTGCAAATACACAATTTGCAACGGAGGGTCCGTTGCAACGGCAACGGCGGGTCCATTGCAACGGCAACGGCGGGTCCGTTGCAACGGCAACGGGATCGCCGTTGCAATTGCAACGGACAGAATATTATTTAAATTTTAATATATTTAAAATCTATTTTTAATATATTTTAATTTTAATTAATTACAACTAAATATTTTAAAAGCACTAGCAAATATTGAAATATTATTAATATTGAAAATAACATAAATATGGTGGAAATAAAAATTATTATAAATTAAAATTCTTAATACACTACTGATTCGATTACATTTAATTTTCACAAATTTATTGTGGAGCAACTATACAAGAATGTCATCCCAACACCAAAAGACCAGTGCAGCAAAAATTTGCAGCGTGGAATCAGCTTTGCTGGTGGATATCTTGCTGGTATACTCTGTGCTATTGTCTCACACCCTGCTGACAACCCATCAAAGTGCACCAGCATATCATTTTGAGTTGATAACATGTAATCAAGCTAGCTGGGCTTCATGCTTCAATCTCAACATGCCCTTTCAAACAAAGACATGCAATTCAAAGCATGTGATCATTTTGCCCCAAGCAGGAAATATCATATTTGAGTTGATTACCATGCTGTACAGCTAAGCCCCAGTAGCGTGCAAGCCAACATCTCTTTAGGACAACCTCCTCCTAAAAGATATGGGCAGCAAACAGTTAACAACTATAAGGCTAAATATAAACCACAAGGTCAATTTAATGCACACGCCATCTCTTCTTGGGTCAAAATCATTCTTTGTGTCATCATGCGAAGAGCTTTTGTTTCAGATTCAGCTTCCCGGAGCTGTTCCGCAGCTGTTGCAGTGTCATCTTTCAAGCTCTGGTTTGAAAAATGAGGTAAGGCTTGACATCTCAAGCTAACTAACGAGAATAGACACCAACTTGGCAGAATTAGCATATCATACCTCAAGTTCTGCACGAAGGGTTCTGACTTCTTCATCTCTACCATCTGTAGATTGTTTTGCAGCTTTAAGAGCAGCCTGTGACAAGAAAATTTTCAGTGCTGTAACAAGAACTGTTAAAAGAATAAGAGTCAGCACCCTTAAAAAAGGTAGACAGCACTTAAATAAAATCAGCAAGTTTAATTGATACAGTTAGCCAAAAAAGTGAAAATAAGTAACAAGAAAAGGGACCGACAAGTTTATGTTCCTGGAGAACATGAGAAATAAAAGGTTTAAGACTAATCGACTCTCAAATTCATATATGCTCCACTGGCAATGTAGTACCCATACTCACCTCTCTTTGTCGCAATGCTGCTTCCTTCCTACATAATTTTTTTATTTTAAAAAAGAGAGTTAAGAACCAGGAAATCAAATGAACCACGTCGCATACAAAACCAACCATACTTACCGGCTCAACAGTTTAGCTTCAAGGGATACACCCTCTCCAAGAGCAGCAACCTGTTAATAGAGAAACTAGTATACAACAACCTAACCAGCAGGGGACATTCAATCAATTTAAAATTAGTAATGATACTTCATTCCAGCTATAACTGAAGACCAAGACCTCAACTATCCCAAGTCTGCTGCAAAGAATGAGTCAATGGTAATGGCTAAACAAAACTGCTAAAACATATCAAGACTCGGTAACATGACAGTCAGGACCTGGAATCATTTAATGTGTCATTTTCATTATGGTCAAATAGAGCCCCATTGACGAGGCAATGGTGGTATTGTACACCAATAGAAGCTATCCAATATCAATGAACCAATATGAATCACAAGAAAATATATAGAGTGAACCAAAGCACTTCTTTTTGCAATTTTAATTCATCCCTCATAACACAGTGAACTAAATTTATAACACTTCCTATTTCATTTGACGACGATTAATTGTAATTTTTCCGTTCATTCTCTTCTATTAATCTATTCAGTTTTCATCCCCAAAAACCAATAATAATAACAACCAACATTGATCAGTTACATACCTAGTCAGGTTCAATGACTCCAAGTCTTGATGATTTTCAGCAATTATTTGCAAGGCTTTGTCAGATATAGTCTGCAAATAAAACATCAAACTACTCTAGTCATGGATTACATTGAGAGAATGCATATTCAACATGAAAACTTGAAAATTAAGTACAAGCTATACTAATTATAAACTTGTTTGACTTGTTCTGTGTGTTAACCCAAACCGGTCCCAAAATCTATACTTTGGGTTAATTGTGTTGAATTTAAACAGACAGATTTAAACAAGAAACAATCATAAACTACTGCACAAAATTAGAACAAGTCTTCAGGAGTTCTGCACATTTGGGTAAACATAAAACAAAAGTTTGTGAAGGACCCTCTACATTGAAGTTAAGACAGCGTAAAAAAATTACTTTTTCCAGAAAAAAAAACAGAGAGAGAAAGTGAACAGAAGGTGCAGCACAATTCTACTAAGCCATTGAGGTAACAAAACTACATGTCTCTTCTTTGTAATCACAACGAGTATGATCTGCATCATATCAGAAAAAAACCAACATTCAATTTGCGAATCAAGTACCTTACACCCACTCAAGTTCAAATCAACAATATGCTTGCAATTTTCCACCACGTGCTTTATACCAATGTCTGTTACCCTGAAGCTCAATTTACAGGTCAGACTCCATAGTACTGAAAAAATTTGCATTTTAGGATCTATTTGAAGAGCAAATGATAATCGAAAAGTGGTCTTTACATACCTGACATTCCAATAAATAGAGAAGACCTTCAGTTTAGAACAAGTACTCGTAGTTTGCAGAATTCCCCTTCGATTCTAATCTAAACAAGTCATTAGTTCAAATTATGGAGCTACTGACGAGTTTGTGTATTATTTTGCTATACTTCCATTATTTTACAATTTTCATCCATTTTGCTTAGTGTTCCAGAATCAATACGTTTTTCAAAGAAACTAAGTCAAAAACCAAGTCATTATTTGTCTATCTTCACATTGCATACAGCACACAGAAACTCTGTGATGCAGAACAGATTGCCTTAGAATTTGAAGAAGCACTAGACATGAAGTTGAAGAAGAAGAATCGGTCCAAAGCCAAAGAACAACAATGAATGCAGAGGATTGGAGAATTAATTTGCTGGAATTGTGACAGTTTATGAACCTTTCATATTCCAGCCGTTATGCTTACCATTATTGTCTTTAATTTCGTCTTTAATGTCTTTATTTCTTTCCTTTATTTCTCCTAATTGTAATCTGCAACCATAATGGTTTAACCTTAAAGGATGCTTGTAAGCCTATTTAAAGGTAGTGAACAAATTGCAGAAGCACAATAAGAATTATTTTGAATTTCTTTTCCAATTAACGTGTTACGTTTTATTTACAATTTACGTTGGTAAATTGTTGTTACTTCCGTTCTGCGTCAAGTGGTATCAGAGCAAGGATTTGCCTTGTTTCAATGGCCAACAACAACGAAGGAGGAAGAATGAACCCTCGTGATGCTGGTCGGAGGGATGTAGATGCTGATCTGTGGGCTGCCATTGATGAGCAAAGGCAAGCGATGGTGAGACTAGAGGCTATGGTTCAACGCCTGGTGGATCGTCCACCAGCCCCTGTGGACAGAGGCGTCATCAACCAACCAGCAATAAGACAGCAACCCAGAATCGCCAGAAACAGAGCATACGATGATTCCAGTGATGACGACTCAGAAGGAGAGATCGCTGGTGCTCCAGAAAATCAACAACAGAGGCGTAATCAACCTGAATACCGAATTCGTGCTGATATACCATTGTTTCATGGTAAATTACAGATTGAAGAATTTTTGGATTGGCTTTCAGAAGTGGAACAGTTCTTTGATTTCACAGAAGTTGTAGAAGAACGGCAAGTGAAACTGGTTTCCTATAAATTAAGGAGTGTGGCTGCTGTTTGGTGGGAACGGCTGCAGATGGATAGGCGACGCCAAGGAAAAACCCCTATTCAATCTTGGAGAAGGATGAAACAACTCCTTATGAACAGATTCTTGCAACCCGATTATGAGCAATTCATATTCCAAATGCTCCAAAATTGCGTGCAAGGAGGCAAGTCAGTGGCTGATTATACAGAAGAGTGGTCCAGGCTCTCCGTGCGAAATAATTTGAATGAATCGGAGGCACAACAAGTCTCTAGGTACTTGGGAGGATTGAAACCATCCATTAGAGAAAGGATCGGTTTGCAGGTGGTTTGGACGGTTGAGGAAGCACATAATATGGCTTTGAAGGCTGAATTAATGGAGAAAACATCTTCCCTTTCTCTTCACTATCGGAGCATGGGGGAAACGAATTTCAAGGGAAAACTTCCAACACTAGAAGGGAAAATTCCACCCAAATCGACTGCAAATCACACCCAAACCCTACAAGGAGCATCGTCTTCTCACAGCCCAGCAGGGAATCGCGCAGCAGCAGGTGGGAAAGAAATCAGCCGAGCACCCAACGTGTATGCCAAATCAGCAGGCTTTAAATGTTACCGTTGTGGGCAACCGGGGCATCGCTCTAATGAATGCCCAGCCAGAAGACCCGTGAATTTGATAGAGGCGGGAGAAGATGGAGAGGAAGAGCAGTCTGTGGAAGATGAGACGGAAATTGAGGGGTTATTAGAAGGAGCTGAAATTGTGGAAGAGCAAGGGGAATTTATAAATTGCGTAATTCAACGCATCTTATGCTCAACAAAAGTGGAAGATTACTCACAAAGAAATAATATTTTTAAATCCTGTTGCAGTGTACAAGGGAAGGTTTGCGACTTGATCGTCGATACTGGAAGTTGTGAGAATTTTGTGTCCAAGAGACTGGTAGAGCATCTGAAATTACGGGTCGAAAAACACCCGAAACCTTATATGATTGGGTGGATCAAAAGGGGGCCTAAAGTTAGTGTGACCGAAGTGTGCAAGGTCCCTATTTCAATTGGGCAACATTATCGCGATGAGGTGACTTGTGACGTGGTTGAAATGGATGCTAGTCATGTATTATTGGGTCGTCCCTGGCAATTTGATGTGGATGTGACTTATCGCGGGCGAGAGAATGTATACGTCTTCAATTGGGAAGGGAGAAAAATTGTCATGGTTCCTAAACGAAGCCAAGGTGGAGTCTTGGGCAAGACTACAAAGGGAGATCGCTCCCTACTCTCACTAGTCACTTCACTAACAGAATTAGAGCTGGAAGTAAAAGAAGCACAAGAGGTTCATGTTGTAGTGGTGCGAGCCCTTGTAGTAGTGGAAAAGGAAGCATCCGAAGAGAAGCTACCTCGAAAGGTGCAGTCTCTTTTGTCCGAATTCAGTGAGTTAATATCAGAAGACTTATCAAATGACCTTCCACCGTTGAGAGACATACAACACCAAATTGATTTGGTCCCGGGAGCAAGCTTACCGAATCTACCGTATTACCGAATGAGTCCGAAAGAAAATCAGATTTTGCAGGAGAAGGTGGAAGAATTACTAAGGAAGGGATTTATCCGTGAAAGCATGAGTCCATGCGTTGTACCTGCTCTTTTGGTCCCAAAGAAAGATGGCAGTTGGAGGATGTGCGTTGACAGCCGTGCCATAAATCGAGTAACAGTCAGATACAGTTTTCCGATTCCACGGTTGGATGATATGTTGGATATGTTGGATGGGTCAAAACTGTTCTCCAAAATTGATCTGCGCAGTGGATACCATCAGATTCGGGTAAAACCAGGTGATGAGTGGAAGACAGCTTTTAAAACGAAGGATGGACTCTATGAATGGCTGGTGATGCCGTTCGGATTATCAAACGCACCAAGCACATTTATGCGGCTTATGAATCAGGTATTACGACCTTTCATTGGTAAATATGTAGTCGTGTATTTTGACGATATATTGATATATAGCCGAAATGAAAATGAGCATATGGGTCATCTAAAGGCGGTGTTAGAAGTGTTGTCCGAGAATAAACTGTTCATAAACTTCAAAAAATGCAGTTGGCTGACAGAACGGTTATTATTCTTGGGGTATATAGTCAGTTCGGAGGGGATATTAGTGGATGCAGAAAAAGTAAGGGCCATCCGTGAGTGGCCAACACCGAAAACGGTAGGGGACGTGAGGAGCTTCCATGGATTAGCCACCTTCTACCGTCGATTTATTCGGGATTTCAGCAGTATTGTAGCACCCATAACTGAATGTTTGAAGAAGGGAAAATTCAGCTGGAACGCAGCAGCTGATGCGGCGTTTGCGGTGATCAAAGAGAAATTATGTACTGCCCCGGTCCTTGCCTTACCGAGTTTTGAGAAATTATTTGAAGTGGAATGTGATGCTAGTGGAGTTGGAATAGGAGCAGTCCTTTCCCAAGAAAAGAAACCAATAGCATTTTTCAGCGAAAAACTCAGCGAGGCGCGGAGGAAATGGAGTACCTATGATCAGGAGTTTTATGCCATTGTGCGTGCTCTCAAGCATTGGGAGCATTATCTAATTCAGCGTGATTTTATATTGTATACTGATCATCAAGCCCTAAAATACTTGAATAGTCAGAGAAGTTTGAGTAATATGCATGCTAGATGGTCAACCTTCTTGCAAAAGTTCCCTTTTTCTCTTAAACACAAATCCGGAGCTTTGAATAAGGTAGCTGATGCATTGAGCCGACGCACTTGTTTACTAGTGACTATGCAACAAGAAATTATTGGTTTTGAATTTTTGAAAGAGTTGTACGGCAGTGATGAAGATTTCGCCGAGGTGTGGGGAAAATGCATATTACAGCATACAGAGGGGGAATTCCACATTACTGATGATTACCTTTTTCGTGGGAATCAATTATGTGTTCCTAGGAGTTCTTTGAGGGAGAAGCTGATTCGCGAGCTACATGGAGGGGGCTTGAGCGGACATCTGGGGCGTGACAAAACCATTAGCAGTGTAGCCGAAAGGTATTATTGGCCTCAACTGAAACGTGACGTGGGAAACCTAGTCCGTAAATGCTATGTTTGCCAGACTTCAAAGAGGCAAACTCAGAATACAGGTTTATACATGCCTCTGTCGGTGCCAAATGCAATATGGGAAGACTTGTCGATGGATTTTGTTTTGGGTCTACCACGAACCCAGCGTGGAGTTGACTCGGTATTCGTCGTAGTTGACAGGTTTTCCAAAATGGGACATTTTATCCCATGCCGAAAGACAGCGGATGCTTCTCACATAGCGCATTTATTCTTCCGAGAAGTGGTGCGTTTACATGGGGTTCCGCAATCCATTACTTCCGACAGAGACTCAAAGTTCCTTAGCCATTTTTGGATCACACTATGGCGAATAATGGATACGACTCTGAAATTCAGCAGCATCGCTCACCCGCAGACCGATGGACAGACCAAAAATCTTAACAGGACACTTGGCAATTTAATACGCAGCATCTGTGGTGATAAACCCAAACAATGGGACGTAGCGTTAGCTCAGGCCGAATTTGCATATAATAATGCCATTCACTCGGCCACAGGTATGTCCCCTTTCTCGTTGGTTTATCTAAAGACTCCTAAACATGCATTGGATCTAGCGCGCCTGCCCAAAATTACTGGTTCCAGTGTGACTGCTGAAAATATGGTTGAGCATGCACGAAGTATTCAAGTAGAAGTGAAGGCTCGGTTGGAAGAAAAAAATGCAAAATATAAAGCTGCAGCAGATGTCAAGAGACGGGAGAAATTGTTTGCTGAAGGAGATCAGGTGATGGTATTCTTACGCAAGGAGAGGTTTCCGTTGGGAACTTATAACAAGTTAAAGCCGCGAAAGTATGGACCATACAAGATTATCAAGAAGATTAATGATAATGCCTACGTCGTCGATCTACCAATTGATTTGCACATCTCCCGCACTTTCAACGTGGCCGACCTGCATGAATTTTATGAAGATATTCCAATCTACCCGGAATATAACTCGGGGTCGAGTTCTTCGCAAGTAGAGGAGACTGATGCAGAACAGATTGCCTTAGAATTTGAAGAAGCACTAGACATGAAGTTGAAGAAGAAGAATCGGTCCAAAGCCAAAGAACAACAATGAATGCAGAGGATTGGAGAATTAATTTGCTGGAATTGTGACAGTTTATGAACCTTTCATATTCCAGCCGTTATGCTTACCATTATTGTCTTTAATTTCGTCTTTAATGTCTTTATTTCTTTCCTTTATTTCTCCTAATTGTAATCTGCAACCATAATGGTTTAACCTTAAAGGATGCTTGTAAGCCTATTTAAAGGTAGTGAACGAATTGTAGAAGCACAATAAGAATTATTTTGAATTTCTTTTCCAATTAACATGTTACGTTTTACTTACAATTTACGTTGTTAAATTGTGTTACTTCCATTCTGCGTCACTCTGCCCCCCCTTCATCCTAGAAAGCTACATGAAAGCATGATGCCCAGAAAGACAGTATGTAGTTAACCCAGCATTATGTTCAAATTAAAACGCAAATTTCTCGACAAAATCACTTAATTAGTGACAACCCATGAGCATAGATGGTTCCGAGCAAGACCCATAACAATGCTCTTCAAAAACTCCCTAAATCGTGAACGAATTTAGAAACTAAGGAAAATTAAAAAAATTGGAAGAGATGGAGATCAGTTGACCGTACCTGAGCAGATATTCGATGTGGTGGTGATGGCTCTGCTGGGTAAATGAAGCTCGACGCCGGCGAAGTGGAGATCGGGAACAAGAGATGGAAATGCTGATGGGTAAATGAAGCTGGTTCGATTCGATGACAGACGACCGAGAGTAATAAATGTTCATCAATGGCAGACGACCGAGAGAGGAAGACAAGAATGGCTATTTAATTTTCATACATAAAACGGTGCGTAGCGTTTTAAAAAATGTTAAACGGGCTGGGCGCGCGCGCCCAGTTAAAACTGTGCGTTGTCTATTTTATTTTGCAACGGATTATCCGTTGCAAAATATTCCGTTGCAAATGCAACGGCAAATCCGTTGCAAATGAACGGACAATCCGTTGCAATCCTTGTTTTCTTTTTTTAATTTATTCAATTCGTTTAGCAACGGAATATCCGTTGCTAAACAATTTCTGGATGCAAATTTAGCAACGGAATTTTGCCGTTGCAAAATTCCGTTGCTAATCGCACCCTTTTCTTGTAGTGAAGCTTATGAGATAATGCAGCTCAACCGTCTGGTTCAACAATACAAGCATGAGAGGGAATGCAATTCCATAATAGGGCTGACAAGGGAAGACAAAATACTTAGGCTTGAGAGCCTCATGGATGGTGTTTTATCTACCAAGGATTTCATGGAGGAAGAGTTAGCAGCACTCATGCATGAGCACAAGCTTTTGAAGGACAAATATGAGAATCATCCAGAAGTTTCAAAGATAAATATTGAGATGAAAAGAGTACAGTATGAGCGAGAACATTATCGAAACTTCGGTGATTTGGGTGAAAAGGAAGTCCTGTCAGAAGAGTTTCAAGATTTAAGAAGCCAGTTTCAGTACTATACAGACTCTTCATCCTCATCTGTTCTAAAAAGGAATTCACTGCTGAAATTGACCTATTCGTGTGAGCCCAGTTTGGCTCCCCCTCTTAACACAATCCAGGAATCATCATCAGAGGAGAGTCCGGATGAGAAACTCGAAATAGAGAGAACACGCTGGATGGATGCTAAGGGCAAGTGGATTTCTCTTGCTGAAGAATTGAGAGCTAAGCTTGATGCTAGCAGGGAATTTAAGCAGGAACTGGATATAGAGAAGAAATATGCAGAAGAGCTGAAGGAAACAATACAAATGGCCATGGAGGAACATGCATGCATTCTTGAACAGTATGCAGATCTTGAGGAGAAACACATGTATTTACTTGCAAGGCAGAGGCGGATACATGAAGGAAGCAGACTCTAAAGCTGGAGTTAGGGCGCCGCATCCAGGTTTACAAACCTAGAGCTCGGGTGGAGGAGGAATCGAGCACGATTTATCCTGTTGACGATTATTCTCTTCATCTTCAATTGAGTTGGAACAATGAAGTTGAACAAGCACCATTTAGTACAAAAAAAAAAACTCTGCAACAACGAAGGGATTTATTCAGTCATGCCTTCCAACTTTACGTCATTGCTGCTTAACTGCTACTCTGAGATCAAACAAGGCGTACGTCTTCAACGAGTCTACAAATGATAACAAATTCTCCTGTTATCTAAATATTCTTCTTCTTCTTCCTCCTAATTCTTCTAATTCTCTACAAATCATCAAAAATTCTTCTAGATATGTACGGCCGGGACTGGTGTCAACTGTCCCTGGTAGCTTCGCACTAATTTCCAAGAACAAAGACAAGCATAGAATCACTCTATGCAATGGAATCTCTCCAAAAACAATTCAATGTAGAATCGCAAAGATTGGCTCAAAAAGTCTCCTCTGCTTTATTCATCAGCCTTTTTAAATATGAATGTAGTTCCTTGTTCTACTTAGAAACGTAAATAATTAGGAAATTCTAACAGCATTGAATTCCTGTTCTAACTCTGGAAAATAGTGATTAATTGAAAAACAAATAACGAATAAAGAAATTAATTTTGCAGCAGCTCCAGCTTTGGTCACGGGACTGTGGGACTTTCCTGTTCTGCATTGCTTTCCTGATTTGCATCAGGGACTCCTCTCCTTCTTCTTTTATTCCTTCTCTTTTCTCCACCGTCTCCACTTACAAAACTGAACATTCAGTCTTCAGAGAGTCTACCGAAAGTCGAAAACAAAAATCATAATCTAGTCTCATTCATACATTTCAAATTCTCTTCTCTGCCATGTGAGCATTCTCTTCTTCTTCTTCTCTAAATTCCCTCTCTCTCAAAAAAAAAAATCATCTCTTCTCTCTCTCATTTCTGCAATTCTACAGTAATCTCAACAATGAATATCCCAAGACTCGGGTCCATGGACTCTGCGGCATTCTCAGAGCATACAAAAAAATGAATACGGAAGGTAATTAATGGCAAAACAAGCTTGCGAAACTGATTTCTGTTAAAAGGATTGAGTGCTTCGTTGTTGTTTTTTTTCACTGTTGCAATCTCGTGCTTTATTTATTAAAGCAAGAGATGGAGGGCATGTTAGATATACAGTATGTATACGTGTGAGTATATATATATATGTGAGACTTCTCTCTTGTATATATATATAGTAAGGTTATTATATTTTTTAATTACTTTGAAATTTTAACATAATATATATAAAATATAAAATTATTTTTTAAAGAGACATTCACTTGAAAATATATCAAAATAATATTTTTTTTATTATTTTAATTTTTAAAATCAGTACATGATAAAAAAAAACTAAAAAACGTTTTAGTAGACATCTATAGATCTCCGCTATCTCTTAAAGCCCACTTATTTTGCATTTTAAAAGTTTTTTTAAAAAGTAATTTTTTTTATTTGTTATAAATTAATATTTTTTAGTGTTTTCAAATTATTTTGATATATTAATATCAAAATTAAGTTTAAAAAATAAAAAATAGAAATATTTTAATATATTTTCAAGTAAAATTCATTTTAAAAAACAAACATTTTTATAATTAAAAATTACATTAAACAAATTTGTTGTAAGACACCAGACAACCAAGTCATTGTCCACACTCGATGAAAGGACAGAGAAATTTCCCTCTCTTCAAAGTTGGAATCAAGCGTCTTAATATTAAATAAAATAAAATAAAATCTTTCCATGTCGATATATTTTCAAGTCCAAAAAACTGTGGTTCTCTATTTCTTATGCAAAAACTTGCAAATTCCCATTTGATGTCATGAATCCACTATACAATTTATCAAAAAATTATTTTATTTAAAAATTTAAATTATTATATAAAATTATAGAATATGATTTATATTATTCTCTAACATACTCTTTTAAATGAAAGTTTTTTGGGCTTGAAACTTATCTGGATACACACTACCTTGTACTTTATTTTTTATCAAATAGAAAGAGGTGGTAAATTCGAACTCGTGACCAATAGTCAACGAAACTCTGATATCATATATAAGAACTGTCTCACCTAAAAACTTAAACATTTAGATAAAATCCCAGAATATAATTTATATTATTTTTTAACACAAGCAAGTTATTGTACATTCACAACATTGTATTTAAAAAATGTTTTCAAAAAATAAAAACTTTTAATTTTATTTTTTATTTTAAATTATTTTTTATTTTTTATATTATTTTTATATGATTATATCAAAACTTTTTTAAAAATATATTTTAATATATTTTTAAATAAAAAATATTTTTAAAAACAACTTAAACCACGTTTAATAGATATTTATCATCGGTGAATCCATATCCAAATCACTCAGCTCTCTCTCTCATTTCCTATCCCTCTCTCAATGGCAGCTGAAACAACTTCTAATACATTTCCTAGTCAACCAACCAAGATAACAAGCATCAAAACATTAGCTGAATCACCTTGTCTCACCTCCATCCCTGCCACTCACACCTTCACTCCTGATCTCCATGGCCAGGTAACTTCTGTCCCAGAAGGCTCAATTCCTGTCATAGATTACTGTCTTCTGATTTCAGGCACTCCTGGCCAACGATCTAAAATAGTTCACGAACTTGGCAGAGCCTGTCAGGACTGGGGCTTCTTCATGGTATATATCTCTTTTTTCCTTCTTTTTATGTAGCATGTAAAGCAACTTTTTGAGGACAGAACCAGTTGACGAGAGTGCATGTCGTACTCTGTATTTTGTTACCTCATCCTGATTAATCCCAGATTGAATTAATAGCCTGTGTTGTTATTAAAGACAAAAAGAATAAACTGGAGAATGTGAAAAATGCTTCACTGTCGTTTTTATTATTTCCAACGTGAGAAGAGAGTTACAATTGCAAGTGTATATATAGACTTTTTACAATGTAGAAAGTATTCAAAAAACAGGAGGTGACAGACAAGGCAATATATTTGCCACGATTGTAGTTTCTATCTTAGTATCTTTTTGTTACCGTTACATTGATATTTTTCAGCAGCAGATTTGATTAGCTTCCAATCTTGCAGTGATACAGCAGAACTTCTTGATTTTCTCTTTATGGTTCTTCTATTTTGGTTCTTCTATTTCTGGAATGTCAACCATCTCTTGATCTTCTTCATTTCTGACCGTTGCAGGCTGATTTACTCTTCTATTTCTGGAATGTCAAACATATCCTGATCTTCTTCATTTCTGACCGTTGCAGTCTCAAAGTGGTCTTTGTGGTTGCTGGTGTTACATTTAATATCCTCCCGCAAACGATGCCGAGGCTGAAGGCATAGTTTGGTGCGAAAGTATTGTAGGGCAGCTTTACATAAAGGCTTAGTAAAGAGATCCGCAATCTGAAGTGTAGAAGAAACATGTCGAGTGTAAGAAGCCCCTTGGAGACCCGTTCACGAACGAAATGGTAGTCCAATTCAATATGCTTACTGCGAGCATGAAAAACAGGATTGATGGTCATATATAAGGCACTTAAGTTATCACAAAATAGTATAGGTGGTTGGGATTGAGGAACATGGAGGTCACGTAAGAGAAAAGTGAGCCATGTTAATTCAGCAGCAGTGTTGGCCATCGCACGATATTCGGCCTCGGTACTTGATCGGGAAATGGTTGGTTGTTTTTTGGCACACCATGATATGATATTTCTCCCTAAGAAGGTGCAAAAACCAGTTGTAGATCGGCGAGTAGTCGGACAACCTGCCCAATCTGCATCAGAGAACCCACAAAGATCAAGTGTAGAATCACCAGTTAAATGTAACCCAAAATGAATGGAACCTTTGACATATCGTGAAATACGACGAACCATTTTCATGTTAGCAAGAGATGGAGATTGTTAGAATTGAGAAACATAGTTGACACAAAATGAGAGATCAGGTCGCGTAAGAGTTAGATACTGTAAAGCACCGACAATACTACGATAAAAGGTAGGGTCTGGATAAGGTGTGTTATCATGAAGACCCTTAGTTTTAGATTCCATTGGAGTGGTCATGGGTTTGCGATCAAGCATTTGTGTTTTGTCGAGGATAGAGTAAGCATAATGAGCTTGGGATAGGTGTAAGGAATTGTTATGACGTCGAATTTCAATTCCAAGAAAATGATGAATAGAGCCAAGGTCTTTCATTGCAAATTCATGGTGCAAAAGCTTAATAAAATCATTAAGTAACTGCAAATTAGATCCTGTCAAAAGCATGTCATCAACATAAAGAAGTAATATTAGTGTACCAAGTGATGAATGCAAGATAAATAGAGAAGGATCAGCCAGGCTGTAAGAGAACCCATGTTCAAGCAAAAAAGTGCTAAAACGGTCGAACCAAGCTCGCGGTGCTTGCTTAAGTCCATACAAAGCTTTTTGAAGTTTACAAACATGAGAAGGAAAGGTTTTATCGTGCATACCAGGGGGTTGTTCCATAAAAATAGCTTCACGTATGGAGCCATGAAGAAATGCATTTTTGACGTCAAGTTGCGTATTTCCCATTTCTGAACTAAGGCAAGGCTGAGAACTAGACGAATGGTACCTGGTTTGATAACTGGAGAAAATGTTTCGGTGTAGTCGACGCCGTCAACTTGGTATAGCCTTTTGCGACTAACCTGGCTTTTAATCTATCGAGAGTTCCGTTGGCTTTTAGTTTGGCTTTAAACACCCATTTTGAGCCTACTACGTTCATAGAAGGTTCTCTAGGTACTAAAATCCATGTGTTGTTTTGATGTAGTGCATCAAGCTCCTCAAGCATGGCATGTTTCCAGCCATCATGTTGTAAAGCCATTTTGACATTTCGTGGTTCTGCTGGAATATCTCCTAGGTCAAGTGGTAAGGCATAACGTGGATTTGGTTTGTGTATTCCAAGTTGAGCTCTGGTGACCATGGGGTGCTGGACTGATTGTACCTGGTCAAAAAATAAAGAGGAGTCAAAATGTAGAGTGGAGCTGGGCGAGGAACTGCTTGTGATAGGAATGATATCAGCTCTTTGCGGTGGGTGTGGTTCAGGTAAGTGATCGTGATCAGAAGGGGAATTATAGGGAACATCATCAACATCTGAAACTCGTGGAATTAAATCTGCAGGTGCAGGAGAGTGAGCATGATTAGAATGAAAAAAATGTGAAACATTATCAACTTCTGGAATTTCTGGGAATGAATTAGCTGTTACAGGAATGTGATCAGAGGAGGAGAGATTTGGAACATCAGCAACCTCTGGAATAAGTGAGTTGAAACTAGTGGAATTAAATCTGCAGGTGCAGGGGCATGATCTACAGGGGAGTGTTCATGATTAGAAGGAAGAAAGTGTGAAACATTATCAACTCCTAGAATTTCTGGGAATGAATCGGTTGTTGCAGGAATATGATCAAAGGAGGATAGGTTTGGAACGTCAGCAACTTCTGGAATAAGTGAGGTAGATTGTGTAGATGCAGGGGAATATTCATGACTAGAGGGGGGAACATTTGTGACCAGTGGAATATGAGGAATTATATCATCATGTCCAGAACTGCATGACGGAGACAATGATGGAGACTTTATGTTCATCACCGTAGGAGAGGTTGGGAAAATGCTGAGAGTTTTTGGGTAGCTAGTGGGAGAGGAAGATGAATGCTCCTTCTTTTTGCAAGGTAGATTGTGTTCATCAAACACCAAATGTCATGAAAGAAACATCCTATGTGTCTTTAGATCAAGGCAGTGATAACCCTTATGTTGATTGCTGTAGCCTACAAAAACACAAGGAACAGTTTTGGCATCAAATTTATTTTTCTTTGTATTCCAAGTATATGGATAACATCGAGAGCCAAACACACGTAAAAATGAGTAGTTTGGGTGAGAGCCATATAGACGAAAATAGGGAGTATCAAATGCCAGTGAAGAGGAGGGCAATCGATTAATTAGAAAAGCTGCGGTGGCAAAAGCTTCAACCCACAGAGTCTTAGGCACACCACTGTGAAAAATCATAGTCATCCCAAGTTCTCTAATAGTGCGATGGCGACGTTCGACCATTCCTGTCTGTTCGGGAATATATGGACATGAGAGCTGGTGAACAATTCCTTGTTGCTGTAAGTGAGATTGAAGTCTTTTGTTAACAAATTCTCCCCCGCCATCGGTATGAAGAATTTTGATTTTTCTGTTAAATTGTCGCTACACATAATGTTCAAATGCCAAATATACATCAAATAGTTCAGATTTAGTTCGTAAAGGAATTAGCCACATATAATGAGAATAATCATCAACAAAGCATGCATAAAACCGAAATTTTCCAAGAGATAAAACAGGGGCTGGTCCCCAAATGTCACAATGAATTTTTTCAATAACCTCAGTACTAACAGAATGAGACAATTTAAATGGTAACTTGCTAAGTTTGCCGAGTTGACAACTCTCACAAAGAGTATCAACTCGTTTATTGGAAGAAATATTAATTAAACTCCTTGTGCGTAAAATATTGATGGCAGCGTTTTGTGGATGTCCAAGGCGTTGATGCCATAAGTCTTCAGTTCCGGAATTTTGCCTATTTGAGAAGTTGGCTTCTTTCTTTTTGGATAACACATAAAGGTCTCCTTTACGTTGACCCATTAGGAGGATGCGACCTGTTGCTCGTTCCTTAACACAAAATAAATCATCAGTAAATTCACACTTCACAGGGTATTGTCGTGTAAGTTGACTAATGGAGAGTAGATTTCTTGTTAACTGTGGAACCAACAAAACATCACGTAGCATCAATTTATTCTTACCATCAGTAAGTAAAGTATCCCCAATTGCATCAATTGATAAGGGAGAACCATCACCAATAAATACAAAATCACATCCAGCGTATGTTTTGAGATTAGAAAGCAGACCTGAATTTGCAGTCATGTGATTCGAAGCACCAGTATCAGTGGTCCATTCGGTGTCAGCAATTGTGGTGTCCATTGTAAGAGCTGCAAGTGCTTGAGGAAGTTCATCATTGCTTGATTGTTCGGGCAAACTCCAACAGATCTTGGCTATATGGCCTTGCTTGCCACAAAGCTGACAGATATCATTTTTGTATACCTCTCTCTCTGTAAGTGTCATTCGTCGTTTCCCAGGTGGTGGTGGTCTAGGAGTACGATTGTTGTTCCTTTGAGGTGATTGTTGTGAGTTATTACCTGCAAAACTAGAATACTGGAAGTTGTTGTTTGTAGCAGAAAAGCCTCGTCCTTTTGATGTGAACTGATGGCTGTGAGGACCGCGATGCTGCTGCTGCTGGTATTTGTGGTTGCGCTGTCCATAGAATGCATAGGCAGGAGAGTGTGATTCTTCACTCCATGAATTTCTTTGTTCAAATCCCTGTAAGAGTGATACAGTTTCTGAGTAGGATGGCATTGGAGGTTTCAGCATTGTTGTTGTGAAGGACTCATATTTGGGTCCAAGATTGGCAAGTAAAGAATAAACTTTTGTTTTGTCAGGTATGGGGTTGCCTATTGCTGCTAGGCTGTCACAGATGCTTTTGAATTTTTTCAAGTGCTCTGCTAAGGATTGGCTTGGTTCCTTTTTGAGGAATGTGAGCTGTTGCCGGAGATTAAACTCTCTTTCTTGGGAGTCTTGAGCATATGCTTCTTTTAAAGCATTCCAAACTGATTGTGATGAGTCAAGACCAATAACCAGTCCCAAGGTTTCTTCTGAAAGTGTCCCAATGATCCATCCTCGTAGGAGACGGTCTGCTTTTCTCCATTTGAGAAAATCTTCTGAAAATTGTTTGCCTGTTGCTTCACTTTCTGTTGTGATATTGGTATACATGAGAGGCTTTTCTGTTTCGCCTGAGAGGAGCCCAAACATATCTTGGCTCTCGGCTAAAGCAAGCATTTGCTCACGCCATAGAGGGTAGTTTTCTGGTGTGAGTTTAAGGGTAACAAAGTTGGCAACATTAAGAGAAATTGTTGAAGACATGATGAAGAAAATAATTTGAACTCTCTTATCTCACACAAGCTCTGATACCATAAAGACAAAAAGAATAAACTGGAGAATGTGAAAAATGCTTCACTGTCGTTTTTATTATTTCCAGCGTGAGAAGAGAGTTACAATTGCAAGTGTATATATAGACTTTTTACAATGTAGAAAGTATTCAAAAAACAGGGGAGGTGACAGACAAGGCAATATATTTGCCACGATTGTAGTTTCTATCTTATTATCTTTTTGTTACCGTTACATTGATATTTTTCAGCAGCAGATTTGATTAGCTTCCAATCTTGCAGTGATACAGCAGAACTTCTTGATTTTCTCTTTATGGTTCTTCTATTTTGGTTCTTCTATTTCTGGAATGTCAACCATCTCTTGATCTTCTTCATTTCTGACCGTTGCAGGCTGATTTACTCTTCTATTTTTGGAATGTCAAACATATCCTGATCTTCTTCATTTCTGACCGTTGCAGTCTCAAAGTGGTCTTTGTGGTTGCTGGTGTTACATTTAATAGTTATCAGTTGAGGAGATGGGCACCTTAATTATAAGATAAAACTCTCTCTAATTTATAACCTAAAAGAAACTTTCAACCTTCATATTTTTTAATTATGATCAGGTGATCAATCATGGGGTACCACAGAAACTTCTCAGCTCGATAATTGATGGGTGCAAAGGGTTTTTTGATCTGGCAGAAGAGGAGAAGCAAGAGTTTAAAGGGAACCATGTATTGGACCCAATAAGGTCTGGAACCAGTTTTAATGTTTCAGTGGAAAAAGGTTTTCTACTGGAGGGATTTTCTCAAGGTTTTTGTACATCCTGTGTTCTACTCACCGACCAAACCTGCTGGCCTCAGGTAACTAGCCTTTATTTCTAATGCATGTTCCTTTCAAGTGAATTCAAAGGTGAAAAGGGATAAGGTAGAATTTTGTTAGAAAACTCATGAAAGCATACGAAATTTTAAGTTTTTGGATGGACCCTTTTTGTATGTAGTGAGATTTCATTAGAATACTCCCAGAGAGTTAGAGAAATAGCAAGGGGGTTACTGAAAGGAATATCAGAAAGTTTGGGACTGGAAGGATGCTATATCAACAAGGCACTGAATTTGGAACGAGGAAAACAAATATTTGTAGCAAACTTATATCCAACTTGTCCACAGCCAGAACTTGCGATGGGCATGCCCCCTCACTCAGATCATGGCTTGTTGACACTTCTAATCCATAATGGAATCGGTGGCCTTCAAATTCAACACAAAGGGAAGTGGGTCAACGTTGGTACCCACTCCAACTCCTTCCTGGTTAACACTGGAGATCACCTTGAGGTGGATTCTAACTTCCTGATCAAATTTGAAGATTGCTAAGGCTTAATAATTCTGTTAAAAATGTGAAGTACTTCTTCTTTTTTTGTTATTAGATTTTGAGTAATGGAAGGTACAAGAGTGTTCTTCACCGAGCAATGGTGAACAGCAAGGGTACAAGGATGTCCATAGCTATGGCACATGGACCATCACTAGACTCAGTTGTCAGCCCAGCACCAGAGTTATTAGTGAGCAGTGAAGGCGATGAACCAGCAGCATACATTGGCATGAAATATAAAGACTACCTCGAACTTCAGCAAAGCAACAAGCTGGACGGGAAATCTTGCCTGGATCGAGTTCGAATTTCAGCAGTTTAGCTACCATGAAAGTAATAATGATACTTCTGTGATTTTAGGAAAGCGTGGATAAAGAATCTGATTGTAATCAAAATTATTAAAGATTTCTTGTAAAATATAAGAAGTGGGTCGATCTTATGTAGACAATGAAGCTCGGGAAAACAAAATATTATGCGGTTCTTTGTCTGCAGTGCCCTCTTATAGCTATGTTTGTTCATGCAGGTAGTTTGCATTGGCATGCTATTCCAATGGCTGCCCTGCTGCAAATGACAGGGACTTTAGCTGTTGATTTGATGATTTTGCACTATCAATGGTGCATGTACATTTTCATGCTGCCAAAGTTGTGCATGTAAAAAAAAAAAAAACAGGCTGGCAGAAACTCTGATAACAAAGAAATTTCATCTCCTTGAGCTTGGCAGGAACTCTCATAACTAAGCAGTTCTTCAAGCAACGCTGATAATGTGGCAGAAGTTGTTAAAATCACTTTTTTGATATGGAAATGTAAAATAAACTTGAATCGTAAAATCATAAATTAAATATTTTTATAGAAAAATCATAAAATTATAAGTAAAATATTTAAAAATACAATACAATTATATCAATAAAACTTCAAGTTTCTATAATTGCATTTTGTAACTCAAAAAATAAGTTAGACTGCAAACGAAGTTCTTACTAAAAGAACCCACAAATTTCTTTACATTACTAAGGTTTGACTGCGAAATAGAATATTTTTGCAAATTCAGATTTAGCAACAATTTCTGGCATCTTTTACCAAAAAAAAAAAAAACAATTTCTGGCATTTCCAAACACATCTCCTACACTTAAAAAACTCCAAAGTAGATACATAAAGTAAATTGTATTTGACCCGTAAGATTACAGACACATCCCATCTTCACCAGCAACTCCTAAATCTCCAATGTTTAGTCCAATTGTTATAAAACTCAGCAGAAGAGAAAGATTACAGACCTATAATTTGAATTGTTATGCAGTTTCTGAGTAAATAGATTGACATAAATTCCCAAAAGATTGAGCCACATATGCAGAAGAGAAAGGAGTGTGAAGAGTCGTACTTGCTGAACCAGAACGACTTTAGGAACCAGGAACACAGCAATAAAACGTGAGGGCTTGCAAAGAAGATAAGCGTAGTAGCATGATGGCAATCAAAGTCTTACCGGAACCATTCTCCAAAAACACAATTGTATTATTCTTTAGCGCTTTCTACGAAGCCTCCAATTGATAGCTGTTAAAAGAAAATGTAACCCAACACAGAAAATCATACATACATATATATATATATATATATAAACAGAATCTCTGTGAAAAATCACAAACTACATGCATAAAAGAATAATCGGTGACTCATTCATTGCTTGAAGAGAACAAAACCAAAACACCAAAACATCTCTCTCTCTCTCTCTCTCTACTTATTTGAGGCGTTCTCTAAGCAACCAAACATTGGGGAAGAAGAAATTAAGGAATCAACTTCTAGCAAATGGGAGAGGATCTGCAGGGAGTTGTGGGGTGGTGTCTATATTCATGCTAACAGGCTCCATCACCGATCAACGCAACTCGGAAGACAGCCAAAATTGATTAAAAAGAAAACCCATCTCTTAAAAAACATGATCGAAATGAAAATCCAAACAAAATGACTAACAAGAAGTAAGGAGGACCAAAACTCAATCAATAATAATAAAGTTATTTATTTGGCGTTGGCACAGGTGGCACCATATTTTTTTTAACGTAAAAAAAATTAATTATGTGAGATTTTTTTATTATAATATAAATTTAGGTAAAATAATAAATTTGAGCAGAATTCCTGTTAAGTGCAAGTTTTCTATAAAATATATGAATTTTAAATCGCTATAAATTTATCTATTTAGTAGGTTTCAACGAAATAACGAACATAAAATTATCATTATCATCATTAAAAAAGGAAGAAGATTGGGATATCTGAATTATTGAATTCACTGTATTGAGATTAGTTTATTTTATAGTTCAATTTAAATTCAACATAAAAACAAAATATAAATTGTGAAAACTACTACAATAATCAAATAACAGAAATAAGTAGTTAATTTTCTACCTACAAAAAGATGAAAACATAAATTAAAAATCCATCACTACACTACCATCATTATCATTACTTTAACAGTTAAAAAATTTATCAACATTACTACCCAATAAATTAAAATCATTAAATTGCCATGAAAAATAAAATAAAAAAGAAAAACATTTTTACAAAAAAACAATAAAAAAATAATCACTAAAATTATCATTATTATGGCGCAAACAATAAAATCATAAAATCATCTGATCCGAAGAACAAATAAAAATAATAGAAAACATAAAAAAAGAACAAAGGAAAAAAGGGAGCAATATTAATTTTAAAATGATCACCAATATAAATTAAAATTTCAGGACTTAACCAATTAAAAATAAAACCCCAATAAAAAAAATAAAAAATAAAAACAAAAACTAAAAGCATGGATGCGTAAATACGAATAAAAAATAAACATTGTCCAAGAATGACAGAAAAAACTAAAGAAATTAATTGCAAATAAAAAATTCAAAGAATAAGGACCGAAATGAAAAATAAAAACAATAATTAATTCTAATCGAAGGACAAAATTGAAACAAATAAAAACTCGGGGACCGAAACAAATAAAGATATTTTAAAAAAAAATTGCAGTGTAATTTTGTTAAAAAAATAAAAGAATAAGGATTGAAATGAAAAGCAGCATAGATGACTAATTTCAATTGGAGGACACAATCAAAATAAATTAAAACAAACTATATAATTAATTCCAATTGGAGGAAAAAATTGAAATAAATAAACCCTTAGGACCGAAATAAATAAACATATTTAAAAATAATTATTGTGTTATGTTTTTAAAATATTAAAAGAATAAGGATAGAAATGAAAGATAGAATTTATGACAAATTTCAATTGGAGGACCCAATTAGAAGTAATTGAAACCTACATACCGAAATAATTAAAATAACCAAAAGCAAACAAAAAATCAAAAGAATAAGGAATAAATTGAAACTCACATATATAATCAGTTTCAATTGTAGGACACAATTGCAACATATCAAAAATTATATTGAAAAAAATAGTAATAAAAGAGAAATCAAAGACTAGAGACCAAACTAAAACATTCGCAAATCATGAGGACCGAGGCGTATTTTGCGGGCGGCAGGAGAGAGAAAAGTGAGAAAAAACTTATACCCGTCCACTAGAGTGTCACTGGACATCGTAACCAGACACACGCCGCACCAGGATGAAGAGGACATGGTGGCGAACCATGTGACACGGTGGAAGCCTGTTTTCCAGCACCAGAGGGATGCGCACGCGCTGCCCGAAGGGCGCGTGCGCGTGGAACACTGCAGGCGCGTCTGTACGGCGTGCGTGCAGTGTTCCGGAAAAAGAAATAATAATTTTTTATGTCAATTACCCATACATCCCTCGGTCCGGCTATATCTACAAAAAACAAGGGGTGAAAATCCTTAAATACCCCCAGTTCCAGGTGTTAGTTTTTGTTGTTTTCGGGGGCTACTTTTGTAGTTTTATTGTGCATAAATTCAAAAACATCATCCATGTCTCGTGAAAAATTTAAACTATCCCCGGTCTGGTTTACCTTATTTTTTTGTTTTCGGGGGCTATTTTTGTAGTTTTACTATGCAACAAATCTAGAAATACCATCCGTGTCCCCTGAAAAATTCAAAAATGCCCCCGGTCTTGGGGTCTAAAAATTTTTGGTCCTAAGGGAAAAATGGTAATTTTACTGTATCAATCAACAGTAATTTATGTGTGAATAGTAAAAAAATAAATAGTAAAAAAGCGATGCCTTTTATATTTTAGTTAATGAGTTTAATTGGTTTTATCGAGTTCATTCGTGATTTTACTTGTTTTTTAGTTTTAACTTAATTTTACAAGGTACATGTATATTGACTTATAGATTATGTGATTCTTCGAGTTAACTTGTTAGTTTAACAATCTTGATTTACATTATTAAGAGACAATGAGATGAAAAAAGAATATAAAAACATAATTGTAGAAGGTAAAGTAATTATTTATGTATCTATTTGGTTTGATTAAGATGAATAATTTATATATATAAAGAATATATTTTACTCTAATTGTTTTTATTTTAGTTTATATTAAATGTTAAAATTAATAATATTATAATAATTATAGCTATAAAACTAACCTCACATGCTGACTTGAGACCTAATGGACATAAGAAATGGATCAATCTAAGTTAAAAGAAATAGTTAAAGGATTGATTTGATCTAGTAAGAACTTAGGTTGACCCAAAATAAAACATGGGTGACACCTGTTGATTTTTAAAATTCTTTTTTCCAAAAAAGTTTATTTTTATTATTTAAAAAGACAAAAAAAACAAGAAGAAAACAATAAAAAGATTATAGATCAATCTTGGTTGCCCTCCTGATCTTTTTGTCTTAGTTCAACTCCCGGGTCAAGTTTTAAAATTATAATAATAATCATTTTTTTATATGTTGACATGAGTAAACCTTTAAATTTATTTTTAAAACTATTATAGTAGTCAATTTTATCCTTATATTGACTTAGTCAACTCAAGTTAACTCTTTGTACTCATGAGTTGGGCTTTGTCCTGGGTCGATCCCAAGTCAGGTTATAAAATTATGATAATAACTGTCATAACCCAATTTTGGGTTATTCCCCAAATCTTCTCAGAAATAGCAAATATAAAATAAAAGGGGCCGGTGTCGGTAGGAAAATCAAGGTGCAAATTTTTGATGTTTTCGAGAACTAGATCTTACCTCTTTTGTGCCCAGAAATGAAGAAAAATGGAGATTCAAGGCTAAAAGAATTTATTATTGGATAAATCTATGTAAAAATTAAGTCGAAAGATGTAATTATATTTTTATGGGCCAATTTGATTTAATCGTTGGCCAGTTTAAAAGTGTAATTATGTTTGAGAATTAATTTAGGGTTCAATTGAAGGATTTAATTAAGCGCAATGACTTAATTATACTTTAAATTGGTCAAATTAATTTTATTAAGGTCTTAATGGATGAGAAATCAAGTTCTTGAATTTAATTTGGGTTCAATTGATGAGATTAGAATTTTCGGAGATCGAATTGAATTTTTCAAGCCAATTATGCGAAATCAGGAGCCAAATTGAGCGAAATGAGAGTCTAATGGTCAATTGAGGGTTAAATCACGCAAATCAAAAATAAGTGACCAAAATAAAAAAGACGCGCAAAGTTAAGGATGCTCTCAAAATTCTGACGGGGATACAATTATACAAAATTAAAAGTGTAAAACCAATTGGGGATGCAATTAGAACAATTGCAAATTAGAGACGAAATCGTACTTTCACCTTCCCAAAAAAATACAAGATCTGCAGCGTGCCTGCACTGTTCCGACACCTGAACAGTGCAGGGCACGCCTCTGAAGCCCTCTACAAAGTGCAGAGGCAGCAACGTCATGCAATGTGCATGAGGGTTGCCTCCTTCCTTCCCCTATAAATGCATCGTTCATTCCCATGCAAAGATAGGGAGACAGAGGAGAGAATTGACGAAAACAGAGGAGAGGCATTGAAGAACCAGAGAGCATTTTTATAAAAAATTCACGTAAGAACAGAGAAAAAAGTAGAGAATACAGAGGAAAATTTACGTAAAAATTTAGTTAATCTTCATCCCCTCGTCTCCGGTTTCAGTTCTCTCTCTCCCGTTCATTTCTCCCGTTGTTAGCTCCTCTCTCGCACTAAAACCAGGCACGCTGGTGCCTCTCTCTCCTCCAGCAGCCACCAACTACGACCACCTTGCACCACCCCATCACACCGGAAGCCTCCCCTCTACTCCAGCAGCACAGCCATATCCTCAGGCGAAGGTAGCAGTAGCGGCAGCAGTTGTTGCAGCGTTGAGCCGTCACCTTCCGATGCCCACTCCGGCCACCACAGACCACCATTTCCGATGCCACCAAGACAGGAAGAACCACCTCGACCTCCTCCACCCAACGGTATTAACAGGTATGTCATTTATCACACTTCAAAATTAAGCATTGCACTGTTCATCTTCTTTGCATTTGCATGTTAATTCACTCCCCCGCCCACTGTCACTATGGACAGTGGGCTGGTGGGGCTGGGCTTTGGGCCCGGCCTGACCTCCCCTGAAGAAGCCAGGCTTCCAGCCCGAGGTGAGTGGGCGGGCAACCCACATGCTGGCAGCCAGCCCACTAAGAAAAAAATAAAAATACAAAAAATACAAAATTTGCAAAAAAAATATATTTTTGTTAGAAAAGACAAAAATATGTTGTTTTCGTGCATACGGTCAATACGCTAACATATTTTGAACATTCCTTTAAAAAAAAAATATATTCTGAGTTTAAAGAAAAAATGTGTTTTAGTATGGATTTCGTAAACACAAAAAAATCATTTTCTTGCATTTTTGGATTTTACAACATATTTGTAAAATCCAAAGGGTATTGGCCAATATTCCAAAAATATCAAAATCTTATTTTTAGGGATTCATATTATTCACTGTTAATATTTGGATAAATAAATCCTAAAGGGGTTAATATCCAAAATATTGACGGGGATAATTCGTTATTATTCACTGTTGATATTTTGATAAATAAATCCTAAAGGGGTTAATATCCAAAATATTGGCAGGGATAATTCGTTATTATTCACCGTGATTATTTGGATAAAGAAACTTTAAAGTGGTAAATATCCAAAATATTTTTACGGGAATAATACGTCATCATCATTTAAGCAATATATTTTTGAAAGATCAATATCATAGCAAATCATAAGCAAACCAAAACACCAAGCAACTTACCTTAGGTAGGGCGTACTAGGGGTGCTAAAACCTTCCCTTTACGCAACTACTCCCTTGCCTTAGAATCTCTGAAAGACCAGTTTTAGGTTTCCTAGTAACTATAATACTAGATGGCGACTCCTTTTTTTCACGAAAATAAAGATAAGACCCTGACATAAATTCCCCGGATCGCGGGGAGGGTCGCCGCGATGCCGTGCTCTCGCAGAGGGTGCGACAATAACTATTTTATTCTTATATTGACCTAAGTAAATACAGGTTGACCCTTCCCACTCATGGCTCAGTCTTGCTTTGGATTGACCCTCTTGCTAGATTTGTAAGCTATAATTATTGTTGTTGTTGTTGTTGTTGTTGTTGTTATTATTATTATTTATTCATACCTTAGTTTGACAATTTTAGAAGTGAGAGTTTTTTACAATGATATAATGATATTTTGTTAATAAAAAATAAAAAAATATTGCATTTGAAAGCATGTTCTTTTTATACCTATTGTTTTGAAAATATAAAAATTCATTCCAAAATTATCAAATAGACAAATTTATTTTTATATTCTTATCTCATTAACTAAATATATTTATATTTTTTTATCACGAGATATTAATTAAATACTACCTAAAAATACAAAAATATATTAAATATAGATACAAAAAGTGATATAAAATAATTTGTCGAGATAATTTTGAACACTTTATTTTTATTGTTTTTTAAAAATAATTTATTGGCTTGCACATTTGTTTTAAACACTTTATTTGACTTGATCAGGACTCAGTGTAGTGCAAGCACAAAAATAAAAATTAGTAGTAGCAATAGTAATAATAATAATGAATCTTTGTAATTCTTTGTTACACTATATATTCTACAGACTACCCACGAATTGGATCGGTCAAAACAAAAGGAAATCAATCTGTGGCCACAAAATAATTAAAGTCGTCGAGAGATTGCATGGTCATAGGCCAGGTTAAAATCCTATTCTGTCAATAAGAGAAAAAAAACCTCTTGATGGCCTCCACCTGCAAAGTCAAGCTCGTCTGCGTCTTAGGCCCATTCCAAAACACATCTTAAGAGGATGTTTACGAGTGTTGTTGATGTTGTTTTTGAAAATATTTTTTATTCAGAAATACATTAAAATAATTTTTTTTATTTTAAAAAATTATTTAAAAATACCTAAGGAAAAATAATTATTTAAAAATGACTCTGTTTGGTATTGCATTTTAAAAACATTTTTGAAAAAATATAGTGTCTATTTGGGAGTATGGTTGAGCTTGTTTTAGAAAGTACTTTTCATTCAAAATTTCATCAAAATGATATTTTTTACTTTTTTAAAAATTATCTAAAAAATACCAAAATATATTAATTTAAAATAAAAATAATTTTTTTTTTCAAATTTTGTTATGCTTACAAACTTGATATTGTTTGTTTTCACTGTCCAATCAATATCCTTCACTACACATTTTATATAGTATAAAACATATCCCATGATCAAACATATTAAATTTGCAATATTTAATTATAATTTCTCATCTTTAATTATAATAAATGAGCTTATAAAGAAACTCACCAAAATATATAAAAGTTTTGAAAGCACTTTTATTAATCAAACCACTCCTCTTATCTCTGCTCTACAAAGTCTTTTGGGTGGAAAAAAGCTATTTCAAGTCAATAACAAGAAAAATGATCAGGTTGTGTCATGTAAAATTATCAGGTTTTATTGATGTAATTATAAATGAAATATGATCCACTTCTATAAGCCGTGATTAGTACTTTTGCAATACCATATAAAAAATTAGCATCTATATTCATACTTATTAACGACCAAACTGATATGAAGAGTCCATGCAATCATTTGGTGGATCTGATAACTTTGCATTATTAGCTCTATAATCATCTTCTTGCACCTGGTGTGGGGTGAGAAAAGGCTTAGGAGGCATTCGCAGGGACTCAACATCTGATTCAAGCATCTCTACAACTTTATGCATTGAGGGACGATCAACAGGCTTCAACTGTATGCACCACAAAGCTACAATAATCATCTTTGTTGTTGTCTTCTTTTCATGTTCTGTGGCATCATCTTGTACTTCGATATCCTTTCCTTCACTGACTTGGTCATAAACCCATGAAGGGAAGTAAATTTGGCTTGAATGATTTGCCAATGCATTCAAGTTCTTTCTTCTTCCTACCATTTCCATTAATAACATCCCATAACTATAGACATCAGCTTTGTAAGAAACCTCCAATATTCTTATAAAATAGTTCAGGAGCCATGTATCCAATTGTCCCTCTAGCAGCAGTGAGGGGCACACTGTTATTATTTGTTGGGTATAATTTGGCAAGTCCAAAATCTGAGACTTTCGGAATAAATTTCTCATAAAGTAGAATGTTGTGGGGCTTGATATCAAAATGTAAAATTTGCATATCACAACCTTGATGTAGATATTCAATTCCTCGAGCCACCCCAAGAGAAATCTCATAAAGTTTCTCATTGCTTAGTGGGACGCTACCTTGCCTAGAAAAAATGTACCTTTCAAGAGACCCATTAGGCATGAACTCGTATATAAGAGCACGCTTCGATCCCTCGACGCTGAAGCCTATAAGTTGCACGACATTGACATGGTGAATTCTTCCAATAGTGGCAACCTCGTTGATAAAATCTTGTCCATTGGCTTTTGAATTGCCCAATAATTTAACTGCTGCGAGACGACCACTACGAAGCTTTCCCTTGTACACTGAGCCAAAGCCTCCTTGACCCAACTTGTCTTTAAATCCGCTGGTTATCTTCTTAATCTCCGAGTAAGTGTACCTTATCGGCATGAGATCATTATCGTGACTTTGCAAGAATTTTTCAATATTGTCGTACATGGATAAATGTCTTCTTTGCCATTTATAGATGAGTAAAGTCAGAAGACATGGTAGCCCACATGGGAATAATAGCACATGATATATCACTGTATAGAGACATTACAAAAAAAAAAGTCAATACAGAAAACAATCCAAAAATTTCATGTGACTTTTATCATGGTGCTTCATTCTTTTTTAAGTTTAACCAGGCATCCATGAAATATTTTTTTTTTCAAATGTCAAATTCCTAGTACCAGAAACTAAAATAATTTACAAATATTTCATTGATTTTATGTGCGAGTATATATATGTGATTAATTTGTGCAATTTAAGTCTTCAATTTCAAAAAATGATCATCATGGCTCTTAACACTCTAATAAATACCTCATGAAATTGAAAAGAAAACAATATCCATGCAAGTCTATGAAACAAACAATAAAGGGAATGATAAGAACTTTCTAATGCTTTAAATCAATATTGTTCATAATTGAGAACAAAAGTAGAAAGAATATTAGATACATTAATTGATGCAAAAATGATACAAATTTAACATAAAGTCAAAACTTGAAATGGTTGGGGGGCTCCGAAGAAATATCTAAATTTATGCTAATTCTAGATCTATTGGATACAACCGCAATGAAAACAAGTCATGAACAATAATTATTTCTTAAGCTGTAATTTTTGGTCGTTGATATATTTATTGTTTCACTGCAAGCTGATAAAAGCAAGTAAAATACTCACCGATAAGGGCAAGTATCGCAGGGAGAAACAGCATGAGAAAGCTTAGTAAAACTGGAGGGGTGGTGAACCGGTAATAACAATAAGAAGCTGTCAAATAAAAACACAATGACAGAAGAAAGAAGAATGATTTACTATTCATTCAAAATAAAAGCATATGTGATTGAAACTTTTTAGGGTCTTTTATTTATTTATTAGAAAAATATTAGAACTCTTTCTGTAAAATGCTATAATTACACTAAATAAATTAACTCACACTGCCAAGGTCGACAGAATATCCAGTTGATACCTATAATCACCAAAATAAAATACGAATCAGAGTGCAAAATCTTGAAATATAATCTGGAAATGCGTAAAGTAAATGTATAAGACCGTAATATTCCTCCTCACCTTCTAGAAACAAGTCTAACAGTGACCTTACGGCTGCATATAAAGAGAGAAGAGAAGGGTCAACAGTGTTGATATTTTACAAACTTATAATATTAAGCTGTGTTATGCGAACAGGTCGATTTAATACACTACTTGAGGTAAGCTGTACGTGAGAGAGAGAGAGAGAGAGAGAGCGTACGGTAATTTGGTTCTGGAAAAAACAAAGAATAACTGTAATTGGCCCATTGAAGCTCGAACCCATCTGCCAAAATATCATGGACATCTGTATACGACATATTTGTCACATTTTTTCGAACCATATACATCAAATTTACAAGGCACAAGTCAGGTACATCCTTCATGAGCCCATCAACCATGACATACGAATGGCCTTCCATGTTGACACAGCTGGGAGAAGAATTATGTGCAGTACCACTTCCATTTTTGCAAGAAGAAGTATCCATAATATAATCTGGAGGATTCTGTATTTCATTTTCGCAACATATAAAAGTTAACACAGAACTCTCTCCCCAATATTTAAAATCAAAATAATAATGATAATTATTATAATAGAAATTCAGAGAGGTGAGCTCTCTTTCTGTAAGAGAATGATGAGGAATGGAGAAGCAATCATCCTTCTGAACAGCAGGATTCACAAGTCGAATTGTGGAGTCACTATAATTGATTGCCAAAACATAATATTTTTCCATGTTCAAGTGTAATGTTAGGCGCACATTGTCTTCACAGGCAAGCTCAATAAATCGGTCGCCACAGCTGCCGGTGTCGGTATTTAGTCGGAGAGGGGAGCTAATATTACGGAAATTGCCACAAGAAGAAGGAGCGCAGTCATTGGTGATCTGTCTAGCACTGCAACGATGGTGGGTGAATAGGATCTCAAGAAGAAGAAGGGCTGCATACGCACCAAAGGGGTGCCTTGATATTCTACCGATGAACATCGAGAGAGAAATTTAACTTTTTAATTATGGGAAATCAAATGATGGCTTTGTTACACTATATATGCACAAAAGATATAATTGTTAGGATTGAGAGAATTTGCAGATAATTGAAAGAGAAAGATGAATTAGTTTAGAGAAGGGAAGAGGGAGAAGAGAGAAAAGAGAGGGAAACTGAAATTTAGAATTACATTGTATTGAATTCTGTTTTGCATGCCATTGTTGTGTGTACACTTCTCTATTTATACACATTATACTATTCTAGAATATTCTTCTATACTCTAACATCCCCCCTCAATCTCATGCTTTGATAAACCAAGCATGAGATTGCAACAATGAAAATGAAATACAAGAGTACTTAATTCTTTTGACAAACAGTATGTAAACGAGAGAAGAGAAGGAATTTCATTGGTCTATTTCTTGACCAGAATTTCATTTGTCTCTGTAAGACTTTGAGAAGAGAGGGATGAGAAAAAAGAAATGGGAGGTAAGAGAGGTGATAGAATGGGTTTGAATTTCATTTATCTACTTCAGTTTTTTTTCTGAAGGATTTCATTTGGCTTCTTCAGTTTTTCTGAAGTTTTTCATTTGCCGATGAATTTCTTAATCTGTGTAAGAATTCATGTTCTTCTTCTTCTTCTTCATTGGATTAAGTTTTTTTTTTTTTCTTAATCTCTTTTTTTTTTTTTTTTTTTTTTCGTTTTTTTTTTGTTGTTGCAAAACGGTGGAAAGTTACACACAAAATGGCACACCACAACATAAACGACACAGCACACACAGACGACATCACGACACCAAAACATAAAATATAGGTTTTCAACAAATCTTCTCTTAGCCACGTCGCAGCCTCATCTCTTCTCTACCGAATCGATTCACTTCATTTTGCCAGCCTTTCGTTGATCTCTGCTTTAGGTGAAGTTCAAGGGGAAATCATGCCGGACGTGCAAGCTCTTGTTAATGATTTTCTTATCAAGCTTAAGAAACGTAAGATTGAGGGATCGCAGTCACCAGCGATGGCTACAAAAATCACGGCAACCATCAGTACCAGGGTGATCTTCTTGCTGTCCATGATCTCCGTCTTCCTCTTGATCTTTGAGACTCTGACTAATTTTCTTCTCGATTTTCCGCCGACGCCTCAGCCTCCTTTTGTAGATTTTTTTTTTGACTGAAATTGCTTAGCATATAATGAAGATTCACCTGCCGCCGGGATCTAACCTTCCTTGGGCTCTGTCTTTGTCGCAGCCATCGTGTCTCTCTGCTTTGGATATGGACTCAGATTTGTGGACTACTGGTAGATGCTCAGCTACAGCTGGTGGAGCGAGAAGAAATGGAACTCATCAATGGCGGACTGGCCTCACTTGTGGACTACTGGTAGATGCTCTGTCGCATCCAGGTCACGAGTGCAGAGCCTCCTCTCTCAGAAACCAAACAAATTTGCGTCTGCTTCTGCTCATTGTCGTGGTTGATGATTTTGAGATTGCCAAAAGAACTACTCTCCTTTTCAGTAGAGAGAACGACTTCTTCGAGCTTGATGATCGGAACAACCTGAGCACCAATCTGAAACAGGAAACCGATCCAGGTTTTTTTTTTTTTTTTAACTGAACTTTGAGAATTTGAAATGTCTTACTGAGACTGGAGAGGAGAAGAAACAGATGTTGAAGAAAATGCAAGATTAGTTGTTGAAAATTTCAGCGTAAGAAATTGAAAACAAAGACAATGCAGAGAGTTAGAGGGAAATGAGAAACAGATGCTCTGCGAAAGGAAAAAAAAATGAGAAACATCTAGATTATTGGAGAAGCAGGTTTGCCAGCTCCATAATTTCTTAGAGGATAAGGAACAACATGAGAGATATTGTAAATGAGGAGCAGCAGCGGCATGGATGATCATCTTCATCATCAGCTGCAGATTTTTTTTTTTTTTTATTGGAGGATCAGATTGCGGAAGCTTGGATCAATTCAAGCGTTAGCGTAAAAGCTCTGATACCATGTTAGGATTGAGAGAATTTGCAGATAATTGAAAGAGAAAGATGAATTAGTTTAGAGAAGGGAAGAGGGAGAAGAGAGAAAAGAGAGGGAAACTGAAATTTAGAATTACATTGTATTGAATTCTGTTTTGCATGCCATTGTTGTGTGTACACTTCTCTATTTATACACATTATACTATTCTAGAATATTCTTCTATACTCTAACAATAATGTGGCTAGCTACGATTTGGATCGGTCAATACGCAAACCAATGAAATCAATATAAAATAATTAAAGTCGTCGAGAGATTGCATGGTCAAGTCTCTCACTGATTAAGAATTAGGAAGTTGGTGAAGATTACTCCCCGGCCACCAATCAAAGAAGGGGAAGACCTCTTCATGGCCTCCACTTGCAAAGTCAAGCTCATCTACATCATGGGCCACCAATCAAAGAAGGGGACCCTATGTCATTGAATAGACATGGAGGATGATGCATGTGGTGTAAGAAAAACACATATGATGTATCACTTAATCCTCTCCTTTTTTGATCCATTTCGATATTTTTGAAATTTCTAAATGCGATGCAGAGGACCTGTATTTAAGGAATCTTCGCTTCAGGTACTATTTAAATAAAATATTATTAGATTTTTTTATTTATATTTGATATTTATCTTTTAATCCTTGAGAGCTGATAAATGATTAAGTACCCATTCAACGATCAAAGTATCATTGACAACAAAGTTGTTTGATTGATTCTTGATATCGGTCAATGATATGAAGCTCATCAGACCCCAATCATTCTCAGAGGCATCGAACCACTTACGAACTGCCCAGAAAAATGGAAGATTAGTGATTGAAATAGGTACCTAAAAAAAGTAAAATAAATAAGCAAACTTGAGTATACAAGTATTCGGCAATTTTCAGTTTTACTTAATTGTGTGCTTGAGAAGTTCGGGCATGTTTAGAAATATGGTAAATGTTGTTTTCAAAGTGTTTTTTTATTTTAAAATGTATCAAAATAATTTTTTTTATTTTTAAAAAATTATTTTTGATATCAGCTCACCAAAACAATATGAAAACAATGAAAAAATTAATTTAAAATAAAAAATTTAAAAAACAATTTTTTTAAAAATATTTTTTAAATGCACTTGCTAAAACCCTTGAAAAAGATTTGAAACCTTCTAAAAGCAAGCTAACATGGCAATGATTTCATTGGTAGTGGTAACAAAATGTTCCCTTGCATCTATTTCTCAATCTGCATGTCTAATTCGGATAAAAAAATCACTCTTTTTTTATCCCGAGCCAATACATCAGTACAAGTAAAATCCCCTGTAGTTGCACTGTTGATGCCTAGATGTATAGAAAAGCTAGATTTTTTTTCCGATAACTATCTGTCATCGAAAACATGAAGGAACAAGAATTTCAGACTCCACAGCCAATTGTGCAAGTTGAGAATAATTATGAGGCTTAACGTAATAGTTAGCCAATCCTTTCTATATATATGTGTAGGGCAACATACAACAGTAATGGTGGAGATTACCACATAAGAATGAGATTACAATATTTCCTATTTAATTACATGCTATAATACGCCCCCTCAAGCTGAGGGTGGAGGATCAACCCGAAGCTTGAATCTGAAAGCCGTAAATGAAGGAGCAGGAAGTGGCTTAGTGAAGACATCGGCAAGTTGATCCTTAGAGGAAATAAACCGGATCTGAATCTCTTTCTTCGCAACTCTATCTCGGACAAAATGATAATCAATCTCAATATGTTTTGTGCGAGCATGAAAGACAGGGTTTGCAGACAAGTATGTGGCGCCAAGGTTATCACACCAAATGATAGGAGCATAGGTGGTCGGAATCTGAAGATCTGTTAATATGTTCTGAAGCCAGATAACTTCAGCCGTGCCATCGGCTAAGGCCTTGTATTCAGCTTCCGTCGAAGACCGAGCAACAGTGCGTTGCTTACCCGATTTCCATGAAATCGGTGTCTGACCAAAGAACACAAGGTAACCACCCGTAGATTTCCTGTCCTCAATACTACCTGCCCAATCTGCATCCGTAAATCCATGTAAAGCAAAAGAAGAGCTGGGAGTAATGTGTAAACCATGTGATGCTGTACCACGAAGATAACGCAAGATGCGTTTCACGGCAACCCAATGAGATTCTATAGGAGCATGCATAATCAGGAGTGCGATCAAACAGGCACGCAAAAGGAGATTTATTTTGAAGGACAAGAGTAGGCATGCGATTAATAAGATATACTGATGATTCCATAGCATAATTCCAAAAGCGCAATGGAGCATGACATTGGCCTAAAAGGGTTAGACCAGTTTCGACAATATGTCTATGACGACGTTCAACTGTGCCATTTTGTTCATGAGTATGAGGGCAAATTAGGCGATGGTGAATGCCAATGGTTTCAAAAAATTTATTTAATTTGCGATATTCACCACCCCAATCAGTTTGAACAGATTTAATTTTATGAGAAAACTAACGCTCAACAAGAGTTTGAAAACGTTGAAACGTGGAAAATACATCAGATTTCGCAACAAGTGGATAATACCAGATATATTTAGTGTGCGCATCAACAAAGATAACAAAATAACGAAAACCATCAGAGGAAAGCATGGGAGCAGGTCCCCAAACATCACTAAAAATTAATTCAAGTGGATGTGACATTTTGTGACCCGTCGGTCGTAATGACAAACAGGATGATTTTCCTAAAGGACATGCTTGACATTGAGTAAACGATCGTCTAGACGTACAAATAATTTTATTTTCCGAAACTAATAAATTCAAAATGCGAGGAGTTGGATGACCTAAACGACGATGCCACAAGTCGGCAGTCGCGGAGATGCAAGGAGACAAATATGCTTGAGGAATTGACGTAGCTAAAGACTCAGAGAGGACATAAAGACCATCATGACTCCGACCGGAAAGAAGAACTTCCTTGGTGACGAGATCCTTCACATAAAACACAGAATCGTGAAATTCAAAATTAAAATGATTATCACGACAAAATTTCTGAACAGATAACAACAGTTTGGTAATGTGAGGTACGCGAAGAACATTAGTCAATGTAAACATGCGTTTTGGGGAATGTAAAATAGAATTTTCAACATGGGATATGACAAGGGCCTTACCATCACCAACATGCAAGAAATCGTTACCAAGATAAGGTGTAGAATCGGTTAGAGTTGCAAGATCCGGTGTCACGTGTTGATTCGCGCCGGTGTCGGGAATCCAATTTGCAGCAGCTGAATCATGTGCAACGGCAAGATGTGCAGATGGCTGCCGTGTGCTGCCACGAAAATTGGAGCATTGAAGGGCTGAGTGGCCGAAATTAGAGCACAATTGACAGCGCACATGCTGCTGTCCAGACCACCCCTGGTTCTGCATCAAGTCTGCAGAATTTTGCCGGTTCTGCTGCCATGAATTTGGCCTCCAATCTGCAGCAGATTGGCCCCTATTTTGGCCTGAAAATCTGTTGTAATTGGGACGCCAATTACCCCTATAACGCCCCCTGTTTCGGTTGTTATTAACCATCACATGATTAGCTGAATTCATTGGTGTTGGCAGCAGTGGTGGCTGCTGCGGCAGAGGAGAAGATGAGGCACCGACAGCCATGGAATGGAACGAATTTTTGTGCAAAAATTCATGAGTGAGCATATGGCTGTGAAGATCAGCATATGAGAGGGGTTCGACCTTGGTTATGAGGCTAGTTACCAAGTCTTTGAACTCACCGCGAAGACCACGAAACACATAGAGATTGAAATCTTCAAGGGACATAGGACGTCCCGCAGCAGCCAATTCGTCAAACAATGCTTTGGCTTGCTGCATATACATACTAACCGAGGCATCACCTTGCCAAAGGTCTTGAAAAGAGCCATGAAGTTGCATGATGCGAGAATTAGAGGGAGAGGCAAGGGCCTTCTTAAGAGTTCGCCAAACACAATGCGAAGTAGAACAATCAACCACAAGGTGCAGCACATCTACGAAAAGAGAGGAGAGGAGGGCACTCAAAATGAGTTGGTCTTGTTGCTTACAACGAAGAAAGGAAGGGCTAATGGAACAATGTGATATGGCTTCATCTGCATTCTCCAATAGAGATAATTGGTGTTCGTAAGCTTCAACGAAACAATGTGATGGGTGTTTGATAGGGGAACTATTGCTGAAGTTTGTGTTCCCATGAGAGGCAAAGGAGAGGAAGAAGAGTCAAACACATTCTCCACATGGGGAGGTTGTTCTCGGCCAGCAGGAGAAGCATGGCTGGCCGGTGATGATGCAGCGCCGGTGGAAGGGGAGATGTCAGCGGTGGCAGCAGAGGAAGCCATGGGGAAGAAGAAAAATTAGGGCCGGCTGTGGGAGAGAAAGAAGAGTTTTGATGGACAAGAGCTCTAATACCAAGTTGGGAATAATTAGGAGGCTTAACGTAATAGTTAGCCAATCCTTTCTATATATATGTGTAGGGCAACATACAATAGTAATGGTGGAGATTACCACATAAGAATGAGATTACAATATTTCCTATTTAATTACATGCTATAATAGTGCAGGGTACTATAATTTCAGCTTCTATAACCAATTGCTCTAGTAATAGGATAAAGGAATATTAAGTGAGCTCACTGGTTTGCTCATGGTGATGGCTCCGGACTTCATCCCTAATGCGAAGTGTGAATTGCACAAACAGTTTCCATCCAGCATGAAACTTGGTGCGATCATGCAGTCCCAAAAATAAAGATAAGTGCTTGCCCCTTTGCTTAATATGTCCGTTCGGAAAGAGCTTTAACTCCCTGAAATCAGAAGGAAGCAATGCATGAATCTAGATATTCAGGTTCCTGATTTGAGACAAGAAAAAAAAGATGTCCAGGGTTTAAAATTTATAGCATATACCATTGATGTCGTCCAGCCAAATAAAGTTGAGAGTAATAAAACTCTTCTGTCAATTCAGAGAACTTTTGAACCTCCCATGTAAAAGTACCATCTGAAGGATCCTTAATCATGGAAAAATGTTCCCCTTTACATTCATTTTTTATAACAAAAACCTCCACTCCAAATACACAGGAATCACCAATCAAGTAACCATTTGATGCGTTGTTAAAAATACTTAATGAAAGCATCTGGGAAAGCCCCCATTTATTCTTTATGGCACTGAACCGCCTCAAGCTCCCATCTAACATCAATACAAGAGTAACCTGAGTCCAATGGACATTCTACTTGAGAAGATTTTCAGCATACATAAAAAGGGTATACCTCCAATTGTCAAGTATTTGTCCTGAAGTTGATCAAACACGAAAAACTTGACGATGGCATTGATTTCCCAACCAGGAGGGAAACCAGTGGTGTCTGCCATTACCAAATACAGAGATATGTAGCCATCTCCATTCCTGCTCTTGTCTCCATTAGGGTAGAGAACCAATTTCCTGCGAACAATAAACAAAGCACAAGTAACTGAAAAGGCACAACTAGCATTGGTCACGACTGACACATTGACTACATACATGTATATGAATCTAAGGGTCAAGGATGGCTGCAATTCTATGAGAATCCTGGCATCACAAAATTACAGTGGATTTATGAAGAGGCACACCCTTACAACGCCTTAGGAGACGTAAAAGTCTTAATAAACTACATTACTGGAGATAGCCCTCTCCTTCCCTAAATCCCAGCTTGAATCTTAGGTTTTTGAATGACATTTGTTAAATATTACAGTTTGGAATATAGCTGTTATCTTTATATTTTAGCATAACAGAATTTGTATTTTAGTGTAAGGTAAGTTTTGTGTGTGTTTGTATTTTAGTGTAACAGAAATTACTTGCTACTATAAATACCTACACTGTAACATTGGAAAGGGTACTGAAAATGAAATACAATTATTGAAGTTTACATGGTATCAGAGCGAATCCTTTAATCTTAATCCGAATTCATATTTTCTCTCTCTCAAATTATCACTACTCACCGAAGTTCCACAACCCCGAAGTTCTACAATTTTTTCCCCCTAGAAACCCAAAGTTTTTCCCCAGAAACCCAGATTTTCCCAAAAGCCAAACACCCAAATTTTCCCCAGAATTTTCCCCAGCAACCCAGTTTTTTCCCAACAACCAAACACCCAAATTTTTCCCCAAAAATCCCAATTTTTTCCAGAAATCCATCAGCACACATTCAGACACCATTCACACACCACTCAACCAACATTTATACACTGCATCACTTGAAACATGGAAATTAATCCCATAAACGTACCTGCATCCACATCTGCAACACAAATTCTTGTCCACCAAGACAACTCACCGCTCACATCTGGCATCATACTGAATGAAACAAACTTCGCCCTTTGGTCTCAGCTCATGGAGATGAGGATTGGTGCCTGAAACAAGGCTGGGTACCTCACCGTAGCAACAATGAGACAGACCCGACTGACCCAAGGCTCGAAACATGGATAACCGAGAACCACCGAGTCAAAAGTTGGTTGATTGACTCGATGTGCCCTGCATTGATGCAATGATTTCTCAGGCTCCCCACGACAAGAGAAATATGGGAGGCAGTGGCACGTACCTTCTACGATGGGTCAGATGAAACCCATATTTTTGAGCTGAGTCAGCGGTCCTTCTCCACCAAGCAAAACGGCCGTCCACTCAGCCTCTATTATAACGAACTTGTTGAAATTTTCCAGGAAATCGACCATCGGACTCTGTCACAAGCAGGAACGGTCGACAGTGTAGTCCAGCTCCACTCAGCCATGGCGAGGCAGAGAGTACACATCTTCCTCAGTGGCCTTGACTTAGTGTTCGATCAAGTTAGGGGGAGATACTAAGGAAAGATCCTAAGCTCGATCTTGAGAGTGTGTACGCGTATGTACGCCGAGAAAACCAACAGAAAAAAACGATGGGAGGGGGACTTGAGGGTGGCCGTCGACCTCACCTGCCGCCGGAGGGGTCAGTGATGGTGGTGAACAGACCCCCTTCGGCGCACCTCCCACAGCTACGCCAACGGGTAATGTCTGCCAACCTGTTTGGCCAAATGGGTATAAATACCCTAAAAGGGAACGGGTCAATGGGTATAAATACCCTAAGGGCTGGTGGGTTAGTGTGTGCACACTGCGGAGAAATGGGTCACTCGAAATAGAGATGTTATGAAATTATTGGTTACCCGGACTGGTGGGATTTTCAGAAGAAACCTTGTAAAAATATTGGAAAAAATGTGGTGAATTTTACGGAAGCAGAACAGGGACAACCAACAGCGAACGTTGCTCATCCAGGTATAATTGGTAACACTTCTGCATCCTCTGTTATTACTAAGGATAGTTCTTGGATTATTGATACAGGTGCATCCGATCATATGAAAAAAGACCCTGGTAACTTAAATTCCTTGAAAACTCCTTTTCAGTCAATTATTTGTACCGCTAATGGTAGTACTTCTCCGATTACCGGAGCAGGATCTGTAATCTTGAATGGTTCCCTCACCCTGGATACCGTCCTTGTTGTTCCATCACTCGAACACAATCTCCTATCGGTTAGCCAAATTACTTCTATCCTTTCGTGCACTGTAACATTTTGGCCTTTCTTTTGTGTTTTTCAGGACATTCTGACCCGAAAGATTCTTGGTTATGGTGATAATCTTTATTATCTGGAGTTAACTGAAAAAGAGGGGGGGAACTCAATCAGACACATCAGGCAACCAGTAAGGACAAAGCTCAAGCACTCGTATGGTTATGGCATCGAAGGCTCAAACATTTATCTTTTGGGTACCTTAAGAAATTACAACTGCATCTGTTTTCAAATATCAGCAATTAGAGTTTAAATGTGAAATTTGTGAACTGGCCAAAAACCATCGTATCCCTTATTTACCAAGCTTGAATAAAAGTTCAGAACCTTTCGCAGTTAGTCATTTTGATGTTTAGGGTCCTACAAAGGTCTAGTCATTTTCACATGTTCGTTATTTTGTTACATCTATTGACGAGTATACTCGGATGACTTGGATTTCTCTCCTTCGGAATAAGAGCGATGTAAGTACAGCCTTCAGGAATTTTATAAAATGGTGGTAAACCAATACCAGAGGCCGATTCGTACATTACAATCGGACAATGGTATAGAGTTTATGGATCAAATTTTAGATACATTCTTGGGCAACCATGGAATTCGACATCAAACTTCATGCACTTACACTCCACAGCAAAATGGGCTAGCCGAGTGGAAAAATAGACAAATTATGGAAGTCGTCCACGCCTCACTATTCGCCATGAATATGCCTAAGTTTTATTGGGGTGAGATGGTAAAATCAGCTACCTACTTGATCAATCGCACACCATCCAATGTGCTCCATTTTCAAACTCCTCAACAAAAGATGGAATCCTTGCTCTCTGTCCCTCATCTACCGAACTTGGAACTGAGAATATTTGGATGTACAGTCTATGTTCACATACCTAAGGTTCTACGAAGTAAATTGGACCCATGTGCGAAGAAGTATGTTTTTGTCGGTTACTCAGAATTTCAGAAGGGGTACCGCTGTTATGATCCCCTACACCCGAAGTTACATGTGACCTTGGATACCTCCTTCATTAAAGGGAGCCTTATTACTCAGGGGGAGCTTCTGGGTCATCCCTTCAGGGGGAGAGAAATAATGAAGAGAATGACGATCTATTTGAATTAGAGGAAAATGGAAGAATAGTTGAGAGTTTTTCTGAGGAAACAAGGAAAACTGATGTAGCTCCTCATGGCAGTGAAGATTTGGAATTTTACATCAATCAGAATCTCCCGAGCAACAACCCCCCTTTGTCTTCAGAGTTGCCAATGTCTACACCATTAACCAAAGAATCAAAACCCTATTCTTGATAATGAAATTACTGTTACTATTGAAAATAGAGAAAATAAATACCCGCATAGGTTAAATAGAGGAGTCCCAAAGAAACAATATAAACCTGATCCGAAAAACAAGACTAAATACCCAATTAGTGACTACATTTCTTCTCATAGGTTGTCAGGATCGTATGCATTATCTGTTAATCAATTATCTACTGTATTTATTCCTAGTAATGTACATGATGCATTATTAGATCCAAAATAGACGGTGGCAATGAACGAAGAAATGAAAGCACTCAAAAAGAATAACACTTGGGAGTTGTGTCCACTACCCGAAGGGAAGAGAACGGTCGGATGCAAATGGGTCTTCACAGTTAAACTAAAGGCAGATGGCAGTATAGATAGGTACAAAGCAAGGTTAGTTGCAAAGGGATATACACAGAAGTACGGAATAGACTATCAAGAGACCTTTGCCCTGGTTGCAAAGATCAACACCATCCGCATCCTCATAGATCTAACAGTAAACCGAGACTGGGTATTGCAACAATTTGATGTCAAGAATGCCTTTCTCAATGGAGACCTTGAAGAAGAAGTTTACATGGATTTACTACCAGGAGCTAAAGGTAAATCCTCAAGTAAGAACGAAGTATGCAAGTTGAAGAAGGCGTTATACAGTCTAAAACAGTCACCTCGGGCTTGGTTTGGAAGATTCTCCTCCACAATGAAGAAATTTGGCTATAAGCAAAGCAACTCCGATCATACTTTGTTTATAAAACACAGGGAAGGGAAGATTACAGCATTAATAGTGTATGTGGACAACATGGTCCTAACAGGAGATGATATAGAAGAAAGAAAAGCGCTACAACGGTTTCTAGCTTCAAAATTTGAAATGAAAGATCTGGGACAACTGAAGTATTTCTTGGGGATCGAAGTTTCAAGGTCAAGAACCGGGATATATCTATTACAACAGAAATATGTGTTAGACTTATTAACAAAAATTGGAATGCTGGCATGTAAACTGGTCGATACACCTATGGAGATGAACCACAAACTAGGGGAATCAGAGAATCAAACGTCAGCTGACAAAGGACGTTACCAACGGTTAGTCGGGAAACTGATATATTTATCACATACACGGCCAGACATAGCCTATACAGTCAGTGTGGTAAGTCAGTTCATGCACTCACCAAGGGAGGAGCATATGGAAGCAGTATATCGGATCCTAAGGTATTTAAAAAGTGCACCAGGAAGAGGACTACTATTCTCAAAGAATGAAGTTCGTGAAATTATAGGGTATACAGACTCAGACTAGGCAGGAGATCAGACAAATAGAAGATAGACATCAGGTTACTTTACTTTTGTAAAAGATAACCTAGTAACTTGGAGAAGCAAGAAACAGAAAGTGGTCACTAGATCGAGTGCGGAGGCATAATACCGAGGTATGGCTAATGGTGTGTGTAAATTATTATGGATAAAACATGTGTTACAGGAATTGGGGGTTGATTATGGGTCACCCATGGTTTTATACTGTGACAATAAGGCAACTATCGAGATTGCACACAATTCTGTACAACATGATCGTACCAAACACGTCGAAGTCGACCGACACTTTATTAAAGAAAACCTTGATCGGAAAATTATACAATTTATGTTTGTAAGGTCAGAAGATCAATTGGCGGATGTACTCATAAAAGCGGTTTCAGGAAGGACATTTCATGGTGCAATTACACAAGTTGGGCATGATAAACATCTACGCTCCAACTTGAGGGGGAGTGTTAAATATTACAGTTTGGAATATAGTTGTTATCTTTGTATTTTAGCATAACAAAATTTGTATTTTAGTGTTAGGTAAGTTTTGTGTGTTTTTGTATTTTAGTGTAACAGAAATTACTTACTACTATAAATACCTGCACTGTAACATTGGAAAGGGTATTGAAGATGAAATACATTTACTGAAGTTTACAACATTCAATTGCAAATTACTTTGTACAGCATAATGTGACATTACCAGCTAAACTAGCTAGCACGCTCACAGTATTTTGTTTTCTGTTTAATGATCCACGGAAACACCAATCATGGAATAGATCTCCTCCATCCTAACCCCCCTCCCCTTTTTCCCTATTAGGTTTTAACCCGAGACATCTAAGTGGAAATTCCAAATGTCAACAGGGCTTACCCTAAGTCTCACACTGTGATACATAGATGCAGTCTTTTCATGAAAATTACAGTAGCACCCCAGCTTATAAAACCAAACGAAAGGTAATACGTTGTAACTCACCACTTGTAGCCGCTGGCTTCAAATTCACGAGATTCGTACGAGTTATCAACCATTTCAGAAAGCAGCGAGAAGGAATCAATTTTCATGGAGTAATGGGCTGGTGCTACATGTCTCTCTTCCCTCACAGTATCTGTATAAGCCATGAATATGGTATAAGAAATCGTGCACTTAACAAAAAAGAATCACCAAACAACAAACTTGTTCAAGATGAGTTATCATATAACCTACCAACAGTGACCTTCTCCATGGCTTCCTTTTCTTCTTCTGTTAGTTTCCTTTTCATCACTCCAAGTCCCCTACATTGACAGAAAAAAGTCAAATATCTTGTTTACAAATACATCGAATTCTCTTTTATTGAAAAAAAAAGGGACCGGATGCCTCACTGCTTTTTGTTGTGTTCATGGTTGAAAATATTTCATTTCTGTATCCATGTGATAAACCTTCACTTCCACCTTCACTTCCACCACTGCGAAGATCACTCAGACGTGGTCAAAGGAACCCCAGATATGATGATTAACCGTGAGCTGCATGCATCACGACGTGGGGGGAAATTAAGGGATAGTGGCCAGCATTTATCCCACGATGGGCGGTTTATTGCTTTTGATTATTTGCTTATGTTATTTGATTCTGTATCTGCTTCTATAAGTGATTCCCTAGCTTTTAGGAAGTTTGTTAAGTTGTGGCTTATTTATAGATTGACAGCCAAACGAACAGGACAAGAAAGATTGACACATTAAACATTATACTTGTATCTGTGGTTTAGCTTTCACCCGAAGAAAGCCATCAATTATCAACGTTATTTCTGTCATGAAAGAAATCAGTCTTGGAAGATTTATCATTGGTATCAGAGCCAAGGTTCTGGGCTGATTATCATGACTACCAACAAGGAACATATTGAAAATCTAGAAGCCGGGCTTGGGGGATTGCAGGAGGGTGTGCACAGAATGGAGATGGGAATGGCAGATAAACTCAGTCAGTTGGAAACCACGATCAATCGCCTGTCTGAAGTATTGTTGTCCACCAAGACGAGTTCGAACTATGACCTCCATGAACCAGACCTATATCCCCGTCCTGCGAGGGAGAATCAGGAAGCACCTCGTTTGGTTGTGTCCTCTAAAACAGCCAAACTTGAGTTTCCAAGATTTGAGGGTGGTGACCCAACAGAGTGGTTTGCGCGAGCAGACCAGTTCTTTGAGTTCCAAGCCACAACAGAGACGCAGAAAGTCATGCTGGCATCCTTTCACTTGGAGGGTGAAGCCAACCAGTGGTGGAGATGGATGAGCCGCACCTTTCGAGAAGAAAACCGAGCAGTGACATGGGCAGTGTTTGAAGAGGAACTTTGGGCTCGATTTGGGCCTACGGAGGTGAAGACTTCGACGAAGCCTTATCCCACATCAGACAAGACAAATCACTGCGGGAGTATCAACAGGAATTTGAGAAGCTGGGCAATAGAGTTCAAGGATGGACTGAAAAGGCTTTAGTGGGTACCTTCATGGGTGGGCTAAAACCTGAAATTGCTGAAGGAATTCGAATGTTCAAACCTCGAACATTGAAAGAAGCCATTAATCTTGCCAGGATGAAGGATGAGCAGATGGTGCGACAACGACGATTCACACGGCCTACCCAATTCAATCGCCAGCCAACAAATGTTCCCATAACTACCAGTACCAAGCCAGCATTCCCAGTCAAGTGACTATCTTGGGAAGAAATGCAGAGGAGACGTGCCATGGGATTGTGCTTTAATTGTGACGACAAATTTGCAGCAGGCCATAAATGTCGGGGGCCACAATTACTCTTATTGGAGGCAGCAGGAGACACCAACACCTTAGGTTGCGAAGAAATGACAGAGGAGAAGCCAGAGGAATGTGTCTCAGTAGAAGAACTAGAGCCTCAAATTTCGTTGTATGCATTGACTGGATGGTCATCACCAAAAACAATGAGGGTGACAGCCCAGGTTGAGACGTTGGAGGTAGTGGCTCTCATCGATAGTGGTTCGACTCACACTTCATCAGTGACCGTGTGGCCCAATTGCTGCGATTGTCAGTGATTCCTACTGATCCCTTTCCAGTACAAGTCGCCAATGGAGAGAAGATAAATTGTCAAGGAAGGTTTGAACAGGTAACAGTTCACCTGCAGGGCATACCCTTTATGCTCACCCTTTATGCTCTACCTATAGCAGGCCTTGATCTAGTGCTGGGTGTCCAATGGTTAGAGATGTTGGGACCAGTTGTGTGTGACTGGAAGCAGCTTACGATGGAGTATGTATGGAAAAATACACCACAGCACCTGCAAGGAATGAACACGGGAACAATCCAAGAAGCTTCGGTGAAGGAATTGTCAAAAGAGTTTCGGCAAGGGCATTCACTTTTTGCAATATGTCCTTATACTGTGAGAACGGAGACACAAGGAACCATGCATGCAGCCCTGCAGAAATTATTGGCACAATACCAGGATATTTTTTCGGAGCCAACACAATTACCTCCCCAAAGGGAAGTAGACCATTGTATCCCATTGAAGGAAGGAACTGAGCCAGTCAATGTTCGTCCCTACTGGTATGCTTACTTCCAGAAGATAGAAATTGAAAAACAGGTGCAAGCAATGCTAAATCAGGGAATCATACGGCCAAGCACTAGCCCCTTTTCTTCTCCTGTATTACTGGTCAAAAAGAAAGATGGCAGCTGGAGGTTTTGTACGGATTATCGAGCACTCAACACAGTAACTATCAAGGATCATTTCCCGATCCCGGCCATAGATGATATGCTTGATGAGTTGCATGGCGCTACTTATTTTACAAAATTGGATCTCCGAGCGGGATACCATCAGGTACGGGTTTACTCTCCAGATATTCCTAAAACAGCTTTCCGAACACACAATGGGCACTATGAATATTTGTTCATGCCTTTTGGACTCTGCAACGCACCTTCTACTTTCCAGGCCATCATGAATTCAATCTTTCGGCCATATCTCAGAAAATACATGTTTTTTTTATGATATTTTTATTTATAGTCCATCCTGGGAGACACATTTGCAACATGTGGAAACTGCATTGAAGGTGCTGCGGCAACACAAGTTTTTTATTAAAGAAACCAAATGTGCTTTTGGCCAACATGAGCTTGAATATCTGGGGCATATAGTTACACAGCATGGGGTCAAGGTCAATATGAGCAAAATAGAAGCAATGGTGGCTTGGCCTCAACCCAAAAACATCACGGAATTGAGAGGATTTTTGGGGCTCACTGGATACTATCATAAGTTTGTGCAGCATTATGGGGTCATTGCAAGACCTCTCACAAACCTCTTAAAGAAGGGCCAATTCATATGGGATTCTGATGCAGAAGATGCCTTCAATGCACTAAAGAAGGTCATGACCAGTACACCCACCTTGGCGATGCCCAATTTCAGCCAATCTTTCATCATTGAAACAGATGCGTCGGGGACAGGCATCGGGGCGGTGCTTTCTCAGGAAGGGAGACCAATTGCCTTTATGAGTAAGGCACTGGGCATCACCAAGCAATCCTGGTCAATTTATGCAAAGGAAATGCTGGCAATCCTTGAAGCCATACGCACTTGGCGTCCCTACTTACTTGGGAGAAAATTCCTCATTCGTACTGACCAGAAGAGCTTGAAACACCTCCTAGACCAGCGAATCACTACTCCGGAGCAGCAACAATGGGTGTCCAAGCTACTCGGCTACGATTATGAAATTCAATATCGACCCGGGAAAGAGAATTCTGCAGCAGATGCGCTTTCCTGTAAGCCAGCAAATCTAGTCCTCAATCATTTGTTTGCACCACAAATCAGTATTTGGGAGGATTTAAAGACTGCTTCAAGAACAGACACCTACATCAACTAGTTGATTGACACTGCATAACCTGACTCTCACTACAAGCTACGGGATGGACTGGTGATTTATAAGACCAGGATCGTAGTTCCTCGTGACCAAGAGCTGCGAAGGAAACTTCTTGCAGAATTTCATGACAGTAAGTTGGCTGGCCATTCTGGTGTCTTGCGCACCTATAGAAGGTTAGCACAGCAATTTTATTGGCCTTCTATGTATAAAGATGTCCAGGATTATGTCTCTACTTGTGAAATTTGTCAAAGGACGAAGACTGAATCCCTTGCCCCAGCGGGTCTTCTTCAACCTTTACCTATACCATGCCAGGTATGGGATGATATAACACTTGATTTCATCGAAGGCCTACCACGATCTCATGGAAAAGATACAATTTTCGTGGTTGTGGACAGATTGAGCAAATCTGCACACTTTATGTCTCTATCGCATCCATTCACAGCAAAGGTAGTAGCCGAACACTTTGTTGAGGGGGTTGTCAAGCTACATGGAATGCCCCAATCTGTTATCAGCGACCGTGACCCTGTGTTTATTAGCAAATTCTGGCAGGAATTCTTCACTATGTCAGGCACCAAACTCAAGCTTAGCTCAGCTTATCATCCCCAAACCGATGGGAAAACCGAAGTCGTCAATCGCTGCCTTGAGCAATACCTATGGTGCTTCGTTCATCAGTGGCCAAGAAAGTGGACTGAGTACCTTCCATGGGCGGAATTATGGTACAACACCACTTATCATATCTCCACGGGCATGACACCTTTCCAGGCTCTTTATGGTCGCCTTCCACCTGTCATTCCCCACTACCAGGTCGGCCAATCACCAGTTCAGGAGGTTGACAAACATTTGACTCACAAGGATGAGCTGTTGATCCAGCTAAAGTCTAATCTTTCAATAGCCCGTAATCGCATGAAACAAGTAGCTGATAAGAAGAGACGGGAAGTGGACTTGCAGGTTGGTGATATGGTACTTTTGAGGTTGCGTCCATATCGACAACAGACTGTCTTCAGGCGTGCACACCACAAGCTTGTCAGTCGTTACTTCGGACCATACCCTATCACCCAACGAATTGGCCAAGTGGCTTACAAATTGCAGTTACCAGAAGGATCCCGCATCCACCCTGTGTTTCATGTGTCACTACTTAAGAAATTTATTGGGAATGCTCATACGAGTTGTCTCGACTTACCACCTGTCGCAGATGATGGCAATTTCTTATTGGAACCACAACAGATCTTAAACACACGCTGGGTCAAACAGGGGAACAAGTTCAATTTGGAACATTTGGTTCAGTGGCGTCGCCTGCCAATCGAAGCGTCTACATGGGAAGATGCCACGGTCCTTCAACAACAATTTCCTCATTTGGACCTTGGGGATAAGGTCCCGCTTCCAGGGAGGGATATTGATAAACCTTCACTTCCACCTTCACTTCCACCACTGCGAAGATCACTCAGATGTGGTCAAAGGAACCCCAGATATGATGATTAACCGTGAGCTGCATGCATCATGACGTGGGGGGAAATTAAGGGATAGTGGCCAGCATTTATCCCATGATGGGCGGTTTATTGCTTTTGATTATTTGCTTCTGTTATTTGATTCTGTATTTGCTTCTGTAAGTGATTCCCTAGCTTTTAGGAAGTTTGTTAAGTTGTGGCTTATTTATAGATTGACAGCCAAACGAACAGGACAAGAAAGATTTACACATTAAACATTATACTTGTATCTGTGGTTTAGCTTTCACCCGAAGAAAGCCATCAATTATCAACGTTATTTCTGTCACGAAAGAAATCAGTCTTGGAAGATTTATCACCATGTTTAAATCCAAATTCATGGTACTTTTTTGAGAATGGAGCAAAAGTAGATATAGCTGTCACCAATTAACTGTCTCGTAGAAAGGGTTTTAAAAAGCGTTTTAAAAGTGTTTTTTACGAAAAATATTTTTTATTTTTTATTTTAAATTAGATTTTTTATTTTTGTGTTTTTATAATATTTTAATTTTTTTTAAATATAATATCGAAAACACTCACAAGCACTAAAAGCTATAGTACCACGACTCAAATCCAAGTTATTTGGCTTGATGAACTAGGAGGTTCACCCTTGTGCCAACCCTTTGCAGGTGAGGAGCTCTCACTCGTTTGCTTTTTCCTTTGAAACTTCGTATTTGAAAACTATTTTAAAAAATCTTGAAACATACTTATATATATATATATATATATAACATATCCTTTGAATTTTATTTTTTATATATTTAACAAATTATAAAACACGAAAATGTTTTATTGTGCTTTTAGACACGTATTACTATGGATTTCAACAGTAAAATTATTTTTTTACCCCTCTGTCCTTAAAATTTAACTCTTTATGTTAGGAGTATTTTGGATTTTTCCACTGCACCTGTCATTAGCAGATTGTTTGGGATGTTTTTGTCTTTTTCATTTTTATTTGAATTTTGAAACTACATATTTACTTATGAGGGTTGACAAAAAGACGAAAGCTAGGTGGAGGTATTTTTGATTTTTTCATTTGACCATGAATAGTGAAATAACAACTTTACCGTCAGGTGGAACAAAAACAATTTAAATTCTCGCCTAAATGACAAAAACAGAGGGTTGGCGCTCTGAACATAATGATACTTTAATGCCTGGTGTTTTCGTTGTCATCGCCGGCTACGGGGGATGTTTAGTTAATTCCATATATTTTTATCTTTTTTTGGGTAACTGCAAGTGTGTCTGCCTTACACGCTAGTAGTTTCCTCCCGTACGCGCCTTTCAGTTAATATGTGCGGTATCGTTCGGCGATTGAAAATATCTGGTCGTCGTGTCTCCGAATGAGCCATCATGCCTCTTCCACATGGTGGTCTACATGTCGTCGGGCTGCAGGCGAACAATCTTCGATGGTTAGTTTTTCTTTTTTTACCCCTTTTCTCTCTCATGCAGTGAAAAAATGCATGTCAGTCCTCTATGTTTATGGGTGTTTCATTTCGGTCCTTGATCTTCTGATTTCTTTTTTCTTCTTGATTTCTTCTATAGAAATATTGTTTTTTTTCATTTTTACCCTTCAATTGAAATTGATCATATATGTTGTTTTTCATATTTACCCTTGTTCTTTTGATTTTTGGTTTGTTTTTTGTTTTTTTAATTTTTTTTGGTATGCAGGTTTTAATTTGTTTCAACTGTGTCCTCCAATTAAAATTAATTATATATGTTATTTTTCATTTTTGCCCTTATTCTTTTGATTTTTTGTTTGTTTTAAATCTCTTTAATTTTTTTGAACTCAAAGGTTTTGATTTTTGCAATTTTGTCCTCCAATTAAAATTAATTATATATTTTGTTCTTGATTTTGGTCCTTATTTTTTTTAATTCCTTTGATTTTTTTATCCTTCTTGGATAATCTATATTTTTTTCCCGTATTTATGTATCTATGGTTTTTTATTTTTATCATTTGTTTTTGTTGAGTTTTTATTTTTGTTCAGTTTAGTCCTGAAAATTTAATTTATGTTGGTGATCATTTTAAAATTGATATTTCTTCTTTTTGTCCTTTGTTTTTTTTCTGTTATTTTTATATGTTCTTCGAATCAAATGAATTTTTTTGTGATCATAATATTTATTTTGGTTTTGTCTTTTTTTTATTGCTCTTTTGTTAAAGTTTTTTTTTTATTCTTCGAGATAATTTTATTGTTTTCATTGTTAACGCAATAATAATGATAAGTTTAGTTATTTTTTAATTGTTTTTTTACTTGCTTTATTTTTATTCTTCATGGCAATTTAATATTTTTAATTGTTCGGGCAGTAACAGTGATGATAATTTTAACTGTTATAGTCATGATAATAATAGTGACGTAGCAGTGGTTTTCAATGATAGGTGGAGAATCAATGAATTATTTTTGTTGTTTAGTTATTGTAGGTGTTTACACAATTTATATTTTAGTATTGTGTTTAATTTAAATTAAGTTACTAAATGAATTGATCCTAATACAGTGAATTCAATAATTTAGTTATCCGAATCTTCTTGCTTTTTTAATGACGATAATAATTTTATATTGGTGATTTCGTTAAGACTTGTTAAACAAATAAATTCATATTGATTTAAAATCCATATATTTTATTGAAAATTCACGCGTCACAAAAATTTTGCACAGGTTTATTATTTTACCCAAATTTATAGTATGATAAAAAAACTCTTACACTCTTAATATTTTTTTGCGTTGAGAAAAATATAGCTCCAGATGCTGCAAAATGTGGGTGAATGGCTAGTGTGTGTGTATTCGATCATAGGGGTATGAAAATAAAGTAAACTAATAATACTCCTCTAGTTTTGCTAGTCTGTTCACGCACGAATTTTGTATATTGATTGGAGTTGTTTTTTTAAGGTAAGAAAAAAGTTGTAGGCAGGGTCGAGCTATTTTTAGTGAAGTCAAAACCAATTCAATGGAAAAATCTTTACCACCTTGTTATAAGGACTTGCATTAAAAAAAAATTAATATTATTTAAAATAAACAATATAATAATTTTAATGTGAGTGTATTAAGAAACATAAGAACAATCCAATGCTCGTGCATTATCATGGGGAACTTTTTTTTTTTCATTGAACTTAGCCCCGCATTTCAATCTAGAGACCTTGTAACCTAGTTGTTTGTCTCGCTTGAGTTTTAAGCCAAACCTTGTAGAGGTTAACTCCATATACAAGCTATTTGGCACGGCTTTTTTCAAGCCATGCCGCAGCTTTTGATTTTTTTATTTTTTTTATTTTAAATAAATATGTTTTGGTGTTTTTAGATCATTTTGATGTGCTGATGTCAAAAATAATTTTTAAAAAATAAAAAAAAAACATCATTTGGATGTATTTCGGCACGAAAAGTTTTTTGAAAAACTATGAAAAGCTACAGCAACAGCTCTCCCAAACACCCTCATAATCTAGTAAACTTGGTGAATCTAAACACAACTCGAACTCAAATAATCCATTCAAAACCGGGTTGAGTTAAAAAAATCGAGGTGCATTTGTTTTTTTTTAATATTGAGACAATAACATCTAGTATCAACCCAAGCAACTCAGGTTAACATGTCCAATTCGTGTCCCTTATCATGAATTTAATTGAATTTAATAATGTTTTTAAAAATAGCTAGGGAGACATGTTTAACTAGCCTAGCAAGCCTAACCCATTAAAAATCAGTACATATGTTTAGGCTTGGCAGAACAGAGCCGTGTGTTTATGTCTTTTTCTATCCTTTTACAATATGGGTGGAGAACGCATAGTCCATAATAAACCAGCCCAACTTCTAATTATCGAATTTTCTGAAATACATATACACAACAAAAATAGTAAAGTTTAGTTTTTTTAGCAGTCCTAAGATCCCATTAAAAAGATCTATAGTTGTTTACGATTTCAAAAATAGTTCGTTACAAATCACAAGTCATTTAAATATTTTCTCTTAAATGGTAATCTACACGAACCCACAATAAAAAATTGCAAAGTCGTTATATTTTTTTATTATTCTGAATTTTTAACATAATATATATAAATATATCAAGATATTCCTCGTAAAATTTCATCTCAATCTAACGATCGGATTAAGAGATATGATTGATATTGTAAAACTATTAATTATTAAAAAAAACACTATTTAGCTGGAACAGAACAAGCAAAACGAAACTAAAACATTTTGGCTGAAATTTCCGGAACGGACTGAAATTTTAAGCGATATAAAGTTGATATGGTTTGTTCTATTTTTTGAATTAGAATGAAATGTATCGGTATTCTAGATAGAACATAACGAAATTGACAACCTTGCTTTATATAGTTTTTTTCTTTATTAAACTCTACAACAAATAAAAAACATAGCATTCTATTTATAAGGAAACCTGAAAAATTTATAAAATATTATTTTGTCATCTGAATAATATCACATATATTACTTTTGTTACTTCTGGATAATTTTATAAACTTATTCAATCAAGTTACTAATTGATTTTTCTAGTTCTAGAATTGTAATTCCTCGCTATCTAAAACTTATTTAAAATCAAGTCACACTTGATTAATCATTTTATTTTAATTTTTGATTAACGGTCATAATAAATTGATCCAAATATAAATCACAATTGTAAATAAAATAGGATTAAATAATTCAAACAAATAACTTATTATGAATTCAATAATTAATTAACTTATATTTAAAGATCTAATATAATTTCTAGTAACTTGTCATGATCATCGAAATATTAGATATGTCATAAATGACTTAACTTTTTAGTGATCAATTTCTCAGTATAATTTTTATTTATTCTGTAATAATTATTCAATTTGAATATTATAGCATAAAGTGTGTCTATTATATCAAACCACCATAGTTATTGTTTTTTTTTAATAAGATTTGATTTTTTTAAATTTCATTATACCTTGCATAAGAATTTATAATCAATACTATTTGCATAAAAAAAATTTGTAATTCATATAGGATGAATGTTTATCATTATAATCAATTTAAGATCTTAAGTACCCTTATGCTTGTTGTATCTTCTTCTTCCTCCTATCATTGCTTTTCCAAATAAAAAAACAAAGGAACCTACAATTTCCAAACACTAAAATTAAAATCATCTCAAATTCACTAAAATTATTTCTAATTTATTTGGTTTACGTAACCCAACAAGCTAGCATAATCAAGTTTTATAAATTTAATAAACCTCTCTTTTAATAATCAATTCGAGATCTCATAAAATGCAATTGATTCAACAATTAAAATAATAAAAAAAATCCTAGCAAATTTTTTTTCCTAGAATCCAAACAGGATAAAACAATGAAGGTATAAATAAATAAATAAAACCCCACCATTGTAACAAAACAAAACAAGATTGACTTTCTCACTTCTTTCACATAATTTCTTAGAATACAAATTTATATATATATATATATATAAACTCATATTTTTAATAGAAGTTGTATTTAATACAAAAATAAATAGTAATAAAAATTAGAAATCAAAATTAAGAGTATAAATACATAAATACAAATAAAAAAATAAAAATTATCCCATAATGACCAAATAAATAAAAAAATCAAAATTAAATAAAAAATAAAGATCAAAATAAAAAATTATATATATTAAAACAAAAAAAAATTCTCCTTGTAGCCAACTCCACCATCACAACTCGTGGCTGAATATCCACCTTCGTTGTCAAGGAAGATAAAGGGAAAGACAACTCATTTGATTGATTTCACCACATCAGGAATCTGAACGATCTGCACGACAAGTTATTGCTAAAATATTCCTAAAACCAACTTTATTAATAATAAATAAAATAAAATAAAATCTTTCCATGTCGATATATTATCAAGTCCAAAAACTGTGGGTCCCTATTTCTTATACAAAAACTTGCAAATTGCCGGTTGATGTGATGAATCCACTGTACAATTTATCATAAAATCATTTTATTTAAAAGTTTAAATTATTATGTAAAATTTCATAATAAGATTTATATTATTCTTTAACATATTCCTTTAAATGAAAATTTTTTGAGCTTGAAATTTGCACAAATACACACTATCTTGTGCTTTGATTTTTATCAAATAGAATGGGAGTGGTAAATTCAAACTCGTGACCGTTGGTCAACAAGATTCTAATACCATATAAAAGAACTATCTCACCTAAAAACTTAAATATTTAGATGAGGTCCAGAATATAATTTATATTATTCTTTAACACAAGCAAGTTATTGTACATATAAAACATTGTATTTCAAAAATATTTTTGAAAAAAAAATTATTTTATTTTTTTATATTATTTTCATAATATCAAAAATAACTTTAAAAAATATTTTTTAATATATTTTTAGAAAAAATATATTTTCAAAAACAACTTCATCCAAATAAAAGATATTTATCATCGGTGAATCCATAACCAAATCACTCAGCTCTCTCTCTCTCACTTCCTATCCCTCTCTCAATGGCATCTGAAACAGCTTCCAATACATTTCCTAGTCAACCAACGAAGATAACAAGCATCAAAACATTAGCTGAATCTCCTGGTCTCACCTCCATCCCTGCCACTCACACCTTCACTCCTGATCTCCATGGCCAAGTTACTTCTGTCCCAGAAGGCTCAATTCCTGTCATAGATTACTCTCTTCTTATTTCAGGCACTCCTGGCCAACGGTCTAAAATAGTTCACGAACTTGGCAGAGCCTGTCAGGACTGGGGCTTCTTCATGGTATATATCTCTTTTTTCCTTCTTTTTATGTAGCACGTAAAGCAACTTTTTGAGGACAGAACCAGTTGACGAGAGTGCATGTCGTGCTCTGTATTTTGTTATCACATCCTGATTAATCCCAGATTGAATTAATAGCCTGTGTTCGTATCAGTTGACGAGATGGACGCCTTAATTATAAGATAAAACTCTCTCTAATTTATAACCTAAAAGAAATTTTCATCCTTCATATTTTTTAATTATGATCAGGTGATCAATCATGGGGTACCACAGAAACTTCTCAGCTCGATACTTGATGGGTGCAAAGGGTTTTTTGATCTGGCAGAAGAGGAGAAGCAAGAGTTTAAAGGGAACCATGTATTGGACCCAATAAGGTCTGGAACCAGTTTTAATGTTTCAGTGGAAAAGGTTTTCTACTGGAGGGATTTTCTCAAGGTTTTTGTACATCCTGTGTCCTACTGACCTACCAAACCTGCTGGCCTCAGGTAACTAGCCTTTATTTCTAATGCATGTTCCTTTCAAGTGAATTCAAAGGTGAAAAGGGATAAGATAGAATTTTGTGAGAAAACTCATGAAAGCATACGTAATTTTAAGTTTTAGGATGGACCCTTTTTGTATGTAGTGAAATTTCATTAGAATACTCCCAGAGAGTTAGAGAAATAGCAAGGGGGTTACTGAAAGGAATATCAGAAAGTTTGGGACTGGAAGGAAGCTATATCGACAAGGCACTGAATTTGGAACGAGGAAAACAAATATTTGTTGCAAACTTATATCCAACTTGTGCACAGCCAGAACTTGCGATGGGCATGCCCCCTCATTCAGATCATGGCTTGTTGACACTTCTAATCCAAAATGGAATCGGTGGCCTTCAAATTCAACACAAAGGGAAGTGGGTCAACGTTGGTACCCACTCCAACTCCTTCCTGGTTAACACTGGAGATCACCTTGAGGTGGATTCTAACTTCCTGATCAAATTTGAAGATTGCTAAGGCTTAATAATTCTGTTAAAAATGTGAAGTACTTCTTCTTTTTTTGTTATTAGATTTTGAGTAATGGAAGGTACAAGAGTGTTCTTCACCGAGCAATGGTGAACAGCAAGGGTACAAGGATGTCCATAGCTATGGCACATGGACCATCACTAGACTCAGTTGTCAGCCCAGCACCAGAGTTATTAGTGAGCAGTGAAGGCGATGAACCAGCAGCATACATTGGCATGAAATATAAAGACTACCTCGAACTTCAGCAAAGCAATAAGCTGGACGGGAAATCTTGCCTGGATCGAGTTCGAATTTCAGCAGTTTAGCTAATACTTCTGTGTGTGTGTACCAAACCATGAAAGTAATAATGATACTTCTGTGATTTTATGAAAGCGTGGAGAAAGAATCTGATTGTAATCAAAATTATTAAAGATTTCTTGTAAAATATAAGAAGTGGGTCGATCTTATGTAGACAATGAAGCTCAGGAAAACAAAATATTATGCGGTTCTTTGTCTGCAGTGCCCTCTTATAGCTATGTTTGTTCATGCAGTTAATTTGCAGTGGCATGCTATTACAAGTAATTGTCTGCCCTGCTGCAAATGGCAGGGATTTTAGCTGTTGATTTGATGATTTTACACTATCAATGCATGGTGCATGTACCTTCTAGCAAATGGGAGACGTTCCGCAGGGAGTTGTGGGGTGGTGTCTATATTCATGCTAACAGTTTCCATCACCGATCAACGCAACTCGGAAGACAGCCAAAATTGATTAAAAAGAAAACCCATCTCTTAAAAAACATGATCGAAATGAAAATCCATACAAAATGACTAAACAAGAAGTTCGGAGGACCAAAACTCAATTAATAATAATAAAGTTATTTAGGTGGCGCTGACAGATCGTAAACTAGGTACAAGTTATATGACTCAATAAATTTAATTAATTTTATCGACTCAACTTGTAATTTCATTTGTTATTGAGTTTCAATTCAATTTTACATGATATTTGTATGTTTACTCATAAAATTGTATGATTTTTTGAGTTAACTCGCAAATTTAACAATCTTAATCTACATTATTCAGAGGCTGAAAAAAGAATATAAAAATATAATTATAGAAGGTAAAGTAATTATTTATGTATCTATTTGGTTTTGTTAAGATGAATAATATATATATATAAAGAATATATTTTACTCTAATTATTTTTATTTTAGTTTATATTAAATGTTAAAATTAATAATATTATAATAATTATAGCTATAAAACCAGCCTCACATGCTAATTCAAGACCTAACAGACATAAGAAATGGATCAATTCGAGTTAAAAGAAATATATAAAGGATTGACTTGACGTAGTAAGAACTCGGGTTGGCCAAAATAAAACATGGTTGACACCTGTTGATTTTTAAAATTCTTTTTGCCAAAAAAGTTTATTTTGATTATTTAAAAAAACAAAAAACAAGAAGAAGAAGAAGAGAAAAAAAATTTAGGTCAACTTGGTTGTCTTCCTGGTCTTTTTGTCCCGAGTAAACCTTTAAATTGGATTTTAAAACTATTATAGTAGTCCTTTTTATCTTTATATTGATCTAGTCAACTCAAGTTAACTCTTTGTACCCATGAGTTGGGCTTTGTCCTGAGTCGATCCCAAGTTGAGTTATAAAATTAGGATAATAATTATTTTATTCTTAAATTGACCTAAGTAAATACATGCCTAGTCTTGCTCTGGATTGATCCTCATATTAAATTTTTAAGCTATAATTATTATTATTATTATTATCTATTCATACCTTAGTTTGACAATTTTTGAATGGAGAGTTTTTTACAATGATATAATGATATTTTATTAATAAAAAATAAAAAAAAATATTGCATTTGAAAGCACCTTTTTTTTATACCTATTGTTTTGAAAATATAAAAATTCACTTCAAAATTATCAAATGGACAAATTTATTTTTATACTCTTATCTCTTTAACTAAACATATTTATGTTTTTTTTATCAAAAGATATTAATTAAATACTACCTAAAACACAAAAATATATTTAAATAAAGATACGAAGAGAGATATAAAATAATTTGTTGAGATAATTTTGAACAGTTAAATTTTATTGTTTTTTAAAAATAATTTATCAGCTTGCACATTTGTTTTAAACACTTTATTTGACTTGATGTGGACTTAGTGGTGTAAGCACCAAAATTAGTAGTAGTAGTAACAACTAGTCTTTGTAATTCTTTTAGATTAATATAACATGAATTTGATTATTTGATATTAGTGATGACTTTAGAAAATTATGAAAATTATATTTAGTTTTTCTAAATTCTAAATTTTAAATCAATAAAACTAATCTTATAAGTGGGTCTAATTTTTCTTTCAAAAAAATAAAACGTTAGTCTTTTGAAATCCATGGGGTCAATCATCCTAGGACAATGGGGAGTGCTATCTTGACTCCATATTCAATTTCATCCACGGGCCACGGGGTAATAATAATAATAATAATAATAATGAACATGGTTTGTATTTTTATAGACTAACTTCTTTCATCTATTATCGTATAGATTCAAATAATTTATATTATTCAATAAACTATCTCATTTAAAAATTTAAACTTTTATCCAAACTATAATTTATATTATTCTTTTACACAATATATTCTACATGCTAGCTACGAATAGCTACGAATTGGATCGGTCAAAACGAAAGGAAATCAATCAGTGGCCAAAAAATAATTAAAGTCGTCGAGAGATTGCATGATCATAGGCCACGGGGAATGAGGAGGCTTCCTTGAAGTTTCCAGGTCGATAAGAGAAAAGAAACCAAGGAAAGAATCTTGTCTGCTCCCATCTTGCAACTCGCAGAAGATAATTTAAAAGGTGTGTTCTCGATTCGAGTGAGAGCTAATTCAAACAATGACTAATGAAAGAAAAATGAAAGACAACGAATTATTACAATCAGGTGACGATCCTATCTGCCCCTCGAAGCTCTCTCTTTGATCTTATGCTGTGTAACATCAGGCTCCAAAACTGTTCATTTCGTGTTCTTGAAAATGCCTCCCTTGGCACTTCCTGCACTTAATTAATGATCTTATTAAAAAAAATCATTCGAGGAAACCCCTATTTTTTTTGTAAAGCGTATTTTGTGGACCTAGATAAGCGAGTAAAATCCCGGCTGTCCCAGACTCTAACAAGAGGTACACGCCCTGACTTGAACTCGAGATCTCCTGTGTAGATCTCAAGCCCTTTGCCACCACGCAACGCCTCTTGGAGACGATCTCATTAAACATTGAATCAGAACAATGATTAAGATTATAATTTCTTTTAAAGGCTTTTTTCTTACTTAACTATATAATAATAAAAATAAAAAATTACAAAATCAAACACCAACCCATTTCATGGATATTTTTTGAGAAGAAAATATCTTTTTAATAAGCATAACAAAACCATTTATAAAAAATTAAATTCTCAATTAATCTAATATTTATGGATGAATTAAAAAAAAAATTGTTAGACCAATGAATCATATCAACTAGCCAAATCAGCGAACAAATCCATTGACTTTATAAACTTTAGTAAAATAGCTTTTTTTAAAACTATTTTTTTAAAATATAAAAAAATACACAATAAAAAGTGAGATTCAATTTAAAAAAATACATCACACCAAAATTATAAATATAGGCAACCTATATTAATCAAACCATTCCTCTTATCTCTGCTCTGCAAAGTCTTTTTGGTGGAAAAAAGTCATTTCAAGTCAATAACAGGAAAAATGATCAGGTTGTTTCATATGTAAAATTATCAGGCTTTATTGAGTAATTAAAAATGATCCACTTCTATAAACCGTGATTAATACTTTTGTAATACCATATAAAAAAAATATCATCTACATTCATACTTATTAACGACCAAACTGATATGAAGAGTCCATGTCATTTGGTGGATCTGATAACTTTGCATTATTAGCTCTATAATCATCTTCTTGCACCTGGTGTGGGGTGAGAAAAGGCTTAGGAGGCATTCGCAAGGACTCAACATCTGATTCAAGCATCTCTATAACTTTATGCATTGAGGGACGATCAACAGGCTTCAATTGTATGCACCACAAAGCTACAATAATCATCTTTGTTGTTGTCTTCTTTTCATGTTCTGTGGCATCTTCTTGTACTTCTATGTCCTTTCCTTCATAGACTTGGTCATAAACCCATGAAGGGAAGTAAATTTGGCTTGAATGATTTGTCAATGCATTCAAGTTCTTTCTTCTTCCTACCATTTCCATTAATAACATCCCGTAACTATAGACATCAGCTTTGTAAGAAACACCTCCAATATTCTTATAAAATAGCTCAGGAGCCATGTATCCAATTGTCCCTCTAGCAGCAGTGAGGGGGACAGTGTTATTATTTGTTGGGTATAATTTGGCAAGTCCAAAATCTGAGACTTTCGGAATAAATTTTTCATCAAGTAGAATATTGTGGGGCTTGATATCAAAATGTAAAATTTGCATATCACAACCTTGATGTAGATATTCAATTCCTCGAGCCACCCCAAGAGAAATCTCATAAAGTTTCTCATTGCTTAGTGGGACGCTACCTTGCCTAGAAAAAATATACCTTTCAAGAGACCCATTAGGCATGAACTCGTATATAAGAGCACACTTCGATCCCTCGACGCTGAAGCCTAGAAGTTGCACGACATTGACATGGTGAATTCTTCCAATAGTGGCAACTTCGTTGATAAAATCTTGTCCATTGGCTTTTGAATTGCCCAATAATTTAACTGCTGCGAAACGACCACTACGAAGATTTCCCTTGTACACTGAGCCAAAGCCTCCTTCACCCAACTTGTCTTTAAATCCGTTGGTTATCTTCTTAATCTCCGAGTAAGTGTACCTTATCGGCACGAGATCATTATCGTGACCTTGCAAGAATTTTTCAATATTGTCGTACATGGATAAATGTCTTCTTCGCCATTTATAGATGAGTAAAGTCAGAAGACATGGTAGCCCACATGGGAATAATAGCACATGATATATCACTGTACAGAGACATTACGAAAAAAAGTCAATATAGAAAACAATCCAAAAATTTCATGTGACTTTTATCGTGGTGCTTCATTCTTTTTTAAGTTTAACCGGGCATCCATGAAAGTTTTTTTTTTTTCAAATGTCAAATTCCTAGTATAAAAAATTAAAATAATTTACAAATATTTCATTGATTTTATGTGCGAGTATATATATGTGATTAATTTGTGCATTCTAAGTCTTCAATTTCAAAAAATGATCATCATGGCTCTCAACACTCTAATAAATACCTCATGAAATTGAAAAGAAAACAATATCCATGCAAGTCTATGAAACAAACAATAAAGAGAATGAAAAGAACTTTCTAATGCTTTAAATCAATATTGTTCATAATTGAGAACAAAAGTAGAAAGAATAGTAGATACATTAATTGATGCAAAAATGATACAAATTTAACATAAAGTCAAAACTTGAAATAGTTGGGGGGCTCCTAAGAAATATCTAAATTTAGGCTAATTCTAGATCTATTGGATACAACCGCAATGAAAACAAGTCATGAACAATAATTATTTCTTAAGCTGTAATTTTTGCTCGTTGATATATTTATTGTTTCACTGCAAGCTGATAAAAGCAAAGTAAAATACTCACCGATAAGGGCAAGTATCGCAGGGAGAAACAGCATGGGAAAGCTTAGTAAAACTGGAGGGGTGGTGTACCGGTAATAACAATAAGAAGCTGTCAAATAAAAACACAATGACAAAAGAAAGAAGAATGATTTACTATTCATTCAAAATAAAAGCATATGTGATTGAAACTTTTTAGGGTCTTTTATTTATTTATTAGAAAAATATTAGAACTCTTTCTGTAAAATGCTATAATTACACTAAATAAATTAACTCACACTGCCAAGGTCGACAGAATATCCAGTTGATACCTATAATCACCAAAATAAAATATGAATCAGAGTGCAAAATCTTGAAAGATAATCTGGAAATGCGTAAAGTAAATGTATAAGACCGTAATATTCCTCCTCACCTTCAAAAAACAAGTCTAACAGCGACCTTAAGGCTGCATATAAAGAGAAGGGTCAACAGTGTTGATATTTTACGAACAGGTCGATTTAATACACTACCTGAGGTAAGCTGTGAGAGAGAGAGGGGAGAGAGGGTACCGTGATATGGTTCTGGAAAAACCAAAGAGTAACTGGCCCATTGAAGCTCGAACCCATCTGCCAAAATATCATGGACATCTGTATACGACATATTTCTCACAATTTTTGGAACAGCATACATCAAATTTACACGGCACAAGTCAGGTACATCCTTGATCTCCCCATCAACCATGACATAGGAATGGCCTTCCATGTTGACACAGCTGGGAGAAGAATTATATCCCGTACCACTGCCATTTTTGCAAGAAGAAGTATCCATAATATAATCTGGAGGATTCCGTATTTGATTTTCGCAACATATAAAAGTTAACACAGATCTCTCTTCCCAATATTTATAATAATAATAATAATAATAATAATAATTACTATTGTTATTATCATTGAAATATGGAGAGGTAAGAGAATGATGAGGGATGGAGAAGCAATCATCCTTCTGAACAGCAGGATCCACAAGTCGAATTGTGAAGTCACTGTAATTGATTGCCTCAACATAATATTTTACCATCTTCAAGTGTAATGTTAGGCGCACGTTGTCTTCACAGGTAAGCTCAATAAATCCGTCGCCACAGCTGCCGGGGTCGGTATTTAGTCGGTAAGGGAAGCTAATATCAAGGAAATTGCCACAAGAAGAAGGAGCGCAGTCATTACTGATCTGTCTAGCGCTGCAACGATGGTGGGTGGATAGGATCTCAAGCAGAAGAAGGGCTGCATACGCACCAAAGCGGTGCCTTGATATTCTACTGATGAACATCGAGAGAGAAATTTAACTTTTTTGATGATGGGAAATCAAATGATGGATTTATATGCACAAAAGATACAAAATGGATTTATATGCTTCCTTGAAGTTTCCAGGTCGATGAAACCAAGGAAAGAATATAAAATTTTATATCTTGCAACTCGCAGAAGATAATTTAAAAGGTGTGTTCTCGATTCGAGAGAGAGCTAATACAAACAATGACTCATGAAAGAAAAATGAAAAACAGCGAATTATTACAATCAGGTGACGATGCTATCTGCTCTCCTAAGCTCTCTCTTTGATCTTATGCTGTGTAACATTAAGCTCCAAGACTGTTAATTTCGTCGACCAAAATCCTCGGTCTTAATTGTTCCAAGTATTATTTTGATCCATTTCGATATTTTTGAAATTTCAAAATGCGATACAGAGGACCTATATTTAAGGAATCTTCGCTTCAGGTATTATTTGAATAAAATGTTATTAGATTTTTTATATATATATATTTGATATTTATGTTTTAATTGTTATTTATTTTATTTGAGATAATTTATGAAATTATAATTTGTTTCTTAATCAAGTTTATCCTTTTTTGGTTTTTTTATCTCTAAAATCTGGTCTTATTGTTTTTTGAAATAATTTAGAAAATTGAGGTTTTCTTTTCAATTTTATCTTCTTTCAACTTTCTTTTATCTCTTAGATCTGGTCTTTTTTTTATTTACTGTATTTGAAATAATTTATAAAATAAATAAAAAATCAATTTCACACCCTCTTTCAATATTTTTATATCTTATATTTGGTCCTTATTTTGATTGCTATTTATTTTATTTAAAATAATTTATATAATTATTTTTTTTTTAATTTCATAATCCTTTAACTTGTTCTTCTATCATATTTTGTTCATGTTCTTTTCATAAGCCTGAAACAAAATTAAAAAACCAATAAGTTATTTTGCAACTTATTTTTCATAGCATAGCTAAACATCAAAAAGTATTTCTTTGACTACATATTTTATGGTGGTGTTTGAATCAAACCTTAGTTTTTTACGGTGGTGCATGAATCACCATAAGGGTTCTTTAATGATGTGGCGGCATGTGCGGCCATCAAGTCTCAGGTTTAGTGTTGGGGGACTTTTTTTTTTTCTTTGTTTTTTCTTTTCTTCTTGATTTTCGCATATGTCTTTTAAATTTTTAAGATAATATTTTAATTATTTTTCAGATTTGATCCTTGTTTTTTTATTATTTATTTTATGTGAAATAATTTATCAAATTGAATTGTTTTTTAAAATATATTATTAACCGAACTATTATCAGAATCTTTAAAAATTAAAATCAAGTTTTTAGTGCATGATAAAATTTAAAATAACTTAATTTCTTAATATTTTATCTCTCTCATCTATTTTATGTTATTTATAAATTCAAAATCAATGATTGAGATTTGAAACATTAATTACTAGTTATGTCCATCTAAGTTATTTTGTAGGATAGTTCAATTGTACTATACTGTAAACTTTGTCATACATGTTCTCTCATGAAGCATGACTTGTCCTTTTATCTCTATTTAATTCAAATTAAATAGCTATATTTAGAACATAATTAATTATGTTTCTAAAAAGATTAATGATGAAATTAAATAAGAAATACCATGATATTAATATAATAAGAAAAACGATACAAAAACTATAATTATTGAATTAAGGGAAAAAAAGAGAATTTATATCATGTCATCCAAATTATTTTAAATCTATTAAATTATTTGATTCACTCTACATAAGCTCTCATATGGTTTAATTAAAAACTCAAGCTAGACATGAAGTAAGGTTAATAAATTTTAAGATTGAACCACTTGATTAAATTTAATGATACTACTAAGAAAAATTTATACTCCTAACATCTAAAACCTAAAAGATGCTATAAATCAATTTGTGTTAAAAAAAAATTTTTTTGTCTAAAACAATATTATTTTAATTTAAAAAACTATCCAAAATAGCATTCACGAGCCATAAACCCGCGCTCCGCCGCAGGGATTAAATTTTTTTTTTGTCTAGTTTTAATACATATAAGTTTTTTATTTTTTATTTTGGTTTTTATCTTTTTATTTTTTAGTTTAGTTTTTAAAAAAGTAAAATTATTGAGACACCCCACTAACAATTCTTGGGTTTTCTCTTATTTGTAGGTATTATGATTATTGTACTATGCACAGAAAACCATAACATTATTTTAAACACATTTTACATAATAAAATAAATATATAAAAAACTAATATACATTTTAAAAAGTTCTACGACGCCGCACGCGTCATCCGAAATGTGCATGAGCTCTGAAATTGATGTCGTGCCCACAACACCCGACAGAATATATAATTAAAAATTGATAAATTACCAATACACCCCTATAACCAACTCTTGGATTTTGTCTTATATGGGGTATTTACGTACTTATACAACTCATGGTGCGCATCAGCTGACCCGGACACCCCGATTATAAAAAAAGGGTCTGAGGATTAGTCATGGTATGTTTAAGCTCACCCAGAGACCCCGATTATAAAAAAATATATAAGTGAAAGAAAAAAAACAAACAAAAAAACAAAAGCTTAAGTTGGCCCAGAGACCGGTTATAAAAAATATATATAAGTGAAAAAAAAAGTATAAGCATGAAAGCACTGTAGTAATCCATATTGTTTTTTTAAAAAAAAATCAGTCCGGGAATTAGTCGTGGTGCGCTTAAGCTAGATCGGAGACCCCGGTCACAAAAAAATAATAATAAGTGAACATAAAAAAGTATAAGGAAAAAAATAATAAATTGGTCCTAGGATTAGTCGTGGTACGTCCAAGCTGGCCTAAACACCCTGATTATCAAAAAACAAATTTGTTCCGGGGAGTGGTGGTGGTGCACTTAAGCTTGCCTAGAGATCCTGGTTATAAAAAAAATATATAAGTGAAAAAAAACAAAAAAATATATAAGTGTGAAAGAACTGCAGCAATCCATATTGTTTTTAAAAAAATTTGTTTCAGGAATTAGTTGTGGTGTGCTTAAGCTGACCCGAAGACCCCGGTTATAAAAAAAATATATAAGTGAACAAAACAGAAGTATAAGAAAAAAAAGGAAAAAAATGTATCAGCGAGAAAGCATTTTAGAAAAAAAAAAAGTGGTCTAGGGATTGTCGTGGTATGCATAAGTTTGCATGGACACCCTGGTTATCAAAAAAAATTAGATCTAGGGATTAATCATGATATTCTTAAGCTAGCTTGGACACCCTAATTATAATAAAAACAAAAAACAGAAAAATAAATATAACTGGAAAAAGAAAAAATATAAAAAAGTATAACAGGAAAAAAATGTTTTGGGGAAAAAAACAAAAAAAAATATAATAAGAAAAAAAATAAAATTAAACATAATAAGGAAAAAAAAAGGCAAAAAAAGAAGAAGCAAAAAACAGGGAAAAAAACATTGTAGCGGGAAAAGCATTGTTGCAATCAACAATGCTATGTGTGGGGAGCTACAGTGCTTTCCACACACTATTTACAATCCATATTATTTTATTTTTTTAAATCGGTTTAGGAATTAGTCATGGTGTGCTTAAGCTGACCCGAAGACTCCAGTTATAAATTTTTTTTTGGTCTGGGCATAAGGAAAAAAAATGTATAAGTGAACAAAAAAAAATATAAGGAACAAAAATTAAAAAAATAATAAATTGGTACAGGGATTAGTCGTGATGTGCGCAAGCTGGCCTGAACACCCTGATTATCAAAAAACAATTTGGTTAGAGGATTAGTCGTGGTGCGCTTAAGGTAGCCCATAGATCCTGGTTATAAAAAGAATATATAAGTAAAAAATAATAATAATAAAAAGCTTAAGCTGGCTCAGAGACCATTGCTAAAAAAATATATATAAGTTAAAGAAAAAATAATATAAGCGTAAAAGCACTTTAGCAATCCATATTGTTTTAAAAACAAATTCATTCCGAAATTAGCCGTGGTGTACTTAAACTGGCCCGTAGACCCCGTTTGCTAAAAAAAATGTATAAGTGAACAAAACAAAAGTATAAGAAAAAAAGGAAAAAAATATATTAGCAGGAAAGCACTTTAGCAAAAAAAATAGGTCCGAGGATTAGTCGTGGTACGCATAAGCTGGTCTGGACACTCTGGTTATAAAAAACAATTGGATCAGGGGATTAATTATGGTCCATTTAAGCTAGTCCGGACACCCCGATCATAAAAAACAAAAAAATATATATAAGTGGAAAAAGAAAAAGAAATTAAAAAAAGTATAACCAGAAAAAAAAATATTTCATGGAAAAAAATGAAAAAAAAATATAATCAGAAAAAAAAATGAAGAAAAAAACAGAAAAAAATATAAAAAAACTATATAAAAAATTAGATCCGAGGATTAATTGTGGTGTGCTTAAGTTAGCTCAAACACCCCGATTATAAAAAACAAATAAAATTATATATAAGTAGAAAAAAAAATATAACCAGTAAAAAAAATATTTCATGAAAAAAAAAAACGAAAAAAACGAAAAAAAAAGAAGAAAGAAACAAAAAAAATGAAAAAAAATAGTTAGAAAAAAAAATAAAATGAAACGTAATAAAAAAAACAAAAAGCAAAAAAAAAAAAAAGAGAAGCACTGTAGAAATCCATAGTGCTTTGTGTGAGGAGCTACAGTTAACTCCCCACATGGTTTAGCTTTTTTAGTAATAAAAAACAAAAAAATATATATAAGTGGAAAAAGAAAAAAAATTAAAAAATGTATAACCAGAAAAAAAATATTTCATGGAAAAAAATGAAAAAAAAATATAAAAAAAATTATATCCGAGGATTAATTGTTGTGTGCTTAAGTTAGCTCAAACACCCCGATAATAAAAAATAAATAAAATTATATATAAGTAAAAAAAAATATAACCAGTAAAAAAAATATTTCATGAAAAAAAAAATGAAAAAAAAGAAGAAGAAAGAAAAAAAATAGTTAGAAAAAAAAAGTAAAAATGAAACGTAATAAAAAACAAAAAGCAGAAAAAAAAAGAAAAAAGAGAAGCACTGTGGAAATCCACAGTGCTTTGTGTGGGGAGCTACAGTTAACTCCCCACACGGTTTAGCTTTTTTAGTAACGATCCAACTTGCCCGCGCATTGCGCTGGGCTTTTATTTATATGGAAAACTAATTAATTTTATGCGTGTTATAATTGGTTATTTTAATATTTAATTAGTAAAATTGTAATTGATAGAATCTGTTAGAAACGGGTTTTTTTCATGCCTAAAAGTCATTGAATTTTGTTATTGTTAAAATTGTTTTGATAATTATTTAATTAGTAGATTGTACAATTTTAATCGAAGAAACTCTGTTAAAATGAGCCACATGCTCTGTGTAACATACTGATTGATTGTTGTGTATGTTTTATTTGTTTCATGAATTCTTTCATTAGAAAACAGTAAAATTACAATCGTTTAATTGTACCATAAATGAGTGATTTGTTTCATGCAGCAAACAATTTGACATATAGTAAAAATACAACTACTAAAATTTATCAAAAATTATTTCTGCATTTTTTTTCATATTATTATATTAAAAAAATTATTCGACTTGAAGAAAAAAATAAAAATAATTTTAAAAAACAGAGAGAAAAAATAATAAATACCAATTTTCAAACTATCACCAACACAAATTAAAATGCAAACATTAAAAAAAAACCTTAATAACAGTGGCAATAATAAAAACTGGTGAGACCATAATTATTGTTCTAGTATTTTTCTTATTTTTATAAGATTTATTTCTCATATAATTATATTAAAAGTATTTTAGAACAATGATATAATTTTTTTTTTCAAAAAAATCTAAGTCATATATATATATATAAATCAAAATATATAAGTAGTCTGACATAATTAAAATAAAACAAAACTTCAAAATAATTATTATCATTATTTTGAATTTGTTATGTATAATAATTATAAATTTCAACACCAAACAATATTAACAAAAAAGCAATTAAGAAAAAAAACAAACAAAAAAAGGAAGCCAAGAGAAAGCACCTTTTCAAACAGTAACAAACAGTGAAAATCACTATTAATTTTGGAGAAGAAAACGTGATGCGCGTAAGCCAACACAGACACTCCGGTTATCAAAAAATAAACAAAAAAAATGTATAAGTGGAGAAAGAAAAACAGTAAAAAAATATTAGAAAACTTAGACTCGGAGATTAATCGTGTTACGGCATGAATTGTCTCGGACATCACGGTGTTAGAAACAAAACATTTGTAAAAGGAAAAAAAAAGGGAATCGGTTTTTTCGCCCCCCCTTAAATCAAACTCCCTAACTCCCTTTGTCTGGCACAGTTCTGAACCACTCTTCCAAAGCAATTTCTTTGGTAATTGGGAAAAAAACAGGAAAAAAATGTAAAAAAAGTGGTTCCGTCGATTATTCGTGGTGCGCGTAAGTTGCCCCAGACACCGCTGTTATGAAAAAAAAAAATATACGTCGGAAAACATCGTGATGCGGGTAAGTTGGCCCGGATACCCTGATTATAGAAAAACACCCAAAAAATATATAAGTGCGAAAAAAAACAGGAAAAAAATGTAAAAAAAAATAGATTCGGATATAAAAAAAATGTATACGTGGAAAACAAATTCATGGTACTCGTAAGCTCACCTGGACACTCCGGTTATAAAAAAAATGTATAAATGGAAAAAAAATATTTTAAAATGGGTCCAGAGATTAATCATGTTTGCGTATGTTGGCTCGGACAATCAGGAAAAAAAATACTGGAAAAAAAGTTTAAAGTAATGAACAGTAAAGAAATGTTCATTACTGTTCCAAAATGAATTTGTGGGGTGAGAGAATCGAACCCTCATCTGCTCTGCAATTGCGCCCGCTTTAACCATTCGGCTGAAGGGCTTGGTTGTGCTGATGTAGTGTAGGAATGATACTTATATGATTAAGTGTTTTTAAAAACATTTGCTGCCTGAAAGACTCGAACGTCTGTTGGGGAAATGGCGTGCGCGTTAACCACTCGGGCAAAGGACTTGATTGTGTTGTTTTTGTATAGAAATGATACTTATATTATTTAGTAAACGCACTATTCAAGTCCACAGTGCTTATGAGTCTAGGTGAACAGTGCCGAATGCACAGTAAAACCACGACCTCATTTAGTTTTTGTATAGAAATGATACTTATATTATTTAGTAAACGCACTATTCAAGTCCATAGTGCTTATGAGTCTAGGTGAACAGTGTCGAATGCACAGTAAAACCACGACCTTATTTAGCTTTTAGTATAATAATGTGCGGAGGCTCCTAACTGTGGGGGCAAGTCTATTAAAAAAAACTGCAATTCTTTTTTCTTTTCTTTTTATATCAGAAACAGCTCTCTAGTCTCCGGTGATCGATCAGTAGTGTGAATGCATACATAAATGATCTCCATTTCTTGGTCTTTATGGTCAAGCTGAAACAGATCTCTTGTTATCTTTGTTTTGTTGCCTCAATCAGGCGCTAGGAAAGTTCCGGTCAACGCAAAAAAAATGTAGATTGCTTTCTTAATTGAACTTTATAATCAACAATTAATAGAATCAGACATGTGGGTTTGTGGCTATGGTCAATGAAGATTTAGCCTTCTTAATTTTATTATATGAACCCACTTGTCACATGGCAATACCAGGGGCTAATTAACTAGGAAGAGCTTCGAGGGAAATTGTATCCTCAAATCTTTGAAGAAGTTTTGAAATATATATATATATATATATATATATATATATATTTGGTTAATTTTGTTTTGAAATATTTCTTAATCAAGCCATTCAGATCAAGGATTATTTGACAGAATATTCAATAAATATATCTTTTTTTCTCTATTCACATAAATGATTATTGATTTATTTAACTAGATGTTTGCATAGACTCTGTATTTATACTTTTAAATATTTTATTTAAAAAAATCAAAATAGCGTATTAATATGATTTTGGGTTATCATCCTCAATTTACAATCCAGAATTCCCTCTTATTCCCCTCCCAGTTCGACAAGCTATCCAGTCGACACCTGCAATCACCAAAATAAAATATGATTCAGCGTGCAAAATCTTGATGGGGAGCTAATATGATGGAAATTGCCACAAGTAGAAGGAGCGCAGTAATTGGCTAATTGCTGTTCTTTCTAGCACTGCAACGATGGTGGGTGGATAGGATCTCAAGCAGAAGAAGGGCTGCATACGCACCAAAGGGGTGCCTTGATATTCTACTGGTGAACATCGAGAGAGAAATTTAACTTTTTTTAATTATGGGAAATCAAATGATGGCTTTGTATGCACAAAAGATATAAAATGCGGGGTTAGGGAATGAGGAGGTTTCCTTGAAGTTTCCAGGTCAATAAGAGAAAAGAAACCAAGGAAAGAATGTCGTGCCATTCAATATGTGGTACTTTATCCTTCATAATTTTTTTTAATCTAGTTTATCCTTTTTTATCTATAAAATCTGGTCTTTTTTTAAATAATTTAGAAAATTGAGGTTTTATTTTCAATTTTATATTTTTCAACTTTTTTACCTCTTATATCTGGTTTTTATTTATTTTAAATAATTTATAAAATAAAAAAATCAATTTCACACCAGCTTTCAATATTTTTGTATCTTATATTTGGTTTTTTATTGTTTTGATTGCTATTTATTTTATTTAAAATAATTTATATAATAATTATTATTTTAATTTCATAATCCTTTAACCTTTTCTTCTATCATATTTTGCTCATGTTCTTTTCATAAACCTGAAACAAAATTTAAAAAACCAATAAGTTATTATGCAACTTATTTTTCATAGCAAAACGAAACATCAAAAAGTATTTCCAACTAACTTTCTATGACTACATATTCTAGTCAAACTTTGAGGGTGGTGCTTGATTCAAACTTGAGGGTTCTTTAATGATGCGGTGGCACGTGCGGCCTACAAGTCTCAAGTTTAATATATGTTTTAAAGTATAATTAAATTTATTTTTGAAAATATTTTTTATTTTAAAATTTTTTAATTTTTTTAAAAAATTATTTTAAATATCATCACATGAAAATAAAATAAAAATATTAAAAAACTTTAATTTAAAGTAAAAAAAATAAATTCAAAAACAGTTTTGAAACGCCAAACAGGGACCTTTTCTTCTTTTTTTCTTTGTTTTTTTTTTTCTTCTTGATTTTAGCATACATCTTTTAAATTTTTAAGGCAATGTTTAATTATTTTTTTCAGACTTGATCCTTGTTATTTTTTAACTATAAAAAACTTAGCCCAATTTTTCCACCTGTCTTGTCAATATGTGGCTTCATATGTTTCTGTTTACGTGATATTAGATCTGAAATATCATATATAAAAAAAGTAAAAATCAATTTTCAACAAAAACAACATCGATAAATGAATTATTTTGATTATTATTCTCATTGTTATTATCATGATTGTTAAATTGTCACAATTATTATAGTTGTCATTATAACAATTAATGTAAATAATTAATATTCTAATTATTATTGGCAATATTATTGCTGCTAGCATTATTGTTGTTGTAAAACGAAATTCAATTATTTTTTTCATGTTTTAAGATTTATTCTTTATATTATTTTTTCAAAAAGTATTTCAGAACAGAACACTGAGATTAAATTATATATATTATTTATTTATTAAGATTTATTTCAGAACACTGATGTTAAATTAATTTGAGATTTCAAAAAGAAACTTAGTTCATATATATATATATATATATATATATATATATATATATAGCCTCATGTATTTGTAAGAAAAAAACCCTTAAAAATAATCATTATTATTATTTAAAATATCTTATCTATAATAAAATGAATATGTATATAAAAACTAAATAATTGAAAGTTTTGTAGGTTGATTATTTCGCTCAGATGTATAACATTAAAAAAAATCTAGGACTATTAACATTTTTTCACATGTTATAAAAATTGGTTGTGTCTGTGGCAAAATGCATGGCAAGTGGCTCGTTTAATTTTTGATTATATATAAATTTGCCTAATATTTTCACCTGTTTTTTTTACATTATATTAAATCTGAAATATCATATATAAAAAGCTAGCAAAAGTCAATTTGTAATTAAAAGAACATTGATTAATGAATTATTCTGATTAATATCATATTATTATTATTATCATGATTATTAAATGGTCACAATTATTATAACTATCATCAGTGTAAATAATCATTATTATGATTATTATTGGTAGTACCATCGCTGCCACCATCATTATTGTTATAATCGTTGTCATTATTATAACAATAAGCATCACGATAATCAACACCATTATTTCTATTAATATAATTGCAATTATAATTAGTATTGTGATCATTATTATATTTTTTGTCATTATTGATATTTTCTATATTATTTTATAAGTTATTGTTACTATTACCATCAAAGCCATAATTATTAACAACATAAGCACTATAATCATTATAATAAATTACACTTGCTATTATCATTATGATTAATAATCTCACTATTATTATTACGGTTATAACTCATAAAATTATCATTAATATTACTGCTAAAATAATAAAAATTATTAATTTACCCCGAGAAATATCAAAAACTCAAAAACTCTAATTATTATTGGTCATACTATCGCTGACACTATTATTATTGTTAGAAAAAGAAATTATATTATTTTTTTATTTTATAAGATTTATTCCTCATATTATTATATTAAAGTATTTAAGAACACTGACATTAAATTAATTTGAGTTTTTTTTGAAAAAACCTTAGGTTATATATATATATATATTAAGACATTAATACTAAACAAATATCAAAATATATAATTAGTCTTACATATTTATAAGGAAAAAAACCTTAAAAAATAATTATTATCATATTTTTTTAATGCATTATCTATAATAATTAGAAATTTTAACACCTAAAAAACAATTAAATATCAAGTTTGATAAAAAAAAAAACAAATATTATTAGATATTTGACTTGAAGAATAAATACAAATAATTAAAAAATAAAAAAATAACTTAGGGAGAAAATAATAAATATCAAGTTTTAAATGATCACTAACACAAATTAAAATTTAAGAGCTAAATTAAAAAAAACTACAACCTTAACAAAAGAGGAAATAATAAAAATTAAAAACAAAAATTAAGAGCATATACATATAAACATGGAAAAAAATAGGAATCATTCCAGAAATATATATAAAAAATAAAGAAATTAAAATAAAATCAAAGATTAAAAGTATAAGGGCCGAAATAAAAAACAAATATATAATAAATTTAATCTCAAGGATAAACATATAATCAATTTCAATTAAAAGACACAATAGAAATAAATCAAAACTTCTATAACAGAAATAAGGACCATACAAAATAATCAAAAGATCAGGGACTACAATGAAAATCCAATAAACAACGGGGACTGACGTGTAATGTTGCATGCAGTTGAGAGAAAAGGGGGAAAACAAATTCAATTGACCCCATCATGTTTCCAGACACCGTAGAACACCACGCGCCCCACCAGGAGGAAGAGAAAATGGAAGAGAATCATTCTAGACGCCGGATGGATATTTTTTCTCATTAGAAAATGCCGCACGCGTTGTTCGAAAGGTGCGTGAGCTCGGAAATTGAAGGCGTGTCTGGCGACACGCACACAGTACCTTGACAGAAGATATAATTAAAAAATAGTAAATTACCAGAACACCCCTACAACCAACTTTTGAATTTTATCTTATATGGGAGTATATCCGTATTTGTACATTTTCAAAAAACTGTGCAATTTCCTTAATACCCCCGGAGGTAATTGTTTCGTTTTGTCTTATATGGGGTATATTTGTATTTAGACATGGAAAAAAATGTGCAATGTCATTAATAGCCAAAATAGAAACTGTTGATTTTTGTCTTATTAAAGGATATTATGGTTATTTTACTGTGCACAGAAATGTAAAAAATCGAAAAAACCCTGATTCCAAGGTTAAAGCTAAGACGAACTGAGGGGTAAAATAGTAATTTTACTATTACAATCCACAATAATCTGTGCCTACAGCTACAGTGATTGCATGAGTTAATTTAGTTGTATAAAAAAATATTATTTTAATATATTTATGATTAAAAAACACTTTAAATAGATCATGAATTAAGTTAATTTATCAAGTTATGGTAGGGCAGGGCAAGGCAGAAGAGGGAGTGTTATTGTCTATTTAGAAAACATTTTTAGTTTATAATTATATTAAAATAATATATATTTTTTATTTTTTTATTTATTTTTATATTAAAATATCAAAATAATTTAAAAATATTAAAAAATATTGTTTTAAAAATATTCTATCAAGTCTGGTTGAACAATGATTTTATGATATGATTTAACTTTATGTACAATAAATAATAATTAAATAAGCACACTAACATCCCATATATATCTCCTGTAATCAAACTTTTAAAATTAAAATGACAAAACAATGAATCACAATTAAGATGGAAACATTGTTCTTTCCTCAATTTACTTTTCAATTGCATTTATTATTTTTATTTTGATCCAACATTTTATTTTATTTATTTTTCAGATCATAGGTTATTGTTTGCCCAAATCCCAACCATTGAAAATGATTATTTTTGTAAATAGGTTTTTTTTCAAGAGGAGTTCATTGGAAATAGTTCTTATAAAAATAGGCAAATAGTTTGGATTTTTTAGATTCAATTGATTTTTATTTTTTGAGTTATTTTAGGGTTTTTTGGTGGTGTCTATGGGTTTTTATGATGATTTGTTTTTTAAAAAATGAGTTAAAAAATAAAATTTAAGAAAAAAAACCCTCTTAATTATTTTACCATCACTGTGGTGCCTAAATTTTGGATAAAAACACTTGTCATTTATTTTAAGAGGAAAAAAAGAAGCAAAAAAAGAAACCATAGGCTATTAAAAAAGAAAAAATAGATGCAAGCATGAGCTTGTAAAATTATGTCAGGCTTGCGTATATGGTTTGATTACTCTTTTATATATATATAATTTATTTATTTATTTTTTTTAAAATAAATTAAATATTATAAATTAATTAATTTATGAAATTTAAAAATCAATTCGGAATATATTTTAGATTTTATTTTATTATATACCATTTAAATCTTATTTTGTTTTCAAATAAGAGTGTAATGGTTATTTTACAATATTAGTAATTTTTTAAAGCCTGACATTGTTTTTTTATCCTATTATTTTTATAATAGTATATGTTTTTATTATTATATAATTAAATAAAAATTATTTTAGAAAAAAAATGTTATTAAATCTAAACGCACATCATAAATTTAATAAATTAACTTGATTCGGGTTGAGTCAATCAACAATATTGTTATCTCTACTATGTTTTTTTCTTCTCATATACATTAAATTTTCACAATAAAAAAATTAAATTAAAAATGCATATATATTTTTGAAAATTCATTTTTTTTTATTTCAATCCGTAGCGTAGCAAAGTAACTAGTTATGATTCAAAAGAGATGTGAGAAACCATTTTATTTGAAAGTGACCACTATAAGAGGGGTGTTTGGTAGGTATTTTAAAAGTATTTTTTAAAAAACATGATTTGTTTTTATTTTTTTATATTTTTAGATTATTTTGATATGCTGATATCAAAAATAATTTAAAAAAAATAAATATTTTTTTTATAATATTTCTAAATAAAATATATATTCAAAAACAACCACAGAATCCCAAACAATCACTAAATTCTAAATGATAGTTTATATATATATATAAAAATTAGAAATAAATTTGTAGTTTATTAAATACCTTATAAAATAATTTGATATAAATACATCTTCAGATCTTACATTTACCATTTTCTTTCTTTTTACCCTCCTAGAAAATCAAAAACATTTTGCACATGGCAGATCACCCTCCCATGTTCGGAGAACCAAGCAGCCCTTAAAACCCAAACGAAAACATTCACTCACACACAGCTCATGGCATCTGGATCGCTCCTCCTCTCTCTCTCTCAAGGTAATCTCCAAAACCCCCCACTTTTTTCTCATTATTCATATTAGTTGAAAATCCATGATCGAAATGAAAATCCAAACAAAATGACTAAACAAGAAGTAAGAAATTGGTTACGAGTTTTATTTCTTAACGAGTTTGACTGAGTTTACAGAGTAAACTCGTGATTTTAATTGTTTTTTAGTTTTAATTCAATTTTACAAGGTATATATACATGTTACTTATAAAATTATATGATTTTTTTGAATTAACTCACGAGTTTAACAGCCTTAATCTATATAATTTAGAGGCAATAAGATGAAAAAAGAATATAAAAACATAATTGTAGAAGGTAAAGTAATGATTTATATATCTATTTGGTTTGGTTAAGATGAATTTTATATATATAAAGAATATATTTTACTCTAATTATTTTTATTTTAGTTTATATTAAATGTTAAAATTAATAATATTATAATAATTATAGCTATAAAACCAACCTCACATGCTGACCGGAGACCTGACATACATAAGAAATGGATCAATTTGAGTTAAAAGAAATAGATAAAGGATTGACTTTATCTAGTAAAATCTTGGATTGACCCAAAATAAAACATGGGTGACACCTGTTGATTTTTTAAATTCTTTTTGCCAAAAAAATTTATTTTGATTATTTAAAAAACACAAGAAAAAGAGAAAAAAATATTTTAGGTCAATCTCGGTTGCCCTCCCGATCTTTTTGTCTTAGTTCAACTTCCAGATCAAGTTTTAAAATTATAATAATCACTTTTTTATATATTGTCATGAGTCACTCCGTATTGACTCTTTCAACATATGACCCAAACTTTGTCCCGAGTAAATCTTTAAATTGGATTTTAAAACTATTATAGTAGTCAATTTTATCCTTATATTGACATAGTCAACATAAGTTAACTCTTTGTACCCATGAGTTGGGCTTTGTCCTAGGTCGATCCCAAGTCAAGTTATAAAATTATGATAATAATTATTTCATTCTTAGATTTGTAAGCTATAATTATTATTATTATTATTATTATTATTATTATTATTATTATTATTATCTATTCATACCTTAGTTTGGCAATTTTAGAATTGAGAGTTTTTTTACAATGATATTTTATTAATAAAAAATAAAAAATGTATTTGAAAGCATGTTGTTTTTATACCTATTGTTTTGAAAATATAAAAATTCACTCCAAAATTATTAAATGGACAAATTTATTTTATATTCTTATCTCTTTAAGTAAACATATTTATGTTTTTTTTTATCACGAGATATTAATTAAATACTACCAAAAAAATATTTAAATAAAGATACGAAGAGAGATATAAAATAATTTGTTGAGATAATTTTGAACAATTATTTTTTATTTTTTTTAAAAAATAATTTATCAGCTTGCACATTTGTTTTAAACACTTTATTTGACTTGATCTGGATTCAGTATAGTGCAAGCACCAAAATTAATAGTAGCAGTAGTAATAATAATAATGAGTCTTTGTAATTTTTTGGATCAATATAACATGAATTTGATTATTATTATTTGATATTAGTGATGACTTTAGAGAATTATGAAAAATATATTTAGTTTTTCTAAATTCTAACTTTTAAATCAATACAACTAATCTTATAAGTGGGTCTAATTTTTTTTTAAAAAAAGAAAACGTTAGTCTTTTGAAATCCATGGGGGGCAATCATCCTGGGACAAAAGGGAGTGATATCTTGACTACATATTCAATTTCATATACGGGGTAATAATAATAATAATAATAATAATAATAATAATAATAATAATAATAATAATGAACATGGTTTGTTCTTCATGTGGATTTTTATAGACTACTTTCATCTATTATCGTATAGATTCAAATAATTTATATTGTATAAAATGTGTTAAACTCATGCATGTCTTTATGATCAGTCACTAAGTATAGACAGTTGAAGTATTAATAATATATTAATTCAGTGCAATCCTATAAATACAAAATGATTTTTATGATAATTATGTCTTCAAGAACCATTAAAATAATAATAATAAAAAACACTCACTCCCTTAGAAAACAGTAGCAAAAGAAGGGCTGCGTACGCACCATAGAGGTGCCTTGATGTTCTCCTGACCATCGAGAGAGAAATTTAACTTTATTAATTATGGGAAATTAAATGATGGCTCTGTTACACTATATATTCTACAGACTAGCTACGAATTGGATCGGTCAAAACGAAAGGAAATCAATCAGTGGCCAAAAAATAATTCTTATCTGCCCTCCGAAGCTCTCTCTTTGATCTTATGCTGTGTAACATTAAGCTCCAAAACTGTTCATTTCGTGTTCTTGAAAATGCCTCCCTTGGCACTTCCTTCCCTTAATTAATGATCTCATTAAACATTGAATCAGAACAGTGATTACGATTATAATTGTATTTTTTTTTTATGTTTTTTTCTTACTTAACTATATAATAGTAAAATTACAAAATCAAACACCAACCCATTTCCTAGAAAAAATTTGAGAAGAAAATATCCTCTTAAAAAGCATAACAAAACCATTTTCAGAGAAAAACCGAAAACACCCCCAACTGTTCCGCATCTTTTTCTCAGCACTCAGGGGTAAAATAGTAGTTTTATTGTGCAAAGAATTCGGAAATATCATCCATGTCTCCTTGAAATGTCGAAAATGACCCCAGTCCCGGGGGTTAAATTTTTTCAATCCTGGAGTAAAATGATAATTTTACCTATCGCAATCCATGGTGAACTATGTTTAGGTGAACAGTGAAAAACTACATAGTAAATTTGCCACACCTATTATATTATAAGTAATATATATATATATATATATCCTTTAAATTTTATTTTTTATATATTTAACAAAACATAAAACACGTTAATATTTCATTGTGCTCCTAGACACGGATTACTGTGAATTTCAACAGTGATATTATCTTTTGTCCCTTCAGTCCTTAAAATTTAACACTCGGTGTTAGCGGTATTTTGGACTTTTCCACTACACTTGTGTGTTATTAGCAGATTGTTTGAGGTGTTTTTGTCTTTTTCTTTTTTATTTGAATTTTGAAACAACATATTTACCCATGGATGTGGACAAAAAAATGAAATTTGGGTGGAGGTATTTTTTATGTTTTCATCTGACTGTGAACAGTGAAATAACATCTTTACCCTCAGGGGACAAAAACAGGTAGCTAACGGTGAGAGTATTTTGGTTTTTCATGTTTTGTTAACAATGAAACTATTTAAATGCCCTCTTAAATGACAAAAACAGAGGGTTGGCGTTGGGGGCATAATGATACTTTAACGCCTGGTGTTTTCGTTGTTATCCCTAGCTACGAGGGATGTTTAGTTAATTCCATATTTTTTATCTTTTTTTTGGTAACTGTAGGCGTGTTTGCCTTACAAGCTGACAGTTTCCTCCCGTACGGACCTTTCACCCAGCATGTGTGTTGTCATTCGGCGATTGAAAATGTTTGGTCGTCGTGTCTTTGGATGAGCCGTCATGTTCTCTTCCACATGGTCGTGTGTCATCGGGAGGACGATCGCCGATGGTTAATTTTTCTTTTTTTTACCGCTTTTCTCTTTCATGCAACGAAAAAATGCATGCCGGTCCTCTATGTTTATGGGCTTTTCATTTCGTTCCCTGATCTTTTGATTTCTTTTTCTTCTTGATTTCTTCTATAGAAGTATTGGTTTTTTTTTCATTTTTACCCTTCAATTGAAATTGATCATATATGTTGTTTTTCATTTTAACCCTTGTTCTTTTGATTTCTGGTTCCTTTAATGTTTTTGGTTTGCAGGTTTTAATTTGTATCAATTTTTCCCTCCAATTGAAATTGATTATATATGCTATTTTTCATTTCGGCCCTTTTTTTTGTTTTAAATCCCTTTAATTTTTTTGGTCTCAAGGTTTTGATTTTTTGCAATTTTGTCCTCCAATTAATATTAATTATATATTTTGTTTTTCATTTCAGTCCTTATTTTTTTTAATTTTTTATTTCATTTTAATTCCTTTGATTTTTTTTATCCTTCTTGGGCAATCTTTATTTTTTGTCCGTATATATGTATCTATGGTTTTAGTTTTGGTTTTTGTCATTTGTTTTTGTTGAGGTTTTATTTTTGTTCAGTTTAGTCGTAAAATTTAATTTATATTGGTGATCATTTTAAAATTGATATTTCCTCTTTTTTCCTTTTCTTTTTTTTATTTTTTTTATTTTTATTTGTTCTTTGGATCAAATGAATTTTTTTGAGATCATAATATTTATTTTGGTTTTGTCTTTTTTTTGTTGCTCTTTTGTTACAATTTTTTTATTATTCTTCGAGATAATTTTATAGTTTTCATTGTTAACGCAATAATAATGATAAGTTTAGTGATTGTTTTTTTAATTGTTTTTTACTTGCTCTTTTGTAAAAGTGTTTTGCTTTTTTTTATTCTTCAAGGCAATTTAATATTTTTTATTGTTCGGGCAGTAATGATTATGGTAATTTTAACTATTATAGTCATGATAATAATAGTAACGTAGGAATGGATTTTCAATGAAAGGTGGAGAATCAACAAATTATTTTTGTTGTGTAGTTATTTTAGGTGTTTACACAATTTATATTTTATTATTGTGTTTAATTTAAATCAAGTTATGAAATGAATTGATCCTAATACAATAAATTCAATGATTCAGGTATCCAAATCTTCTTGCCTTTTTAATGACGATAATAATTTTATATTGGTGATTTCGTTGAAACCTGTTAAATAAATAAATTTATATTAATTTAAAATTCATATATTTTATTGGAAATTTGCACATCACAAAAATTCTGCACAGATTTATTATTTTATCCAAGTTTATAGTATTATAAAAAAACTCTTACACTCTTAATATTTTTATGCGTTGAGAAAAAACATGGCTCCGGATGCTGCAAAGCGTGGGTGCATGGATAGAGTGTGTGTGTGTATTGGATCATAGGGGTATGAGAATAAAGTAAACTAATAATACTCCTCTTGTTTTGCTAGTCCGTTCAGGCACGAATTTTGTATATTGATCGGAGTTGTTTTTTTTAACTTTAATGTAAGAAAAAAGTTGTAGGCAGGGCCGGGCTATTTTTAGTGAAGCCAAAACTAATTAAATGTAGCATTTTAATTGCGAAATCAAAATCTTTACCACCTTGTTATCAGGACTTGCATTAAAATATTTTTTAATATTATTTTAAAAAATATCTATATAATAATTTTAATGTGAATGTATTAAGAAACATAAGAACAATACAATGCTCGTGCATTATCATGGGGAACTTTTTTATGGCGTCATTGAACTTAGCCCAACATGTCAACCTAGAGACCTCACAACCTAGTTCTGTGTCTCGCCCGAGTTTTAAGCCAAACCTTGTAGGGGTTAACTCCATATGATTTGGTGAACTGAGTGGATCTAAACACAACTCGAACTCAAATAATTCATTCAAAATCGGGTTGATTTAAAAAATCAAGGTGCATTTGTTTTTTTTTTAATATTGAGACGAGAACATTTAGTTTCAACCCAAGCAACTCAGGTCAACACGTTCAATTCATGTCCCTTGTCATGAATCTTGTGGGGTTTAATAATTTTTTTAAAATATATTTTAAATCCTCATAGGAAAGTCACCGAATTGATTAAAAAAGAAAATAATTAGCGATGGGCTATACAAAAAGAATACCTGCTAATATTATAAAAAGATAGATATAATCTTATTGGGAAGAAAAGTAAATATTAAATGGTATTTAAAAAAATAATATCTTGAATATATTTTTAATTAATTAATTTTAAAGAAACTAGATCTAAAATAAAAACATAAAAAGCAAAAATAAGCTAGAAAGACTGGTTTAGCAAGCCTAAGCCTTTAAAAATCAGGACATGTGTTTGGGCTTGGCAGAATAGACCCGTGTGTTTAGGTCTTTTTCTATCTTTTTATAATATGGGTGGACAATGCATGGTCCATTTCTTCTTTTTAAATAAAAAGCAAACAATGCATTGTGTGCTTGCCCAACTTCTAATTACTGAGTTTCCTGAAATATATACACACAACAAAAATAATAAATTTAAATTTTTTAGGAGTCCTAAGATTCCATTAAAAATATCTAGAGTTGTTTAGAATTTCAAAATTGAGTTGTTGCAAATCACATATCGTTTAGATATCTTATCTCAATTGGTAATCTACATGGACCTACAATAAAAAAAATTCAAACTCTTTTAGGAGAGAGGAATTGTCATGTCTTTTAGTGCTAGCTTTTTTTATGTATGTTTTTAAGGTGTTTTGTACTTTATATAATTTTTTCTTTATTCAACTCTACAACAAATAAAAAACATAGCATTCTATTTATAAGGAAACTAGAAAATCTATAAATGATAAAATATTATTTTGTCATCTAAATAATATCACATATATTATCTTTGGATAATTTTAGAAATTTATTCAATCAAGTTACTAATTGATTTTTCTAGGTCTAGAATTGCAATTCCTTGTATAAATTACATTTAGTCCCCACTATCTAAAACTTATTTAAAATCAAGTTACACTTGATTAATTATTTTATTTTAATTTTTGATTAACGGTAATAATAAGTTGATCCAAATATAAATCATAATCCTAAATAAAATAGGATTAAAGAAATTAAAAAAAATAATTTATTATCAATTCAATAATTAATTCATTTATATTTAAAGATCTAGTATAATGTCTAGTAACTTGTCATGATTGTCAAAATATTAGAAATGTCATAAATGATTTAACTTAACATTTTAGTGATCAATTTCTCAGTATAATTTTTATTTATTCTTTAATAATTATTCAATTTAAATATTATACCATAAAGTGTGTCTATTATGTCAAACCACCATAGTCATTGTTTTTTAATAAAATTTGAAATTTTTTTTAAATATCATTATACCTTGTATAAGGATTTGCAATCAATACTATTTGATAATAAATGAATTTTTTTTTTAATTCACATAGGATGATGAATTCTCTATTGATTACTTAAACACTTTTATATAGTTCATTTTATACTCAATATATGCTTGTTTGGTTTTCTTGATCTGATCAATTTGTAGCAAGATGAAAAACATAATATTTTATTATATATAAGATAACTTAATGATCTCAAGTCTAAATATCACTTACATAACCGTTACGTGAGCCTTTTCATAGCCATAAATGATCTCTCTATATGAAATTATTATATAGATGAGTTTCTTTTTAAATATCATTATACCTTGTATAAGGATTTGCAATCAATACTATTTGATAATAAATGAAACCTTTTTTTTAATTCACATAGGATGATGAATCCTCTATTGATTACTTAAACACTTTTATATAGTTCATTTTATACTCAATATATGCTTGTTTGGTTTTCTTGATCCGGTCAATTTGTAGCAAGATGAAAAACATAATATTATTTTTTTATATAAGATAACTTAATAATCTCAAGTCTAAATATCACTTACATAACCGTTACGTGAGCCTTTTCATAGCCATAGATGATCTCTCTATATGAAATTATTATATAAATGAGTTTAATATACATGTTATCTAACAAGCACCTACATATTAGTTCGAGGTATTCTTCATACTTCACCTTATAAGAACAAAAACTTTATTTTATAAAAAAATATATATTATAATATATATTAGTTTCAACAACTCTAATTAATATCAATTCTTAAATATCAACATTTATGAATAATATTTTGATATAATAGAAAACTCATAATATAACAATTTTACAATTTATAACTTCATTTGCAAAAATATTTTGTCCCAATAACTATATTTTTACTCTATATTCATCAATCAAATATTGATGAATATTAAAGATAATAAAGTCTTTATTAAAATTAAATATATTGATATGAACAAGCTCAATGATACATATAACCAATTGATTAGTTGTAAGGTATATACAAAAGAATCAACCACTGGAGCAGGCAACAGAAAAATCAAGCTAGGTTTTTTAATTTCAATCTATGTTCACCTAAAAAAAATTTAGTAAACAACCATATAACCTTAATAAACCAATTTATCAACCCAAAATATCTCGATATCAGTTAAAAAAATATAATTTATAAAGCTAAAAGGTTCAAAAGATAAAAATAATAATAATTAAGGATATAACTTTTAAAACCCATTGTTTTTAAGGCAAGCTTTGGCAAGTTGTTTGTGGTTTAGATTTTTATCTCCATCTCTGTTGCATTTAGGCTTTGTTTGGTTTTAATATTGATTTGTTGGATCAAGTTTAATTATATTATTAAATAATTATTTGTGACTTGAATATTTTTTTTTTAATATTTACAAAAACAATTATCATTCCCATAGCATAGTGCACGCCAACGAACTAGATAATTATTTATATAATGTTGATTGAGAACAACAAATTGTGAGATGGAAAAAACATCATCTAAGAAAAACCCTCTTTTTCATGCATGTTTGGATTGCATTTTAATAATATTAATAATAATAATAATAACAACAACAACCAATTCGAGACCTCATAAAATGCAATTGATTCAACAATTAAAATAAAAAAAATCCTAGCACAATTTTTTCCTAGAATCCAAACAGGATAAAACAATGAAGGTATATATATATATATAAAAAAAAACCATCATTGTAACAAAACAAAACAAGATTGACTTATACATATAAATAGAAAAATCACAAACTACATGCATAAAAGAATAATCAGTGACTCGTTCATTGTTTGAAGAAAACAAAACAAAAACACCAAAACATCTCTCTCTCTCTCTCTCTCTCTCTCTCTCTCTCTCCACTTATTTGAGGCGTTCTCTAAGCAACCAAACAATGGGGAAGAAGAAATTAAGGAATCACCTTCTAGCAAATGGGAGAGGATCCGCAGGGAGTTGTAGGGTGGTGTCTATTTCATGCTAACAAGCTCCATCACCGATCAACGCAACTCGGAAGAAAACGAAAATTGATTAAGAGGCCGTTTGACATAAGCAGATTTCAATTAAATGTTTGGTTATATAACAAACGGTAGTTTGTGGTATGCGTCCCATATGAATTTTGTATTGAAACGCCGGTGCAAGAAAAGCAGCAATGTGTTGCTTTTCTTACATCGCATTGCCTGGGCGTGGTAAAAAGGAAACGACGATTGGCGTGGCATATCGTAAACTGGATATGAGTTTTATGATGCAATGAGTTTGACTGGTTTTATTGAGTCAACTCGTTATTGTACTTGTTTTTGAGTTTTAACCTCATTTTATAAAGTATATGCATGTTGACTTATAAAATTATATGATTTTTCGAGTTAACTCTCGAGTTTAACAACATTGATTTACATTATTAAGAGGCAATCAGATGAAAAAAGAATATAAAAACATAATTGTAGAAGGTAAAGTAATTATTTATGTATTTATTTGCTTTGGTTAAGATGAATAATATATATATATATATAAAGAATATATTTTACTCTAATTATTTTTATTTTAGTTTATATTAAATGTTAAATTTAATAATATTATAATAATTATAGCTATAAAACTAACTTCACATGTTGACTTGAGACCTAATGGACATAAGAAATGGATCAATCTGAGTTAAAAGAAATAGACAACGGATTGACTTGATCTAGTAAAAACTTGGGTTAACCCAAAATAAATAAAACATGGGTGACACCTGTTGATTTTTAAAATTCTTTTTGCCAAAAAATTTTATTTCGATTATTTAAAAAAAAAACAAGAAGAGAAAAAAAAAGATTTTTGGTCAATCTTGGTTGCCCTCCTAATCTTTTTGTCTTCAACTCTCGGGTCAAGTCTTAAAATTAAAATAATAAATATTTTTTTATATATTGACATGAGTCACTCCGTGTTGACTCTCTCAACATGTGACCCAAACTTTGTCCCGAGTAAACCTTTAAATTGGATTTTAAAACTATTATAGTAGTCAATTTTATCCTTATATTGATCTAGTCAACCCAAGATAACTCTTTGTACCCATGAGTTAGGCTTTGTCTTGGGTCGATCCCAAGTCAAATTATAAAATTATGATAATAACTATTTTATTTTTATATTGACCTAAGTAAATATAGGTTGACCCTTCCCACTCATGGCCCAGTTTTGCTCTCGATTAACCCTCTTGTTAGATTTGTAAGCTATAATAATAACAATTATTATTATTATTATCTATTCATACTTTAGTTTGACAATTTTAGAATTGAGAGTTTTTTACAATGATATAATGATATTTTGTTAATAAAAAATATTGCATTTGAAAGCATGTTCTTTTTATACCTATTGTTTTAAAAATATAAAAATTCACTCCAAAATTATCAAATGGACAAATTTATTTTTATATTCTTATCTCTTTAACTAAACATATTTATGTTTTTTTTTTATCACGAGACATTAATTAAATACTACCTAAAAAACAATTATAATTATTATTATTATTATTATCTATTCATACTTTAGTTTGACAATTTTAGAATTGAGAGTTTTTTACAATGATATAATGATATTTTGTTAATAAAAAATATTGCATTTGAAAGCATGTTCTTTTTATACCTATTGTTTTGAAAATATAAAAATTCACTCCAAAATTATCAAATGGACAAATTTATTTTTATATTCTTATCTCTTTAACTAAACATATTTATGTTTTTTTTTTTATCATGAGACATTAATTAAATACTACCTAAAAAACAAAAATATATTTAAATGAAGATACAAAGAGAGATATAAAATAATTTGTTGAGATAATTTTGAACAGTTATTCTTTTATTGTTTTTAAAAAATAATTTATCAGCTTGCACATTTGTTTTAAACACTTTATTTGACTTGATCTGGACTCAGTGTATGCAAGCACCAAAATTAGTAGTAACAGTAGTAATAATAATAACAAGTCTTTGTAATTCCTTTAGATCAATATAACATGAATTTCATCATCATCATCATCATCATCATCATCATCATCATTATTATTATTATTATTATTATTATTATTATTATTTGATATTAGTGATGATTTTAGAGAATTATGAAAAATATATTTAATTTTTCTAAATTCTAACATTTAAATCAATAAAACTAATCTTATAAGTGGGTCTAATTTTTCTTTAAAAAAAAAGAAAATGTTAGAGCATCTCCAACCGGGAAGCTATCAGAAGAGCCAAAGGTAAAATATTGTCCTTTTGGCATTTTTGTTTCACTTTATCATCTCCAACGCAGGAGCTATCCGAAGAGTCAAAATAATTTTTCTATGTTTGAGTTGCTATTTATAGATGGAAAGAAAAGAAAAGCCATCTACAAAAGGCTTTTTTCTTACTTAACTATATAATAATAAAAATAAAAAATTACAAAATCAAACTAGATATTTTTTGAGAAGAAAATATCCTCTTAAAAAGCATAACAAAACCAATTAATAAAAATTAAATTCTCAATTAATCCAACATCTATGGATGAATTAAAAAAAAAACTCGTTAGACCAACGAATCATATCAACTAGCCAAATCAGCGAACAAATCCATTGACTTTATAAAATTTAGTAAAATAGCATTTTTTTAAAACTATTTTTTTAATTCATAAAAAAATACACAATAAAAAAGTGAGATTCAATTAAAAAAATACATCACACCAAACTTGTAAGTATAGGCAACCTATATTAATCAAACCACTCCTCTTATCTGTACTCTGCAACCTATATTATATAAAATAAAATACAATAGACAAAAATAAATGTCTTAAGAGAAAAGAAAAAAAATAGAGTAAAAACTGTATATTACATTGTAATACAATGTGTAATAGTAGTTGGTGAAGAGTAATTTTTGTTGTTAATTAATTAATAAATTACATTGTTGTGACTTTGTTTGGTATTGAATTTTAAAAACACTTTTAAAAAAATTTAGTGTATGTTTGGGACTGTAGTTGAGTTTTGATTGGAGAGCATAAAACTATGATAGTTGGAATCTTGAATAATTGATAAAAACAAATTATATTAATGCACACATTTGAAATATATTGATAAACATGTTCAAATTATTATTGCAAGACATAATGCATTTCTTTCTATATAAAGGGGGGGTATGTTATTTATACCATTAGCAATAAATCTATCGAGACCAAACACAAGCATTTATCTTGTTACAAGCAAGAAAAATATTTCTCTGTTGTTGACAGATTTGCACTTGTTTTATGTTAATATACTTCACTTCATTCAAAGTTGTTTTATGCAACACTAACATTTTATTGTATTTCTTTCTAGTGTTGCTAGATATGGATGATCCACATTTTAATGTTATATTTAGCGGATATTTCGAAGGTGACTATGAGAATGTTATGAATCGTGTTGTTGACCACATTAATTATCGTGGTTATGAAGGAAACAATAGCGCATACGATGATGATGGAAATGGTGATAACAGAAATAACAACGACGACGATGGTGATGACGACGACAATGATGATGATGATGATGACAACGACTATGATGGTGACGACGACGATGATGAGGATGATGCAAATTTCATACAAAGGCAATTTGATGAGAAAAAACTTATTATATGTACGGCTAGATCTATAAACCTATATTATATTAATTATATCCATAAAAAACCATGTATGGTTTCATACAATATAGGGATGCGTTGGTTGAACGAGATTTTAAGAAGTTATTGGAAACACTCTGTTAACATGTTTAGGATGGACAGAAACACTTTGATGAGCCTATATAATGATTTGGAAATATATTATGGTTTAAAACCTTGACGAAGGATGAACGTAATTGAGAAGGTCGGAATATTTGTATTTACTCTTGCAGAAGGGACGTCAAATCGACATGTGCAAGAAAGATTTCAGCTATGGATGAATTATCCTCTTAACAAGCATAACAAAACCGTTTACAAAAAATTAAATTCTCAATTAATCCAATATCTATGGATGAATTAAAAAAAAATATTTGACCAGCGAATCATATCAATTAGCCAAATCAGTGAACAAATCCATTGACTTTATAAACTTTAGTAAAATAGCTTTTTTTAAAACTATTTTTTTAATATATAAAAAAATACACAATAAAAAAGTGAGATTCAATTAAAAACTACATCACACCAAACTTGTAAATATAGGCAACCTATATTAATCAAATCACTCCTCTTTATCTCTTCTCTGCAACATATATTATATAAAATAAAATAAAATAGACAAAAATAAATGTCTTAAAAGAAAAGAAAAAAAAATAGAGTAAAAATTGTATATTACGATTGTAATACAATGTGTAATAGTAGTTGGTGAAGAGTAGTTTTTTGTTGTTAATTAATTAATAAATTACATTGTTGTGTCTCTGCTTGGTATTGTATTTTAAAAATGTTTTTGAAAAAATTTAGTCTTTGTTTGGGAGTGTGGTTGCGATTGCTTTAGAAAGTGTTTTTCGTTCAGAATTGCATCAAAATGATATTTTTTTATTTTTAAAAATCATTTTTGGCATCAGTACATAAAAATTATCTAAGAACACCAAAATTTATTAATTTAAAATAAAAAATAAGAAAAAAAATTCAATTTTTGTTCTACTTACAAACTTAATATTTAATATTGTTTGTTTTCACTATCCAATCAATATCCTTCACTACACATTTTATATAGTATAAAACATATCGCATGATCAAACATATTAAATTTGCAATACTTAATTATAATTTCTCATCTTTAATTACGATAACTGGGCTTATAAAAAAACTCACAAAAGATATAAAAGTATTTAAAGCACTTTTATTAATCATACCACTCCTCTTATCTCTGCTCTGCAAAGTCTTTTTGGTGGAAAAAAGTCATTTCAAGTCAATAACAGGAAAAATGATCAGGTTGTGCCATATGTAAAATTATCAGGCTTTATTGATGTAATTATAAATGAAAAATGATCCACTTCTATAAGCCGTGATTAGTACTTTTGTAATACCATATAAAAAACTAGCATCTACATTCATACTTATTAACGACCAAACTGATATGAAGAGTCCATGTCATTTGGTGGATCTGATAACTTTGCATTACTAGCTCTATAATCATCTTCTTGCACCTAGTATGGGGTAAAAAATGGCTTAGGAGGCATTGGCAGGGACTCAACATTTGATTCAAGCATCTCTACAACTTTATGCATTGAGGGACGATCAACAGGATTCAATTGTATGCACCACAAAGCTACAATAATCATCTTTGTTGTTGTCTTCTTTTCATGTTCTATGGCATCTTCTTGTACTTCTATGTCATTTCCTTCACTGACTTGGTCATAAACCCATGAAGGGAAGTAAATTTGGCTTGAATGATTTGCCAATGCATTCAAGTTCTTTCTTCTCCCTACCATTTCCATTAATAACATCCCGTAACTATAGACATCAGCTTTGTAAGAAACACCTCCAATAGTCTTAAAAAATAGTTCAGCAGCCATGTATCCAAATGTCCCTTTAGCAGCAGTGAGGGGCACACTGTTATTATTTGTTGGGTATAATTAGGCAAGTCCAAAATCTGAGACTTTCGGAATAAATTTCTCATCAAGTAGAATGTTGTGGGGCTTGATATCAAAATGTAAAATTTGCATATCACAACCTTGATGTAGATATTCAATTCCTCGAGCCACCCCAAGAGAAATCTCATAAAGTTTCTCATTGCTTAGTGGGAGTGGGACGCTACCTTGCCTAGGAAAAATGTACCTTTCAAGAGACCCATTAGGCATGAACTCGTATATAAGAGCACGCTTCGATCCCTCGACGCTGAAGCCTAGAAGTTGCACGACATTGACATGGTGAATTCTTCCAATAGTGGCAACTTTGTTGATAAAATCTTGTCCATTGGCTTTTGAATTGCCCAATAATTTAACTGCTGCGAAACAACCACTACGAAGCTTTCCCTTGTACACTGAGCCAAAGCCTCCTTCACCCAACTTATCTTTAAATCTGTTGGTTATCTCTTAATCTCCAAGTAAGTGTACCTTATCGGCACGAGATCATTATCGTGACTTTGCAAGAATTTTTCAATATTGTCGTACATGGATAAATGTCTTCTTCGCCATTTATAGATGAGTAAAGTCAGAAGACATGGTAGCCCACATGAGAATAATAACACATGATATATCACTGTATAGAGACATTATAAAAAAAAAGTCAATACAGAAAACATTGCAAAAATTTCATGTGACTTTCTAGCACTGCAACGATGGTGGGTGGATAGGATCTCAAGCAGAAGAAGGGCTGCATACGCACCAAAGGGGTGCCTTGATATTCTACTGGTGAACATCGAGAGAGAAATTTAACTTTTTTAATTATGGGAAATCAAATGATGGCTTTGTTACACTATATATGCACAAAAGATATAATGTGGTCTTGAGAGCAATACTCCTCTACAAACTAGCTACGAATACCATCCTGGATCGACCAATACTCCTCTACAGACTAGATACGAATACCATCCTGGATCGATCAATACGCAAGAAAATCAATCAGTGGCTCGCTGATTAAGAATTAGGAAGTTGCCTGAAGATTACTCCCCGGCCACCAATCAAAGAAGGGGAAGACCTCTAGATGGCCTCCACTAGCAAAGTCAAGCTCGTCTGCATCATGAGCCCTATCTCATTGAAGGAGGGAGTTGCTTGTCTGCATCATCCTGGATCTCCACATGGAGGATGATGCATGTGGTGTAAGAAAATCACATATGAGTTATCACTTAATCCTCTCCTTTTTTGATCCATTTCGATATTTTTGAAATTTCTAAAAGCGATGCAGAGGACCTATATTTAAGGAATCTTCGCTTCAGGTATTATTTGAATAAAATATTATTAGATTTTTTAATTTATATTTGATATTTATCTTTTAATTGTTATTTAATATATGAAATTATAATTTTTTTCTCAAGTTTATCCATTTTTATTTTTTTATCTCTAAAATCTGGTATTATTTTTTTTCAAATAATTTAGAAAATTGAGGTTCTCTTTTCAATTTTATATTCTTTCAACTTTTTTATCTCTTTGTTCTGGTCTTTTTTTATTTACTGTATTTGAAATAATTTATAAAAAAAAAATCAATTTCTCACCCTCTTTCAACATTTTTATATCTTATATTTGATTCTTAATGTTTTCATTGCTATTTATTTTATTTAAAATAATTAATATAATTATTATTTTTTTAATTTCATAATCCTTTAACTTTTTCTTCTATCATATTTTGTTCATGTTCTTTTCATAAACCTGAAACAAAATTACAAAACCAATAAGTTATTTTGCAACTTATTTTTCATAGTATAGCTAAACATACAAAAATTATTTCTATGACTACATACTCTATAGCATACGTCTTTTAAATTTTTAAGGTAATATTTTAATTATTTTTTTCACATTTGATCCTTTTTTATTATTTATTTTATGTGAAATAATTTATCAAATTGAAATTTATTTTCAATTTTATTCTCGTGTAATTTTTTACATGTCATATTTTATCTCTATTTTTTTATTGTTATTTATTTTATTTGAGATAATTTTATTTTTTTCAATTTCATTCTTTTTTCCTATCATATTTAATACTCATTATTTTTATTGCTGTTTTTTCCTTTGAATTGTTTTTTAAAATATATTATTAACCGAACTATTATCAATAATTTTATTTTTCTCAATTTCATTCTTTTTCCTATCATATTCTCATTATTTTTATTGTTATTTTTTCCTTTGAATTGTTTTTTAAAATATAATATTAACCGAACTATTATCAAAATCTTTACCAGCAAGATGAGAAGTATCCATCTGTTACTGTAAGCACTTTTGTTGGCAAAAGGAAACGAGAAATTAAACTTATGTTATTTCAGTAAAATAAGTTATAAAATACATAATCATTAAAGCAAAACACTTACAAAATACTCTAGAAATGATTTTCAATCGGAATACTTACTAAACCATTATGTTCATTGAATCTGAATCATTAAATTCAAGTTTTTAGTGCATGATAAAAATTAAAATTACTTGATTTCTTAATATTTTATCTCTCTCATCTAATTTAATTAATTTATAAATTCAAATCAATGATTGAGATTTGAAACATTAATTACTAGTTATGCCCATCTAAGTTATTTTGTAGGAGGCAAGACAGCGAACATGTAGAGAGAAGTTAGTGAGAGAGACTCCCAAAAACCTCCCAAACAGCCTCCCATCCCAGTCTCGCCACCTTTGTCCCTGCCACCCTTTTGCTCCCCTCTCCTCCCCGCCCCCTTCCCAGAACGGTCCACTCCCCAGCCCGCTGGTCATTCAATATACCCACCTCCTTTCTTCACCACAGTAACGACCAGGAAACCATTCAAATCACCTTCTCTTTTTGGCAAAAATGACAACCCACACTCAACCTGCCACAAAAGCAACCACAACAGGTCCCAAAATAGCCCCTGCCAGCCAGTCTTGGGCAGAAAAGGTACGCATCTCTGACTCCACCTCTCGCTTCACACTGGACCCAATACAGAGAAACAAGGGAGGCAACCAACTCCGTATCTCAGACGAGGCCCTCCACCACAGCTCAGACCAATGGAACAGGTGCATGGTCGGTTTCATCCCAGGTTTCAGAATGTCCCATCTTATGGTTAACACTATAGCCAGTAGAGTATGGCGATCATGTGGACTGGAACAAGCCACAACTATGGCGAATGGCTTTATGCTTTTCAGATTTAAGACTGAGCCAGAAATGCAAGCAGTTGTGGAGAAAGGGCCATGGCTTTTCGGTGGGAAAGCTATCATGTTGCAGCAATGGCACCCCTCCTACAAGTTTGATAAGGATAGAATATCAAAGCTCCCGGTCTGGATCCGGCTACAGGGACTCCCCTTCCCCCTCTGGACACAAGCTGGCCTCAGCCTAGCTGCCAGTATGGTCGGACGTCCTCTATCATGTGACTCCCAAACCTACAACTGCACTCGATTGGAGTATGCCAGACTCTGCGTGGAGATTGATGCCAACTTGCCAAAAGTAACCCACTTTGAGATAGTAAGCCCTCTCTCTGCAGATCCCATTGCAGTGGAAGTTGAGTATGAATGGCTACCTCCTCATTGCAGCCAATGCAAACTCTACGGCCACTCATGCAAAAACCCTAACAAACAACCAAACCCTAACCCACAACCAATCCCTAACAACACCCAACTCAACCCTAACACACAACCCTGTCCTATCAACCTGAACCCTCCTCCACCTCATTCTCCAAAGGCCCCAGCCACCAACACCATTAACACCTCCCGTTCCCACGTAACAAACAGCCTCCCCAAGCCAAATAACCCAACCACATACACAAACGAGACAAATACCACAAAACTCAACCACACTCCAGAAACCCAAGCCACCGGGGAGTCCAATCAGCCGGTCCCTCACCAACTCAAAACTTGCATGGATGCTCAGCACCTAAAAGAACCCAACACTAGGGTCCAAAATATGGAAAGCCTAACTCACCTTAAAACTGGTCACTACGAAGCAGACAGCTTTGCCAACCCATCTACCAGTAAAGTGTCTGGTAAATGCACCATGAGCACGACGGACTCCGAGAACCATGAGGCCTCCTCAGCAAGTGGTACCAATTTTGACGACCACAACACCTCCCCACCTTCCTCCCCCAAAACAGCGAGGAAGAAAAAAGGAGTGAAGAAGAAAAAGGCAGCCCAAGGCTACTAAAATCCCTTCCTTTTTTTATGCCTCACATTGGCAGCTGGAATATGAGGGGTCTTAACAACCCTCGAAAGCTCAGGTCAGTCCACAAATGGGTCTGCATTCACCACCTAGATATTATAGGTATTATTGAAACGAAAGTTTCCTTCAATAACTTGACTAAAGTTGAAGACAACCTCAACCTAACCGGTTGGAATTTTTTCTCTAATGTTTCCACTGAGACTCCTTGTAGGATTCTTGTTGGGTGGAACACCGCCACCTACACCCTCACAAATTTCCATCAATCTCCCCAATGGGTCACTTGTGATGCCTACTCCATCACAACCAAAACCACCACTCATATCTCTTTCATCTATGGCCACAATAAACCTCCAAACCGTCAGCCTCTATGGGAGTATATTGTCACAAGCAGCAGGCTTTTTAATATCCATCCATGGATTCTCATGGGAGATTTTAATGCGGTAATGGACCCAGACCACCGCTCAAGAGGAGACATGAGATGGTTGGGTCACCATGATGACTTCCCCAAAGCATGCCACCATGCTCAGCTGACAGCTCTTCCCTATACAGGCATGAAATTCTCTTGGAATAATGGGCAACAAGGGAGGGGGAATATCCAGAGGAAGTTGGATTGGGTGCTGGGAAACAGCCAGTCCCTCCAATGCTGGCCTGCAGCTAAGGCTGATTTCCTTCCGCGAAGCATTTCAGATCATAGTGCAGTTGTATTGCACCTCAGCCTCCCCACCAGGACTAAGCCTCCCCCTTTTAAGTTCCTTAATTTGTGGACGAACAGGAACAACTACTTGCAGACCATTGAGGAGGTCTGGCGCCAGCCAGTGCATGGTAATCCCATGTACCGTTTTCTTTCAAAGATGCAGAAGGTCAAGACAGTCCTGAAAACCTTTCACAAGCTCCATACAAGCCATATTTCAGCTAGGGTCGCCAATGCAAAACAGGCATGGGACCAAGCTCAATCTCTCCTTGATAAAAACCCTGCCAACTCTCTTCTCCTAGACAGAGAGCGAAAGGCAGCAAAGGATTATGCTTGTCTCTGCCTCGAAGAAGAATCTTTCTTCAAGCAAAAATCCAGAGTCCAATGGTTACAGCTAGGGGATAAGAATACCTCTTTCTTCCACACGACAGTGTTGCACAGGCAAACAAGAAACAAAATTTCTAGTCTCACAAACGAAGAAGGATCCACCTTTACAAACCAGCAAAGTATTGGGAACACAACTGCCTCCTATTTTGAGAAAAAAGTCAACCATGGTTTACCCAATACTACCCAGAACCTTTCCCATCTTTTCCCTAACCGTATAAGTGCAGCTACCTCTCACAAGCAATGTAGCGCGGTCTCGGATGATGAAATAAAAGAGGCTCTTTTCTCCATTCCCGAAGGGAAGGCCCCTGGGCCTGATGGTTTCTCGGCTTGGTTCTTCAAGCATGCTTGGAACATCATAGGGAAAGATTTCATTGCTGCTGTCCTTCATTTCTTCTACACCGGGAAACTTCCTCGTTGCCTAAATGCTACAAGGATTGCCCTCATCCCAAAAATTGAGAACCCTAGCTCTCCACGACTACCGCCCCATCTCATGCTGTAATGTTATGTACAAATGTATCTCCAAGATTATTGCAGGTCGCCTCAAGCATGCTTTATCTGAAGTGGTTTCCCCCTCCCAGACTGCGTTCCTCCCAGGCAGGCAAATTTCTGATGCCATTTTCCTTGCTCAGGAATTGATGCATAACTATCATCTTCAGTCTGGGCCTCCTCGGTGTGCTATCAAGATTGACCTTCAAAAGGCCTTTGACACAGTTCAGTGGGAGCTCATTATGGAAGGCCTTACAGCCATAGGCATCCCCCAGTGCATGGCATCGTGGATCCACTCCTGCATCACCACAGCTCACTGCTCTGTGAATGTTAATGGGGAGTTGTTTGGCTTTTTTGGCAGCTCTAGATGCCTGCGTCAGGGGGATCCCATCTCCCCCTATCTCTTTGTGTTAGCCATGGAAGGTCTAAACGGCCTTCTTAAGAGAGCCTCGGAGCAGCAGGCTTTTCGCTTCCATTGGCGTTGCAAAAAAACCTCGCTAACTAATATTTGTTTTGCAGATGACTTGATGTTATTTTGCCATGCAGACACCGACTCTTGTAGAATCATCAACTCTTCCTTGGAAACTTTTGGAAGGCTCTCGGGTCTGAAAATCAATCTTGCAAAAAGTGCCTTGTTCGTCTCAGGGGTTAACACCCATGAGAGAGAATCAATTGCCAGCATATTCGGCATCCAAATCCAAGATCCTCAAGTTACCTACCTTGGCCTTCCCCTGATCACCACCAGGCTCACCAACATGAATTGCCAGCCCATTGTCAACCATATCACTTCCAGGATTAGGCTTTGGACATCGGCTTCCCTCTCTTATGCAGGGCGTCTTCAACTTATCAAGGCAGTTCTCTTTTCAATTCAGGTTTACTGGACCTCCCATATGATCCTCCCGGCCTCAGTCATTAAAAGCATCGAAAGAATTATGGCTGCTTTTCTTTGGAAAGGTGCCTCTCTATCCTCGGCAGGTGCAAAGATAGCTTGGGCACCATCTGCTATCCTTTAAAGGAAGGGGGTCTCGGAATCAAGAGGATACGTGTCTGGAATGTTGCAGCCACCACGAAGTTTATCTGGCGCCTCCTGTCTAACAAAGATACAATTTGGGCTTCTTGGATACATGCAAATCTGCTTCGAGGGGGTTCCTTGTGGCAAGCCTCCATCCCTGCGAATCCCTCATGGTCTTGGAGGAAAATTCTCCAAACTAGAGAATGGTGCCGCGGGAAATTCTTAACATGCATTGGCAATGGCAAGAACACGTCTCTTTGGCATGACTACTGGCTTCCCCAAGGCCAACGTCTCAGTGACTTGCTCACCCCTAGACAGATAGCTTCCACTGGCCTCCACTGGCAAGCTACAGTTTCTGCAGCCATCTCTCATGGTTCTTGGAGTTTCCCTAACTCCCCTACGCATATCCAACAGATTTGGAGGACCATCAACATACCGGTGCACCCCAACAAAAATGATACGGTGGTGTGGACAGGCTCTCCATCAGGGAAATTCACTATCCACAGTGCTTGGGAGATATTAAGAGACAAAAGACCCATATCGGCCTCCCATCGTTTGCTTTGGTACAACGGGCACATTCCTAGGCAATCCTTCATTATGTGGTTGGCCATGCAAAGGCGTCTGAGTACTAAAGATAGATTGTGTTTCTTGGAGGATTCCACCACCTGCAATCTTTGTGGATCTGCGATGGAATCCCATGACCACCTTTTCTTCCAGTGTCATTACTCCTCTTCAGTATGGTCTTCGATCGCTAATACTGCAGGGATAAGGTGGCCAAGTCTCCCGTGGAGTGACCTCCTCCAATGGACAACAAACAACCTTTCGGGGAAAAAAAAATTTAAACCACATGGTTGGCCGTATTACCCTCTCTGCAGTGGTCTACCACATTTGGAATGAAAGGAATAGTAGGCTTTTTAAGAATCTCTCAAAATCGGCGTCCTCCCTGGTGGATGACACTACCCAGCTTGTTCGGCTTCACTTGTCTTCGATAAAGCTCAGACATCCCCTCCCTGCAGATGTTATCGCAAAGTGGGGCATTTCCCCCTGGGCAGATGTGGAGTAGGCCTTTCAGCTAGTCCTAAGCTCAAGGCCTGGTGGTTCGTCTCGGCCCTTTAAGCTCTAGCTATGCTTAGCTTTTTAAGGAGCAGTGCCAGTTTTCCCTCTTTTTGCTTTCTTTTCTTGTAGCCTTTTGTTAAGGTTTAGCCCTTTGTTTTGTTTTTCCTTCTTAGGCCTGGCCAGCGTTTGTAGGCCCTCCTTTTTTGTTCTCTGGTTCCTTTGTTTATAAATACAATTTTTCAAAAAAAAAAAAAAGTTATTTTGTAGGATAGTTCACTTGTACTACACCATAAACTTCGCCATACATGTTGTCTCATGAAGCATGACTTGCCATTTAATCTGTATTTAATTCAAATTAAATAGCTATATTTAGAGCATAATTAATTAGTATTCAAATTAAATAGCAAAATGTGGAGTAGGGTGGTTAAGAAAGTTTTTTCCTTCTTTAAATTTTAGATTTCAAGTATTTAAAAGAATATTCATCATAGTATATAAATAAATTGTGAAAAATAAAGGGAAATAAATACGTGTTCTTGAAATTATTTCATTCACCAAAATTAATTTTAAATGGTGACTGGTGTGTGGGGGTGTAAATATAAAACAATGCAATAAAATCAAGAGGTACATGAATTTGTTGCAGCATATACCTTACTTGCGGTGCAATGTTATGTCAGTATAAAACCTAGAAGATCCTATAAATCAATTTGTATTAAAACAATTTATTTAAAACAATATTATTTTAATTTAAAAGACTATCCAAAATAGCATTCATGAGATTATTTGGCCGCACGTTGCGCTGAACTTTTTTTATGCAAGAAATTGATTGATTTTATTTGTTTTGTAATTGGTTACCTTAATATTCAATTAGTAATATTGTAATCGATAAAATCTGTTAGAAATGAGTTATTGTTTTGCATCAAAGTGATTGAATGTTGCTATTATTCAAACTTTTTGATAATTATTTAATTGGTATATTGTAAAATTGTAAACGATAAAATTCATTGAAAATGAGCTATATAATTCGTGTAATACACTGATTGATTGTTGTGTATGTTTTATTTGTTTGATGAATTATTTCATAAGCAAATAATAAATTGTCATAATTATTATAATTGTTATTATGAACATTATTGCAAATCATTAATATTCTAATTATCAGTGGCAATACTATCGTTGTCACTACCATTATTGCTATAAAAAGAAATGAAAGTATTTTTTTTTATTTTTTAAAATTTATTCTTTATATTTTATATGATATTAGAACAGTGACATTAAATTAATTTGATATTTGTTCAAAACAATTAGATCACACACACACACACACACACACACACACACACACACACACATATATATATATATATATATATATATATATATATTTATAAGGTATTCATATTAAACAAATATAAAAATATATAATTATTCTCAATTTTTTCTGGAAAAATATCTTTAAAATAACCATTATTGGAAAATAGCTTTGGTGACGTTAAATGAGAGTGAAACTCTCTTTTATGTATGTATAGTGAATCTTCTATTGTTAAGGATTTGTTATCTTTGTGTTTTTTTTATTTTGTTTATGCGTAACTTGGTATATTTTTAGTTTAAAGTGATTTTTATTTTAAAAAAAATAAATTATTTTTTTTATTTTTTAATATTTATTCTTCATATTATTATATTAAAAGTATTTCAGAACAATGAGATTAAATTAATTTAATTTTTTTTATAAAAAAACATTTAGTTCATTTTTTTATGTATATATATTTCAAGGCGTTAATATTAAACAAATATCAAAATACACAATTATTTTTAAGAGAAAAAACCTTAAAAATAATCGTTATTATTATTTCAAATGCATTCTCAATAACAAATGAATATATATAAAAACTAAATAATTGAAAGGTTTGTGTGTTGACTATTTCGCTTAGATGTATAGCATCATAAAAAATATCTAGGACCATGAATATTTTTTTTACATGTTTAAAAACTTGGTTCTGGCTGTGACAAAGGGGACGACAAGTTGATCGTATATTTTTTCACTATAGAAAATTTGGCCCAACTTTTCCACCCGTTTTGTCAATGTGTAGCTTCGTATATTTTCTATTTATGTGATATCAGATCTGAAATATCATACATAAAAAAATAAAAATCAATTGTGAACAAAAACAACATTGACATATGAATTATTTCGATTATTATTCTCATTTTTATTATCATGATTGTTAAATTGTCACAATTATTATAGCTGTCATTATAACCATTAATGGAAATAATTAATATTCTAATTATTATTGTAAATATTATTGCCCCTAGCATTATTATTGTTGTAAAACAGAATTCAATTATTTTTTCATGTTTTAAGATTTATTCTTTATATTATTATATTAAAAGTATTTCAGAACACTAAGATTAAATTAATTTGATTTTAAAAAAAACTTATTTTATTATATATATATATAAATGAACTAAGTTTCTTTTTGAAATCTCAAATTAATTTAACATCACTGTTCTGAAATAAATCTTAAAAAATAAAAAAATATATAAAATTATATAAAAACAACAGAATCATAGTCATGACCAAGACCTCCAAGAATATACAATGTAAGTTCCTCATCTAATATTTGTTTTCCTGCAGATGCCAAGTTTTCAGCAAGTGATTTCATCCTTAACATGTAGTCATGGATGGATAGACTACTCTTTTTTAGGGATTGAAGTTGGAAACGTATTTGAAGAGTACGAGCTTTGGAGTGGGTTGTAAAGAGATTTTCAAGGATGAGCCAGACCTCACGAGATGTGTTGCATCGAACTATATGTCCAAACATTGATTCAGAAATGGAGTTGAGTAGCCAACTCATAATGGATTGATCCATTCGGACCCATATATTGAACTCAGGGTTAATATCACTGGTAATGTTATTTGTGAATTGTGGTGGGCATGGTTTGTTGCCCAGCACATAATCTTCAAGATCATGTGCACGCAGGGCTGGAGTGACTTGAGATCTCCAAAAGGAGTAATTGGCTCTATCTAACTTGAGTGTGATTGGAGCTAGGCTCTGGAAAATATTGGAGTGTGAAGGAGCAGCTGTGGCTGATTTATTTATGAGTATGGTGGTGGGTGAGTTTTCATTTTGAGAAGATGTTTCAGTTGAAGCAGCCATGGACGTTACTCACTGGCTCTGATACCAAATTGAATTCAGAGAATAAACTGTGTATTTGAGGTAAGTATTATTTCTTTCTTACTTTCTTCTTCTTTTCTTCCACACTTCAATTACAAGTTTTGATGTGAATTTATAGTGCCATGGTTGCTACACTGTCAGTAGCTCATTGGCATGTTGTACTACAAGAATCATTCTTGTTATGTGCAGAGCTGTGGATTACGGGTGGTTCCTTATTGCTAACAGAATCAGTTATGCCTATCAGGTGTTTGTTGAAATGCCAGGTGGTGACTCAGCTTGTGACTCATCGATTCCTTTCATTCTAACAGTATTTGACCCTTAAGATTACAGACACATCCCATCTTCACCAAAACATCTCTCTCTCCCTCTCTCTCTCTCTCTCCCCCTCCCCCTACTTATTATTATTGATTGCCTTCTAGCAAATGGGAGAGGATCTGCAAGGGTGGTGTCTATATTCATGGTAACAGGTTCCATCGATGATCAACGCAACTCGGAAGATATCCAAAATTGATTAAAAAGAAACCCATCTCTTAAAAACATGATCGAAATGAAAATCCAAACAAAATGACTAAACAAGAAGGAGGACCAAAACTCAATCAATAATAATAAAGTTATTGAGTTGGCGCTGGCACATCATAAACTGGTTACGAGTTTTATAATTCAACTAGCCAATGCCCCCGCGGCCCATGGTGGGCGACACCATATTTTTTTTAACGTAAAAGAAATTAATTATATGAGATTTTTTTTATTATAATATAAATTTAGGCAAAATAATAAATTTGTGCAGAATTCTTGTTAAGTGAAAGTTTTCTATAAAATATATGAATTTTAAATCACTATAAATTTAATTTATTTAGTAGGTTTTGACGAAATAACCAACATAACATTATCATCATCATTAAAAAAGCAAGAAGATTGAGATATCTGAATTATTGAATTCACTGTATTAAGATTAGTTCATTTTATAGTTCAATTTAAATTCAACATAAAAACAAAATATAAATTGTGAAAACACCTACAATAATCAAATAACAAAAATATGTAGTTAATTTTCTATCTATAAAAAGAAGAAAAGATAAATTAAAAATCCACCCCTACACTACCATCATTATCATTACTATAATAGTTAAAATATTTATCAACATTACTGTCCAAAAAATTAAAATCATTAAATTACCATGAAAAATAAAATAAAAATGCAAAATATTTTTACAAAAAAACAATAAAAAATAATTACTAAAATTATCATTATTATAGCGCAAAGTATAAAATCATAAAATCATCTAATCCAAAGAACAAATAAAAATAATAGAAAACGCAAAAAAAGAACAAAGGAAAAAAGGAGCAATATTAATTTTAAAATGATCACCAACATAAATTAAAATTTCAGGACTTAACCGATTAAAAATAAAACCCCAATAAAAAAGATAAAAAAAAAACTAAAAGCATAGATGCATAAATACGGATAAAAAATAAATATTGTCCAAGAATGAAAGAAAAAACCAAAGAAATTAATAGAAAATAAAATTGAAATAAATAAACCCATGGGGCAGAAATAAATAAACATATTTAAAAACAATTGTTTTGTAATGTTTTTAAAATATTACAAAGAATAAGGACCAAAATAAAATATAGAAAATATGACAAATTTCAATTGGAGGACCCAATTAGAAGCAATTAAAACCTGCATGCTGAAATAATTAAAATAACCAAAAGCAAACCAAAAATCAAAAGAATAAAGACTAAATTGAAACTCACATACATAATCAGTTTTAATTGAAGAATACAATTGCAAAAAATCAAAAACTATATTGAAAAAATAGTAATAAAAGAGAAATCAAAGATTAGGGACCAAACTAAAACATTCCCAAATCGTGAGGACCAAATCGTATTTTGCGGGTGGTAGGAGAGAGAAATGTGAGAAAAAACTTAAACCCATCCACCGGACATCATAACTAGACACACACCGCACCGAGATGAAAAGGACAAGTGGCAAACCATGTGACACAGCAGAAGCCTATTTTCCACCATCGAAGGGATGTGCACGCGCGGCCCAAAGGGCGCATGCGCGTGGAACACTACTGGAGCGTCTGTACAACGCGTCTGTAGTGTTCCAGAAAAAGAAATAATAAAATTTTTGTCAATTACCCATACACCCCTAGACTCGGCTATATCTACAAAAAACAGGGGGTAAAAATCTTGAATACCCCCTGTTCCAGGTGTTAGTTTTCGTCGTTTTAAGGGGCTACTTTCGTAGTTTTACTGTGCACAAATTCGGAAATACCATCATGTCCTGTGGAAAATTCTAAACTACCCCCGGTCTGGTTTACCTTATTTTGTCATTTTCTGGGGCTACTTTCGTAGTTTTACTCTGCAACAAATCCGGAAATATCATCTGTGTCCCCTGGAAAATTCAAAAATACCCTCGGTCCCGGGAGCTAAAAAGTTGCGGTCCTGGGGGCAAAATGGTAATTTTACTATATCAATTCACAATAATCTAAGTCTATATGAATAGTAAAAAATGAACAATAAAAACGACGCCTTTTATATTTTAGTTAATGAGTTTGATTGGTTTTATTGAGTTAATTCGCGATTTTACTTGTTTTTTAGTTTTAACTTAATTTTACAAGGTACATGTATATTGACTTATAAAATTATATGATTCTGCAGTTAACTTGTGAGTTTAACAATCTTAATTTACATTATTAAGAGACAATGAGATGAAAAAAGAATATAAAAACATAATTGTAGAGGGTAAAGTAATTATTTATGTATCTATTTGGTTTGGTTAAGATGAATAATTTATATATATAAAGAATATATTTTACTCTAATTATTTTTATTTTAGTTTATATTAAATGTTAAAATTAATAATATTATAATAATTATAGCTATAAAACTAACCTCACATGCTGACTTGAGACCTAATGGACATAAGAAATGGATCAATTTGAGCTAAAAGAAATAGTTAAAGGATTGATTTAATCTAGTAAAAACTTGGTTTGACCCAAAATAAAACATGGGTGACACCTGTTGATTTTTAAAATTCTTTTTTCCAAAAAAGTTTATTTTTATTATTTAAAAAGACAAAAAACAAGAAGAAAAGAATTAAAAAAATTTAGATCAATCTTGGTTACCCTCCTGATCTTTTTGTCTTAGTTCAACTCCCGGGTCAAGTTTTAAAATTATAATAATAATCATTTTTTATATGTTGACATGAGTCACTCCGTGTTGACTCACTCAATATGTGACCCAAACTTTGTACTGAGTAAACCTTTAAATTGGATTTTAAAACTATTATAGTAGTCAATTTTATCCTTATATTGACTTAGTCAACTCAAGTTAACTCTTTGTACCCATGAGTTGGGCTTTGTCCTGGATCGATCTCAAATCGGGTTATAAAATTATGATAATAACTATTTTATTCTTATATTGACCTAAGTAAATTCAGGTTGATCATTCCCACTCATCGCTCAGTCTTGCTTTGGATTGACCCTCTTGCTAGATTTGCAAGCTATAATAATAATAATAATAATAATAATAATAATAATAATGTATTCATACCTTAGTTTGACAATTTTAGAAGTGAGAGTTTTTTACAGTGATATAATGATATTTTGTTAATAAAAAATAAAAATATTGCATTTGAAAGCATGTTCTTTTTATACCTATTATTTTGAAAATATAAAAATTCATTCCAAAATTATCAAAAGGACAAATTTATTTTTATATTCTTATCTCATTAACTAAACATATTTATATTTTTTTATCAGGAGATATTCATTAAGTACTGCCTAAAAAACAAAAATATATTTAAATAAAGATACAAAGAGAGATATAAAATAATTTGTCAAAATAATTTTGAACATTTTTTTTATTATTTTTAAAAAATAATTTATTGGCTTGCATATTTGTATTAAACACTTTATTTGACTTGATGAGGACTCAGTGTAGTGCAAGCACAAAAACTAGTAGTAGCAATAGTAATAATAATGAGTCTTTGTAATTCTTTGTTACACTATATATTCTACAGACTAGCTACGACTTGGATCGGTCAAAACGAAAGGAAATCAATTGTAATACAATGTGTAATAGTAGTTGGTGAAGAGTAGTTTTTTGTTGTTAATTAATTAATAAATTACATTGTTGCGACTATGTTTGCATTACATTTTAAAAACAATTTTGAAAAAATTTAGTGTTTGTTTCGGAGCGTGGTTGAGTTTGCTTTAAAAAGTGTTTTTCATTCAGAAATACATCAAAATAATATTTTTTTATTTCTTAAAAATTATTTTTGACAGCAAATAAAAATTATTTAAAAACACCAAAATTTATTAATTTAAAATAAAAAATAAAAAATAAAAATATATTTTTTCAAATTTTGTTATACTTACAAACTTAATATTGTTTGTTTTCACTATCCAATCATTATCCTTCACTGCACATTTTATATAGTATAAAACATATCCCATGATCAAACATATTAAATTTGCAATACTTAATTATAATTTCTCATCTTTAATTACGATAAATGGGCTTATAAAAAAACTCACCAAAAGATATAAAAGTATTGAAAGCACTTTTATTAATCAAACCACTCCTCTTATCTCTGCTCTGCAAAGTCTTTTTGGTGGAAAAAATTCATTTCAAGTCAATAACAGGAAAAATGATGAGGATGTGCCATATGTAAAATTATCAGGCTTTATTGATGTAATTATAAATGAAAAATGATCCACTTCTATAAGCCGTGATTAGTACTTTTGTAATACCATATAAAAAAATAGCATTTACATTCATACTTCTTAACGACCAAACTGATATGAAGAGTCCATATCATTTGGTGGATCTGATAACTTTGCATTATTAGCTCTATAATCATCTTCTTGCACCTGATATGGGGTAAAAAAAGGCTTGGGAGGCATTCGCAGGGACTCAACATCTGATTCAAGCATCTCTACAACTTTATGCATTGAGGGACGATCAATAGGCTTTAATTGTATGCACCACAAAGCTACAATAATCATCTTTGTTGTTGTCTTCTTTTCATGTTTTGTGGCATCTTCTTGTACTTCTATGTCCTTTCCTTCACTGACTTGGTCATAAACCCATGAAGGAAAGTAAATTTGGCTTGAATGATTTGCCAATGCATTCAAATTCTTTCTTCTGCCTACCATTTCTATTAATAACATCCCGTAACTATAGACATCAACTTTGTAAGAAACACCTCCAATATTCTTATAAAATAGTTCAGGAGCCATGTATCCAATTGTCCCTCTAGCAGCAGTGAGGGGCACACTGTTATTATTTGTTGGGTATAATTTGGCAAGTCCAAAATCTGAGACTTTCGGGATAAATTTCTCATCAAGTAGAATGTTATGGGGCTTGATATCAAAATGTAAAATTTGCATATCACAACCTTGATGTAGATATTCAATTCCTCGAGCCACCCCAAGAGAAATCTCATAAAGTTTCGCATTGCTTAGCGGGATGTTACCTTGCCTAGAAAAAATATACCTTTCAAGAGACCCATTAGGCATGAACTCGTATATAAGAGCACGCTTCGATCCCTCGACGCTGAAGCCTATAAGTTGCACGACATTGACATGGTGAATTCTTCCAATAGTGGCAACTTCGTTGATAAAATCTTGTCCATTGGCTTTTGAATTGCCCAATAATTTAACTGCTGCGAAACGACCACTACGAAGCTTTCCCTTGTACACTGAGCCAAAGCCTCCTTGGCCCAACTTGTCTTTAAATCCGTTGGTTATCTTCTTAATCTCCGAGTAAGTGTACCTTATCGGCACGAGATCATTATCGTGACTTTGCAAGAATTTTTCAATATTATCGTACATGGATAAATGTCTTCTTCGCCATTTATAGATGAGTAAAGTCAGAAGACATGGCAGCCCACATGGAAATAATAGCACATGATATAACACTGTATAGAGACATTACAAAAAAAAAAGTCAATATAGAAAACATTCCAACAATTTCATTTGACTTTTATCGTGGTGCTTCATTCTTTTTTAAGTTTAACCAGGCATCCATGAAAGTGTTGTTTTTTCAAATGTCAAATTCCTAGTATAAAAAATTAAAATAATTTACAAATATTTCATTGATTTTATGTGCGAGTATATATATGTGATTACTTTGTGCATTCTAAGTCTTCAATTTCAAAAAATGATCATCATGGCTCTCAACACTCTAATAAATACCTCATGACATTGAAAAGAAAACAATATCCATGCAAGGCTAGGAAACAAACAATAAAGGGAATGATAAGAACTTTCAAATGCCTTAAATCAATATTGTTCATAATTGAGAACAAAAGTAGAAAGAATATTAGATACATTAATTGATGCAAAAATGATACAAATTTAACATAAAGTCAAAAATTGAAATAGTTGGGGGCTCCTATGAAATATCTAAATTTATGCTAATTCTAGATCTATTGGATACAACCGCAATGAAAACAGGTCATGAACAATAATTATTTTTTAAGCTGTAATTTTTGGTCGATGATATATTTATTGTTTCACTGGAAGCTGATAAAAGCAAAGTAAAATACTCACCGATAAAGGCAAGTATCGCATAGAGAAAAAGCATGAGAAAGCTTGGTAAAAGTAGCTTGGTGAACCGGTAATCACAATAATAGCCTGCCAAATAAAAACACAATGACAAAAGTAGAAGACGAATAATTTACTATTCATTCAAAATAAAAGCATATGTGATTGAAACTTTTTAGGGTCTTTTATTTATTTATTAGAAAAATATGACTACTCTTTCTGTAAAATGCTATAATTACACAAAATAAATTAACTCACCCACAGTTCGACAGGCTATCCAGGAGGCACCTACAATCACCAAAATGAAATATGAATCAGCGTGCAAAATTTTGATGATCAATTAAAACAAGTTCATATAAAAAATTTATAGGTGTCTCCTCACCTTCAAAAAACAAGGAGAGCAAGTCTCCGGCTGCATATAAAGAGAGAAGAGAAGGGTCAACAGTGTTGATATTTTACAAACTTATAATATTAAGTTGTGTTATGCGAACAGGTCGATTTAATACACTACTTGACGTACGGTATAGTTCTAAGTCATAGCTGTGCCATTCAAGTTCGAACCCATCTGCCAAAATATCATGGACATCTGTATACGACATATTTCTCACATTTTTTGGAACAGCATACATCAAATTTACATGGCACAAGTCAGGTACATCCTTGATCTCCCCATCAATCATGACATACGAATGGCCTTCCATGTTGACACAACTGGGAGAAGAATTATGTGCAGTAGCACTGCCATTTTTGCAAGAAGAAGTATCCATAATATAATCTGGAGGATTCAGTATTTGATTTTCGCAACATATAAAAGCTAACACTAAATTTTGTTCCCAATAATAATAATTACTATTCAGAGAGGAGAGCACTGCTTGTGTAAGAGAATGATGAGGGATGGAGAAGCAATCATCCTTCTGAACAGCAGGATTCACAAGTCGAATTGTGGAGTCACTGTAATTGATTGCCTCAACATAATATTTTTCCATGTTCAATTGTAATGTTAGGCGCACGTTGTCTTCACAGGCAAGCTCAAAAACTCGGTCGCCACAGCTGCCGGGGTCGGTATTTAGTCGGAAAGGGGAGCTAATATTAAGGAAATTGCCACAAGTAGAAGGAGCACAGTCATTGTTGATCTGTCTAGCACTGCAACAATGGTGGGTGGATAGGATCTCAAGCAGAAGAAGGGCGGCATACGCACCAAAGGGGTGCCTTGATATTCTACTGATGAACATCGAGAGAGAGATTGAACTTTTTTAATTATGGGAAATATAATGTGGTCTTGAGAGCAATACTCGTCTACAGACTAGCTACGAATACCATCCTGGATCTATCAATATGAAAGGAAATCAATCAGTGGCCACAAATTAATTGCATGGTCACTGATTAAGAATTAGGAAGTTGCCTGAAAATGACTCCCCACCAATCAAAGAGACCTCTTCATGGCCTCCACTAGCAAAGTCAAGCTCGTCTGCATCATGGGCCCTATCTCATTGAAGTAGGTAGTTGCTCGTCTGCATCAGGGGCCCTATCTCATTGAAGTAGGTAGTTGCTCGTCTGCATCATCCTGGATCTCCACATGGAGGATGATAAGAAAATCACATATGATTTATCACTTAATCCTCTTCTTTTTTGATCCATTTCAATATTTTTGAAATTTCTAAATGCGGTGCAGAGGACCTGTATTTAAGGAATCTTCGCTTCAGGTATTATTTGAATATTTCTATGACTACATACTCTATGGTGGTGTTTGAATCAATCCTTAATTTTTTACGATGGTGCTTCAATCACCTTGAGGGTTCTTTAATGATGTGGCGGCACGTGCGACCATCAGGTCTTAGGTTTAGTGTTGGGAGACATTTTCTTTTTTTTTTATTTTCTTCTTGATTTTCGCATACGTCTTTTAAATTTTTAATGTAATATTTTAATTATTGTTTTCACATTTGATCTTTTTTATTATTTATTTTATGTGAAATAATTGATCAAATTGAAATTTATTTTCAATTTTATTCTCGTGTAATTTTTTACATGTCATATTTTATCTCTATTTTTTTATTGTTATTTATTTTATTGGAGATAATTTTATTTTTTTTCAATTTCATTCTTTTTCCTATCATGTTTAATACTCATTCTTTTTATTACTATTTTTTCCTTTGAATTGTTTTTTAAAATATATTATTAACCGAATTATTATCAATAATAGTCTTTATGTCACACTTTTCAAACTTGATTTTCAACTTTATTGAAAAAACAGCATCTTCGTTGAGGGTAGCTTGGTCAAGAAATTAACATCATCTTCTTTCATATTTTTCTTTTTCCCCGAGACATTTGGGATTCTTCATCCTGAACATTACTTGTTCCTGAGGTTTTATAAGAGCATTGATTTTTCAGACTTTGTTATAGATTTTCCTGTCCTTTGTTCCCAAAACAAAACCGCTCAGTTGCAAGTTTGGACTCTGTTTACCATTGTGTTTAATTTTTTTTTAATTTTTATTTTAAATCAAGAAAATTTAATGTATTTAAATTATTTTGATGTATTAATATCAAAAATAATTTTTAAAATATAAAAAATATATTATTTTAATACTTTCTAAACATGAAAATCAATTTAAAAAAATAGCCCCAACACCACTTTTTATATTAGCCTCAGTGGCTGAAATTGGCTATTTATTCCAATTGCCGACAACATTTGTTTGGTCACCAAATCAGCACCAGTACTGCACGTTGCTTCATTACTGAATTCCTTGAAGAAGAGGAATTGAATTCAAAATAATTTATTAAAAAAATCAATTTCTCACCCTCTTCCAATATTTTTATATCTTATATTTTATTTTTATTTAAAATAATATATATAATTAATGATCTCATTAAACATTGAATCAGAACAGTGATTAAGATTATAATTGTATTTTTTTTAAAAAGGCTTTTTTCTTACTTAACTATATAATAATAAAAATAAAAAATTACAAAATCAAACACCAACCCACTTCCTAGATATTTTTTGAGAAGAAAATATCCTCTTAAAAAACATAACAAAAACATTTAAAAAAAATTAAATTCTCAATTAATCCAACATCTATAGATGAATTAAAAAAAGAACTTAAAATTGTTAGACCAATGAATCATATCAACTAGCTAAATTAGCGAACAAATCCATTGATTTTATAAAATTTAGTAAAATAGCTTTTTTTAAAACTGTTTTTTAATATATAAGAAAATACATACTAAAAAAGTAAGATTCAATTAAAAACATACATCATACTATACTTGTAAATATAGGCAACCTATATTAATCAAACCACTCCTCTTATCTCTTCTCTGCAACCTATATTATATAAAATAAAATAAAATAGACAAAAATAAATGTCTTAAAAGAAAAGAAAATTTTGAGTAAAAACTGTATATTACGATTGTAATACAATGTATAATAGTAGTTGGTGAAGAGTAGTTTTTTGTTGTTAATTAATTAATAAATTCCATTGTTGTGACTCTGTTTGGTATTACATTTTAAAAATGGTTTTTGAAAAACATTTAGTGTTTGTTTGGTAGTGTGGTTGAGTTTGCTTTAAAAAATATTTTTCATTTAGAATTGCATCAAAATGAATTTTTTTTATTTTTTAAAAATTATTTTTGATATCAGCACATAAAAATTATCTAACAACATAAAAATTTATTAATTTAAAATAAAAAAAGGTTTTCAAATTTTGTTATACTTACAAACTTAATATTGTTTGTTTTCACTTTCCAATCAATATCCTTCACTACACATTTTATATAGTATAAAACATATCCCATGATCAAACATATTAAATTTGCAATACTTAATTATAATTTCTCATCTTTAATATGATAAATGGGCTTATAAAAAAAACTCATCAAAATATATAAAAGTATTGTAAGTACTTTTATTAATCAAACCACTCCTCTTATCTCTGCTCTGCGAAGTCTTTTTGGTGGAAAAAAGTCATTTTAAGTTGATAACAGGAAAAATGATGAGGTTGTGCCATAAGTAAAATTATCAAGTTTTATTGATGTAATTAAAAGTGAAAAATGATCCACTTCTGTATTGTGATTTAGTGTGATATGTCTGGAGGAAACTTTTAATAGTTACCTGACTTTATTTGAGGATATTAAAATTGTTGTTAGTCTTTGTAATATTAATTTTACAGAGGCAGCATAATTGGTGGGTAGACATTGCTCTCAAGTTGAAGAATTTATGTTTGACTGTGTCATGTGAAATTCAGGTTTTTTATTGTTGAACTAGAAATTTATTATATATATTTTGTAAGGATAGCCAGTCACTCATGCTCACATCCACTGTCCGAGGAAAGAATGTAGGAGGGAACTTTCTAAAATTTGTTGGCATTGACACAAAATGTTATGAGGGGATTCTCTATCTTGTGAATAATGGCAGAGATGACAAAAAAGAACAACGTAAAACAAGTTTTGGTGGTTAGGTGAGGAAGTGGGGGGTGGGGTGCGCTAGCTCACAGGAGATGCAAAACCTTAAGGTTGATTGAATGAAGAAGGGACATTATGACTGATGATATGGATTGATTATGGGAGAAGGTCGAGTTCTTGGGCTGCTATGGTGGAGTTGCAGGGATCATGGAGATGATTTATTGGTGAATCCTGACTCTTATCTGAAGAAAGTGATGGACCAGTTTCATGTCCCATGTTCACGATTCTTGGAGATCATTTGTGTTGAAATAGCTATATGATAAAATGATTACTGTTCTAGAAAGAACTCATTGGTGTAACTCATAGCTTATTATAGCATGTAACTAAATAGGAAATATTGTAATCTCATTCTAATGTGGTAATCTCCACCATTACTATTGTATGTTGTCCTACTCATATATATAGAAAGGATTGGCTAACTATTACGTTAAGCCTCCTAATTATTCTCAACTTGGTATCAGAGCCCTTGTCCATCAAAACTCTTTTTTGTCTCCCATAGTCAGCCCTAATTTTTTTTTCTTCTTTCCCATGGCTTCCTCTGCTGCAGCCGCTGACATCTCCCCTTCCACCGGAGCTGCATCATCACCGGCCAGCCATGCTCCTACTGCTGGCCGAGAACAACCTCCCCATGTGGAGAATGTGTTTGATTCTTCTTCCTCTCCTTTGCCTCTCATGGGAACACACACTTCAGCAATGGTTCCCCTATCAAACACTCATCACATTGTTTCGTTGAAGCTTACGAACACCAATTATCTCTATTGGAGAATGCAGATGAAGCCATATCTCCTTGGTCAAGGTGTTTTTCACTTTGTTGACGGCTCCTTGCCGTGCCCTCCAGCCCACTCGCTTGACGCTACGGCTGCAACTTCCTCTGCCATCAGCCCTTCCTTTCTTCGTTGGAAGCAACAAGATCAACTCATTTTGAGTGCCCTCCTCTCCTCCCTATCCGTAGATGTGCTGCACCTTGTGGTTGATTGTTCTACTTCGCATTGTGTTTGGCGAACTCTTGAGAAGGCCCTTGCCTCTCCCTCTAATTCCCGTATCATGCAACTTCATGGCTCTTTTCAAGACCATAGGCAAGGTGATGCTTCGGTTGGCATGTATATGCAGCAAGCAAAAGCATTGTTTGACGAATTGGCTGCTGCGGGTCGTCCTATGTCCCTTGAAGATTTCAATCTCTATGTGTTTCGTGGTCTTCGCGGTGAGTTCAAAGACTTGGTAACTAGCCTCATAACCAAGGCCGAACCACTGTCATATGCTGATCTTCACAGCCATCTTCTTACTCATGAATTTTTGCACAAAAATTCTTTCCATTCCATGGCTGTCGGCGCCTCATCTTCTTCTCTGCCGCAGCAGCAACCACTGCTGCCAACACCCATGATTTCAGCTAATCATGTGATGGTTAATCACAACCGAAACAGGGGGCGTTATAGGGGTAATTGGCGTCCCAATTACAACAGATTTTCAGGCCAAAACCGGAGCCACTCTGCTGCAGATTGGAGGCCAAATTCATGGCAGCAGACCCGGCAAAATTCTGCAGACTTGCGGCAGAATCAGGGGTGGTCTGGACAGCAGCATGTGCGCTAACAATTGTGCTCTAATTTCGGCCACTCGGCTCTTCAATGCTCCAATTTTCGTAGCAGCACACAGCATCCATCTGCGCATATTGCTGTTGCGCATGATTCCGCTGCTGCAAATTAGATTCCCGACACCAGCGCGAATCAACACGTGACACCGGATCTTGCAACTCTAACTGATTCTGCACCTTATCTTGGTAATGATTTCTTGCATGTTGGTGATGGTAAGGCCCTTGTCATATCCCATGTTGGACATTCTATTTTACATTCCCCAAAACACATGTTTACATTGACTAATGTTCTTCGCGTACCTCACATTACCAAACCGTTGTTATCTGTTCAGAAATTCTATCGTGATAATCATGTTTATTTTGAATTTCACGATTCTGTGTTTTATGTGAAGGATCTCGTCACCAAGGAAGTTCTTCTTTTCGGTCGGAGTCATGATGGTTTTTATGTCCTCTCCGAGTCTTCGGCTATGTCAATTCCTCAAGCTTATTTGTCTCCTTACATTTCCGCGACTGCCGACCTATGGCATCGTCATTTAGGTCATCCAACTCCTCGCATTTTGAATTTATTAGTTTCCAAAAATAAAATTATTTGTACGTCTAGACGATCTTTTACTCAATGTCAAGCATGTCCTTTAGGAAAATCGTCCTGTTTGTCATTACGACCGACGGGTCACAAAACGTCAAATCAACTTGAATTAATTTTTAGTGATGTTTGGGGACCTACTCCCATGCTTTCCTCTGATGGTTTTCGTTATTTTGTTATCTTTGTTGATGCGCACACTAAATATATCTGGTATTATCCACTTGTTGCGAAATCTGATGTATTTTCCACGTTTCAACGTTTTCAAACTCTTGTTGAGCGTTAGTTTTCTCGTAAAATTAAATCTGTTCAAACTGATTAGGGTGGTGAATATTGCAAATTAAATAAATTTTTTGAAACCATTGGCATTCACCATCGCCTAATTTGCCCTCATACTCATGAACAAAATGGCACAGTTGAACGTCGTCATAGGCATATTGTCGAAACTGGTCTAACCCTTTAGGCCAATGTCATGCTCCATTACGCTTTTGGAATTATGCTATGGAATCATCAGTATATCTTATTAATCGCATGCCTACTCTTGTCCTTCAAAATAAATCTCCTTTTGCGTGCCTGTTTGATCGCACTCCTGATTATAACTTTCTCCGTACTTTTGGGTGTCTTTGTTTCCCATTTTTACGTCCATATCATGCTCATAAATTAGATTTTTGGTCTTCTCCATGTGTGTTCTTAGGCTATAGCTCGTCTCATCTTGGTTATCGATGTCTTGATTTAGAGTCTGATCGTATCTATGTATCCCGTCATGTTTGTTTTCATGAAAGTGTCTTTCCTTTTAAGAAATCTGAACAGGTAACAACTCCCCCGGTACCATCCACTACACCTACCTACCTTCCATCATTGCAACCTCCTCCATGCCTTCAGCCTACCCATTCCAAAATCAGCAGAAATACCAACCTATCTTTGCCCGTTGTTTCAGCTGACCCTGCCTCACCATCCTGCACTACCATACTGTCACCACATGCTTGTCGTTCCACTGATTTTTGTGCAGGAACAGGTTCTGATTTGCAGGTTTCAGGAGCAGCACAGTCTCGGTCTGAAACCGAAATGTCCAGCCCGACAGCAGGTTCACCATCGCCTGCGGTGCAGCCGAGCACCTCCCCGGGTTCACCTCTTGGTTTACAGCTTTGTGTTGACCTCTCTTCTTATCCTCTTCAGCACAATCCAGGTACAGGTACTGCTGCTCCTTGTCCCGCTGTTTCTAAACACCCCATGGTTCTTCGTCCGAGACAGCCAAAGACAGCACTGATCACCACCACGGCAACCTCATCTATTGCCTCCTTCAGTCGGGTAGTTACTCCTCCCTCACATGAGCCACTTGTTTTTAATGATGCAAACAGATATGAGGCTTGGTATAATGCTATGCGTGAGGAAATTCAGGCGCTACGTGCAAACAGCACATGGACTTTAGTGCCGTTTCATCCATCCATGAATGTTGTTGGTAGCCGATGGGTCTACAAAATTAAATGCAGATCTGATGGTAGTATTGAGAGGTATAAGGCGCGCCTGGTGGCTAGGGGCTTCACTCAGCAGGAAGGTATTGATTACTCAGAAACTTTTAGTCCTGTTATCAAACAGGCAATGGTACGCTTGGTATTCTCCATTGCAGTTTCGAGTGGTTGGAAAATTCATCAGCTTGACATTCATAATGCCTTCCTTAATGGCGTACTTGATGAAGAGGTTTACATGAAACAACCTCCAGGTTTTGTTGATTCTGCCCTCCCAGGTCATGTGTGTCGATTGCATAAATCTTTATATGGTTTAAAACAGGCTCCGCGGGCATGGTACACGCGTCTGAATGACTTCTTATTGTCCATTGGTTTTCATGCTTCTAAAGTGGACACCTCATTGTTTATCTTCTCGGTTGGTAGCGACATTTGCTATCTCTTGGTTTATGTTGATGATATCCTGTTTACGGGTAATAATGCTGTTTTGCTGCAACGCCTGATTAGGCTATTGAGCTCAGAATTTAAACTTCGAGATTTGGGTGATGTTCATTATTTTTTGGGTATTGAAGTTCAGACTACTGGTATGGGACTTATGCTTTGCCAACATAAGTATACACTTGACATCCTTACGCGAGCTGGTATGTTATCTTGTAAACCTGTTGATACTCCTATTTTGGCATCCAAAGCCACCATTATGCCTGATCCTTTGTTTCCTGATGCTACTCGTTTTCGACAACTTGTTGGTGCTCTTCAATATCTCACTTTCACACGTCCGGATATCTGCTTCGCTGTTAACCGGGTATGTTAGTTTATGCATGCTCCTACAGAATCTCATTGGGCTGCCGTGAAACGCATCTTACGTTATCTTCGTGGTACAGCATCACATGGTTTACACATTACTCGCAGCTCTTCTTTTGCTTTACATGGATTTATGGATGCAGATTGGGCAGGTAGTATTGAGGATAGGAAATCTACGGGTGGTTACCTTGTGTTCTTTGGTCAGACGCCGATTTCATGGAAATCGGGTAAGCAACGCACTGTTGCTCGGTCTTCGACGGAAGCTGAATACAAGGCCTTAGCCGATGGCACGGCTGAAGTTATCTGGCTTCAGTACTTATTAACAGATCTTTAGATTTCGACCACCTATGCTCCTATCATCTGGTGTGATAACCTTGGCGCCACATATTTGTCTGCAAACCCTGTCTTTCATGCTCGCACAAAACATATTGAGATTGATTATCATTTTGTCTGAGATAGAGTTGCGAAGAAAGAGATTCAGATCCGGTTTATTTCCTCTAAGGATCAACTTGCCGATGTCTTCACTAAGCCACTTCCTGCTCCTTCATTTACGGCTTTCAGATTCAAGCTTCGGGTTGATCCTCCACCCTCAGCTTGAGGGGGCGTATTATAGCTTGAGGGGGCGTATTATAGCGGGTAAGCAACGCACTGTTGCTCGGTCTTCGACGGAAGCTGAATACAAGGCCTTAGCCGATGGCACGGCTGAAGTTATCTGGCTTCAGTACTTATTAACAGATCTTTAGATTTCGACCACCTATGCTCCTATCATCTGGTGTGATAACCTTGGCGCCACATATTTGTCTGCAAACCCTGTCTTTCATGCTCGCACAAAACATATTGAGATTGATTATCATTTTGTCTGAGATAGAGTTGCGAAGAAAGAGATTCAGATCCGGTTTATTTCCTCTAAGGATCAACTTGCCGATGTCTTCACTAAGCCACTTCCTGCTCCTTCATTTACGGCTTTCAGATTCAAGCTTCGGGTTGATCCTCCACCCTCAGCTTGAGGGGGCGTATTATAGCATGTAACTAAATAGGAAATATTGTAATCTCATTCTAATGTGGTAATCTCCACCATTACTATTGTATGTTGCCCTACTCATATATATAGAAAGGATTGGCTAACTATTACGTTAAGCCTCCTAATTATTCTCAACTTAGCTGTAGTTTGCTTTGTAGAAAAGTTGATACTCTGCATGGTCAATGGCTTGTTGACATGCATTAGAAATTAAACTTCAAATTTCCATAATGGTTGGCTTTCAGGACACATGCTTTTCTCCCTGTCCTTTAGTTATTACTGAAGTCCAAAGCATTGGTTAGAAAGTTTCAATCAAAATTTCCTGTTATGAAAAGATTTCACTTTTCACAGTATCTGTTGATTCAAAAACAGACATGTTCTTCTGTCATATAATCATTATGTTATTGCATATAATCATTACTCATGAAGAGTTTGAGTTATCAGACACTGACCATGCAAGCCGTATTGACTTGATGACAAAAGTTTTTGGTGTAGATGCTGCTGAGTGCTACTTTGATAGTCTACCTCTTGCAGCAAAAACTACTGAAACCTACACTGCTCTCCTCCACTCTTATGCTGCAGCAAAATCGATTGAAAGGGCTGAGGAATTTTACAAGAGAATAAAGGGATCAAACTTGTCCTTCACTGCACTCATGTACAATGAGATGATGACTTTGTACATGTCAGTTGGACAGCTGGAGAAAGTCTCTCAAGTTGTTGAAGAACTGAAACATCAGAAGGTTGCTCCCGATATCTTCACTTACAATCTCTGGATAAGTTCATGTGCAGCAGCCCTAAATATTGATCAAGTTAGAAGGATTTTGGATGAGATGAGCCAAGACTCGGGTGTTAATGACGATTGGATGAGATACATTAAGATAGCAAACATATATGTCACAGCAGGTCTTCTTGTGAATGCAGAGTCCAGTACTGTAGCTGTAGTTGAAGCTGAGAAAAAAATCACACAAAGAGAATGGATAACCTATGATTTCCTTGTTATCTTATATGCAGGTTTAGGAAAGAAAGATAAACTCGACCAAATCTGGAAATCCTTGAGACTGACTAACCAGAAAATGACGTGCAGAAACTATGTATGCATTCTTTCTTCGTATCTGATTCTTGGACATTTGAAAGAAGTGGGAGAAATTGTTGATCAATGGAAACAATCTACCACAACAGACTTTGATATCTCTGCATGCAATAGGCTTTTGGACGTGATCTCTCGTTCAGGATTAACTGAAATTGCCAGCAAATTCCATATACTACTGATTGAAAGGAATTGTGACCCCAAACGTATATCAGATTATTAAGTGGTTGGCTCAAATTATCTTGGCTAGGAAACTGACATTAGCAATGCCTTCATGGACGTTCCATAAAGAGCATATCCAGGAGCAAGAATTGATTATACTACAAACTACTATGCTGTGGTGCGGGTGTACTGCTGGTGAAACTCGGAATTTCATATTATGTTTCTTTTTCTTAGTCCCTGTTAAGTCCTTGAGCATTTCAGCACTATACAATTTAATTGGAAATGGAACTGAAGATATTAGGATTGGAATAGATAAAGAGCTCAATGCATCAGGATTGGATTCTGAGAGAAGAGAATAAATGCAGTTGATGTTGCTGCTGCTACTTGTTTTTGGTCGTTCATGGTTTGTGCTGGTAAAATCCCTTTTGCAGATATAGAGATGTTGTCTCTTCTGCTGCCGTTGATTTCTTGCAGATGATGAGAATTTTTTTTAATGTTTTAATATTGTGGTTTGGAGGTGTTAGGGGAGGAGTGTTCAAATATGCCTTTTGTATGTGCTGCCAAGTATAGAAATGAGAACCTCCTTTTCTTTTTCTTTTTCTTTTTTAAATTTGAGTTAAGGAAGAAGTCGAGTAAAATGAATTTAAAATTACATTACTAATTATTTTTAATAATAATGTCAAATATATTCCAAGAAAATATAATCCAACTCGGAAAACTAGTGATATCAGAAATAATTGCGATAAAGTTACAGAAATTTCTGAAAAAACTACTAGGCGTTGTAAATGGTGCACCCTATAGAAGTGTGTAACTTTAAAAGTTAGTAGTCAGTATGCATGCAGCAATTGTTATTTAAAATATTTTTTATTTTAAAATATATATAAAAAAAACTTTATTATTTTTTAAAATTTATTTTTACTATCATAACATTAAAAAAAAATATAAAAAACATTATAAAATTAAGAATATATAATTTTTTTTGTTGCAAATCTCCTCTTCCATACACTCGTAAACAAAGTTTATAGTTATAAAAGTGTTTGAAAATATATTTTAAAAGTATTTTAAAAAAATTATTTTTATTTTTATTTTAAATTTTTTTTTAATTATTTTAGATTATTTTGATGTGTTAATTGTTTTTTTAATAATTATTTTAATATATATTAAAAAAATAATTTACAGATTGGACTTTTCAAAGACCATTTGCACCATGTATTTTCCCTTTACATGAAATCCTTCAGCATCTAAGCCATCAAAATCAAATCAAGTACTACAATGATTTTCACTTCAATTATCGGAGTAAGATTGATACCCATTTCCTGGAATTGCAGAATTTGTGCAAAGACCCAGTCTTCTGATAGAATTCTTATTGCTTTGATTTCACTTGAAGTGAGTTTTAGGTTGTCTTTCTTCCCTTTTTAAACTGCTGGAGCAATTTTATTAGTACAAAGATGTAAAAAAAATTCTGGGTTGCATATGGTTTTGGAATTGCTTGATATATCCTGATGGGGTCCTTAAGGAGGAAGAGAAAGGGCCTAGAAATTTTGCCTTCATCTGGCATGCCCCTCCCTCAATTAACAGTAATTTTGTCGGAGATTACTCAAGGCAGAGGAAGAAGTGCAAGGAAGGTGAGGATAAAGAAGTTGTTGGTTCTAGTAGAAGTGTAGTTAAAGGTGTTTTCAATGTTCCATCCTGTAGGAGTGTCTCTGCAGATCCATCTTGTAGGGGTCTTAATTGGCTGTATTGATGCAGCGACTCAATTGGGCAGGAATAAAAAAATTGAGAAAGAGTATGACTTGGGTGCATAAATCGGGCAAGGAAAGTTTGGGTCAGTGGTTCTGTGTAGAAGTAAAGTGATTGGAGAAGAGTTTGCGTGCAAAATGCTGCGCAAGGGAGAGGAACCTGTGCATCAGGAAGTGGAAAATATGCAGCACCTCTCAGGTCATCCTGGTGTTGGGACAATGAAGGCTGTGTATGAGGATTTAGAATCTTTTTATCTTGTGATGGAGCTCTGCCCCGAGGGACGGTTGCTGGACAAAATGGCTAAGGAAAGTGATGCAGCATAAAACACAAAAGAATATGATCAACATCAATATTCTGTAAAATATTCCGGGATCCCTAGAAAATGAGAGAAACTCTCAAGAAAATTCAAAATTTTATTGAATAATTCATTGTCTTGGTGGCTTACAATCATATTTAAAGAAAAAACCTTAATCATAATCCTTGTTGGACAAGAAAACAGGACTAATTATTAAAATGATAAAAAATAGCAAAATTGAGATAATTACGAAAATTAAAACTGCTAGAAATCCTGAGCAAGTCGGAATTGACGGAAGTTGATTCGAACCTGGAAATCAAGAGTTATGATAAAATCAAAACTTTCCTAAAATGACAAAAATGATGATTTCGGGGTCTAAACGATGGAATTCGGTCAAAAAAGGGTATGCATCAACAGCAAAGCTGTTGTCTAATGCCGGACTCGCCAAGACGCATTAACTGGGTGAGTTTCGCTTCACTCTGACTTCAACGCCTGGACTGCTGGAAAATTCAATTGCCCTTGAATTTTGGATGTTTCTTCTTCAACATGTATACCTCTCCACTTGTTTTACATCAGAAAGGCAGTGTCCAGAGCACAGAGCGCTAATATACTCAAGGAAGTTGTTTCAGTTATCAAATATTGTCATGACATGGTCGTTGTTCATCGGGACATTAAGCCAAAGAATATACTCCTTGCAACCTCCGGGCAGATGAAGCTGACTTTGGTCTAGCTGTGAGGATATCAACTGGTAATAATGATTTTGTTAATATTTTTGTTGTATTTTGCTATATCCAAGCTCATTCACACATACCCAGATATACGAGTGTATGTATTCTATACCTTTCAGATTTTTTTTTTATTTCTCAAATTCCTTTAATTTTTATAGTTTTCTTTATCCATACAAAGGTTTTCCAGCATCTTCCGCATTCTTCACTTCTTCAATACCGGTGTCATTTCTGTGGAAATGGTGTAATTTCAGAGGAAGAAGAGAGAAAGAAGAGAAGGGATTGTTTGAGAGAGAAGAAGATATTTTGACTTTCAATTCTGTTAGCCTTTTTGTTATTCTGTTTTCACATCCAATACATGCTCTATCGTGAGCTATTTATACCCAAATCTATGTATGTATGTGTTGTAATGTATGCATACTCATAGTATGCATACATGTCCACTTCATACTCTATCATCCCCCCTCAATCACAGGCGCACATAAACCTAGCCTGAGATTGCGACAATGAGTAAGAAATAAAGGAGAACTCAGCCCCTTGGTAAGGATGTCAGCAAACTGCTCCTGTGATGAGACAAACTGAACCTCCAGCTGCTTGTTGGCCACCCTCTCACGGACAAAATGCACATCAATTTCAATGTGCTTTGTGCGCTGATGCTGCATAGGGTTAAAAGACAATGCAATCGCAGACAAATTGTCGCAGAAAAGAACAGGAGGCTGATGAAGTGGAATACGTAAAAATTGCAACAGTTGCTTGATCCAATCAAGCTCAGCCGATGCCGAAGACAAAGCCCTGTACTCAGCCTCAATGGAGGATCGGGACACCGTCTGCTGCTTCTTAGACGACCAAGAAATGGGATTGGCACCAAGAAACACAACCAAGCCAGTTGTGGATCGTCGATCATTAGGATCACCAGCCCAATCAGCATCACTGAATGCTGTAAGATCTAAGGACCCTTTCTGATAAGTAATCCCAACAGAAAGAGTGCCCTTAAGATACCTGAGAATGCGTTTCACAACCACAAAATGATCCACCATAGGGTGCTGCATAAATTGACACACCTGATGAACAGCAAACGCAATGTCAGGCCTGGTAAAAGTGAGGTATTGCAGAGCACCTACAACACTGCGATACAAGGAAGGATCATCAAAAGGCTCTCCATCATCGTTGAGTAAACGCTGATATGGAAGACAAGGGGTAGCACAAGGCTTGACAGCATGCATGTCAGTCTTAAGGAGCAAATCCTGTATGTAATTGGACTGGGAGAGAACCAGGCCAGCAGACGTATGAAGAATTTGAACCCCTAAGAAGAAATGCAAATCTCCCATATCTGTGATCTGAAATTCTGCAGTGAGGGATGTAATGACCTGATTGATGACAATACTATCACTCCCCGTGATGATAATGTCATCAACATACACCAGCAAGATGATAATCCCCGCATCCAGATATTTTACAAAGAGTGAAGAATCGGAATACGTGTGATGAAATCCCAAGGATGGCAGAAAAGATGTGAACCTGTCATTCCATGCCCGAGGGGCCTGCTTCAGACCGTAAAGAGATTTATGTAATTTGCATACCAGCTGGGGCTGTGCGCGATCAATGAAACCAGGGGGTTGCGACATAAACACTTCCTCATTAAGAATGCCATGTAGAAACGCATTCTTAACATCAAGTTGCCGTAAACCCCAACCAAACTGCGCAGCAAGTGCCAATACTATCCTCACCGTAGTTGGTTTTACCACCGGACTGAATGTCTCCCCATAGTCCAAACCAGGCTCCTGACTAAAACCTTGCGCAACAAGTCGAGCCTTATGCCTGGCAATAGCCCCATCAACATGCCTCTTGATTTTAAAAATCCATTTACATCCAACCAGATTTTTATCAGATGGCAGAGGCATTAACTCCATATATGCTGCGACTGCAAAGCAGCAATTTCATCATTCATGGCTTTCAACCAAACAGGGATGGTCAAAGCAACTTTGTAACTGCTAGGTTCAACCAAATTCAGATCAGCCGTGGTTGTGGCAGTAGAAGTTGCAAGGCACGCCTTCTTCTTAAAAATTCCACTCTTACTCGTCTGCATAGTATGCAAGTTCATATCTGGAATATGAAGAACCACTGAAATACACTCAGGTCTGAAAGAATCAATTGAGGCTTGATTACCTTCTAATGACTTTCCAGAATTGGATGCAGGATCAGCAGGCATGGATGATAATTGCAAAGGAACAGCAGTGGTAGACTCTGACGCGAAGGACACAGTTTTGGACAACGAGTGTGAAGACGAAGACGTGTGACCCGAAATATGCGAAATAGCAGAAGGAAAAACTACAATGTTGTCATTGGTAACAACGGGAAAGGGCACATGTGAAGACAAGGAAGGAGATGCAAGAGTGCCCTTAACACAAGTAGCTAAATCAACATATGGAAAGACATGCTCATTAAAAATTACATGTCTAGAGATATATGTGCGTTTGCTGTCAATGTCATAACAAAGATAGCCTTTGTATTGAGAGGCATATCCCAAAAATACACACATAATCGTTTTAGGTTGTAACTTATGAAGCCTATAGGGTCGCAATAGTGGAAAACAAGCACAACCGAAAATGCGTAAGTGAGACACGGAAGGAGTAGTTTTGAATAAAATCTCGTAAGGAGATTTATTCTGTAAGATCACAGACGGCATTCGGTTGATAAGATATACAGATGTATGTACTGCATAGGTCCAAAAAGAAGCTGGCAATTTGGCATGTTGAAGCAATGTAATTGTAGTTTCAATTAAATGCCTATGTTTGCGTTCAGCAAGACCATTCTGTTCAGGTGTATAGGGGTAGGATTTTTGATGGACAATTCCTTTAGAAATTAAGAATTTTTGGAGTTGTGTACTAACATACTCACCACCCCCATCACTTTGCAGAATTTTAATGGAACAAGAAAACTGTGTTTGAGCATAGAAATAAAATTTGACAAACACAGCACAAAGATCACTTTTATTGACTAGTGGAAATAGCCAGCAATAACGTGAAAACTCATCAATAAAAGTCACATAATATTTGTAACCATCTATTGAAACACAAGGAGACGGACCCCAAACATCACTATGTATAGTGTGAAATGGGATTACAGATTTATGAGTACTGGACTGAAAAGGGAGTTTTGAAAATTTTCCCTGAAGACAGCTATGGCATATGGAATTATTAGAATCAATGGGATATTTAATATGAGATTTATCTAACATCATCGTAGCAATTTTATTAGATGGATGACCGAGACGATGATGCCAAGTGGACGAGAGGAATAACTGACCAAGATATGACCGAAATGACTGACGATGAGGAGTAAACGGTAAGGAATAGAGTCCATTACTGCTTTGCCCTTTGTATATAATCCTCCCTGTGACCTTGTCCTGAATCCAAAAATAGAAAGCATCAAAGATTAGCTGAAATTGATTATCCAAACATAAACGATGGACCGACAATAAATTCTGAGTCAATTGAGGCACATGCAAAATAGAATTTAGCTTAATGAGTGCTGTATTTGTTGGAATAATAGAATTTCTAACATGTGATACTAGCAAACCTTCACCATTTGCTGTTTGGACTGTATCATTTGTGAAATACGTAGTGGATGATGACAAATTGTTCAAATCTGTTGTCATATGGTTTGTAGCACCCGTATCTGCTATCCACACAGGAGCTGAATTTTGAGGTTGTTGCAGACTCGAATTCTGAGCTTGCTGCAAATGAAAATTGTTCTGTGAAGGTTGCAGAACAGTATTCATTGCGTGGAAGGCATTTTGCTGCACATGATGGTCCTGAGATGCTTGGTAATTAGGCTGAAACTCCTGAGCCAAAGAGTAGCCTGCATTGCGCGAGCAATTTGGACCATTGTTATTGTAAAAACAATACAATGTACTGTGATTATTCCTCCCACAAATATTGCACTGAAGCTTCTCACTTCTATTCAGTGCACACAGTGGAGCTGCATGTCCAGTAGCATTACACAATTGACACACCAAATTGCTGGACATTGATGGAGCAGATTGATACGGGCCAACACCACCAGAATTCATGACTGCCATATCATGCATTCTGGTGTGAAATTGATGCTTCTGCTGATAATTCCTCTGTTGCGAGCCAAATCTTCCCCTTCCCCTGTTTCTGTGAAATGGTTTATATCCACCATTTCCAGAAGAATTGTAACTATGCACTCCACGGGACTGCTGAAAATGCACTGGTGGTGCAGATTTAGCTACCGTATGCATAACACTCAGAAACGCAGGGTGGTAGAAATTGAATTATCCACAATTTGTTCTTCAGCCAACAATTGTGATCTGAATTCCTTCAAAGGAATTACACTCTCCCTTCCTCTTATCACACACCTGAAAGTGTTGTACTCAGGAGGTAAGCCATTCAAGGCCAAGATCACGATGTCTTCATCTGCAAAAAATACTCCAACTGCACTTAGATAGTCTCTTGCCTCCTTTATCTTTAACAAGTACTGACTTACGGAATCAGTGCCTTTCTTCACATTTTGCAGATCAGACTTAAGTTGAAATATGCTTGTTTTGGACACTGTGGAAAAATGCTCCTTCAATCTATTCCACAAGTCTCTTGAGCTTCTGCTACCAATAGCACAGGACATTGCTATAGGTGATAAGGTAGCAGTGATCAACTGCATGACAGCTCTGTCATGCATCTTCTATATCAGCACACTCTCGGATTCATCACTTGAAGATGAGGTCGAAATGTTCAATTCACTCTCATCAATTGGACACAAGTGAGAACCATCAACAAAACCAATTATTCCATTACTTTCTAACAGTAATTGCATTTGAAAATGCCAATTTAGGTAGTTTGAATCGTCCAATTTCACATTAACAGATGTGGAAATTGTTGAAATCAAACCTGCAATTGGTGACTGGAGAATTTGCAGCTGCGATGCAGTAACCATTGTGAGCAGAATTTTACAGAGGCTTATATCACACTTTGTAGAGAATCAGTGATTATCCAGTAGTTTTTCCAAGGAACTACGAAAAAATTTGCAGCAGCATCAATTTGACAGATTTGCGGAAGCAGATCAGTGTTGATTCAGTGTGTTTGCGTGAGCATTTGTAGCTCTGATACCATGTTAAGAACCATCTCACCTAAAAGCTCAAGCTTGTAGGTGAGGCCCTAGAATATGATTTATATTATTCTCTAACACCCCCCCTCAAGTGAAAGCCCTTTGGGCTTGAAACTTGCACACAGGCCCACACTGCCTTGTGTTTGATTTTTATCAAATAGAATGGGGGTGGTGAGATTCGAACTCATGACCGCTAGGTCAATAAGGCTCTGATACCATGTGGAAATGGTGTAATTACAGAGGAAGAAGAGAGAAAGAAGAGAAGGGATTGTTTGAGAGAGAAGAAGATATTTTGACTTTCAATTCTGTTAGCCTTTCTGTTATTCTGTTTTCACATCCAATACATGCTCTATCGTGAGCTATTTATACCCAAATCTATGTATGTATGTGTTGTAATGTATGCATACTCATAGTATGCATACATGTCCACTTCATACTCTATCAATTTCCTCTCAGGTTTCTCTGCATCCTTGATTATGTGCTGTTTGCTTTGATAAGTAAACTTGTGTTTCTTTTCTCTGTTTGAATTCTAAATCTCTTATAGGCCAATCTAGTTTTAGTGCTTAAGAGAATAAAACTACGGATCAGATCATCAAAATTAAGAGAGATTTAAGTTAAGCTGATTTACCAGCTGAGGTGTAACCAAAAGCCAAGAGTATTGTTATATAAGATATGGGGTTTATCAGAAGAGGAGAACCATCAGGCCTTATTATGGGTCTGAAGCCATTTTTGCTGCTATTTAGAAAAGAAAATGTTTGTTTTTCTTCCTTTTCCCCTTCAGTACACGACTAATTTTGAGGACCTAAGTGGAATTAATCAAATCTCATCAATTATCTTGTCCAGTTGCACCAATGGTTGCAAGTCTGAGTTCAACCTGGATGGTGACATTGTAGAAACCAAAATTAATTGTCTACAGACATGTTTCTGATGATATTTCTAGGCATTCATTTATTTTGATAGTCATGCAATATGACAGTCTTAAAATGTGCGTGCACAGTATTATGACGTGGACATATGCGAAGAACAACTGCCTCGCTACTAGTTTGATTTGGACCTGTGCTGTATTTCATAAATCTTAATTCAGCTTTCAAATGGAGTAATTCTCATGTCATTAATTTGCTAACATCCAACAATCTGATGCTCCTTCAGCTTTTATTTCTTTCAAGAGTGAATGAAATCCAAGTGCTCTATCTCCATGTATAATTTTATTGCAGTGCGAGTGGTGAATGCATGATTATGCAGGACATCCATGGGTCGTGTTCTATACAGAACCAACACAAAAGGAACTTACCCCAAAACCAAAGTTTCAAGCCCATGTAACACTGACTTCTCAACAACTAACTCTCGCAATTGGATTGGAGTTGGATAGATCCAAGATAACAGCCAGTGGCTTTCTCAGTACGACTGTAGCCTAGTTTTATCATCTGATGGTTCAAAGTCAAGGTTGGAAGAGCACGACTGTGGATTGATTGATGCTCTCACAGTGGCAATATCACGTGTGAGCCAAAGAGAAGCAGGTTGTGTTGGCCCACAAGCCCTATCCCGCAAGAGTTTTCCTCTAACATTAAGATTAACAACCTCTGGACGCATTTTGACCCTGCATTGTAAAAATGTTGACTCAGCTGCAGAAAACTGACTTTTCCTCTAACATTAAGATTAACAAACAATGTTATTTTTTTCAACATATGAAGCCTAACATGAAAGCTGTGTGCGATTTTGAGTTGCAGAACCACTTTGTCTTTGTCTGGTTTGATTTTGGTTCTTTACCTATATGTATTTTTTTGGGTGGAATTCTTGGGATCTAGTAGTTGATTTTGAGTACACTCCAGAAAGTGGCGGGGGGGACACCAAACCAATATTGTATTAACTTGAAAGAAACATTAAACATGGAATTCATTAGAAGTAACTTCAGGTTTCAGTTTTTATTAGTACCTTTGGATCTTCTCATTCTGTACATCTTGCTCTCACTCTGTCAACTTTTTTTTTTCTTCCATGACTTCCAATTTACCATGACTTCGGCTGAAACTTGTTAATTATATGCAACTGAATTGCATAAAAAAAAAATTATATGAAATAACCAATGGATAAAGTAGTAGTAGGAATCATAATTGTGTGGACTTTGTACTGGCGAAATCTGCTTTTAGAAGTCAAGAAAACAATAAAACACTGCATGGCTGGTACTCATCCATGAAATTCTATTTTGAAGTCAAATACCATGGCCATAAGTTTCAACGCCAACAGATAAACAATTGAACGAAAATGTTGAAATGTAATATGTGTTGGAAATACAGCAGTAACAGAGGAGAGGATTGGAGGGTTTAGGGTGCACACTCAGATTTTGGTAGAATACAATACATTAAGAAATGGTACTCTCACATCTTTTCATTATGAAACTCATACAATATATATAGACATTATAAAATATCTTTTACAATATTCAAAGTACTTAATTAATATTGTGACTCTTCAATACTTACTCTAGATTCATAGTATTTCTAGATTCATTGTATTTTTAGATTCCTAGTATTTCTAGATTCATTGTATTTCTAATGTGGATAATAATGCATTGTACTAACTTCAATACACTTAATCTTGATAAATAAGTTTAATAACTAACAATCCATTGATTTTTACCCTTCTTAGTTCTTATAAATTGGGGCTAGGTTAGGATTTTTGCAGAAACTGCATATGCAAGTTATTTCACTTTTCTAAATCCATTCAGTCACATGATTGAGCCAATCCTGACCCTTTTTTAACCTTCTGTTTTGTTTTCTTCTTTTGATTTTCTTGTTTCCATCCAACGTCGTTTTAACTTGCAATTGGGAGGTATCTTTTCGACTGAACTCTGTAGTTTTTATGCAAGAGAATTTATACATGATATGGGGATCTGATGATCTAATTTCCCTGTCACGATTTCTCACTTTTGAGAGAGAGAGAGAGAGAGAGAGAGAGAGGTCCCATTACTTTCATGGCTATAACAACTCTAGAACTAAGCAGACCGGCAAATCCCACTCTCAAAAAACTTTCAAATCCTAAAAAACGCACGACCATGTCGGTCTTTTGTTTATACTCCCCTAAACTCTCTATCTTCCTTCTATCCCTTTGTACTTCTGTCTTCACTCTCTACCACATCCAGTCCCTCCATGCCCGGACGATATCTTCACCCCCATGGTCTTTCATGCACGAATGGGAAAGAGTCACCAACTGCACTCAAGAACACATGGCTGAAAAACTGCGGCAGTCGGTTACATTTCTCCCACTTACGGACTTGCGTTATGCGGGTAAAGCTCTTCAGGGTCACACGTGGTTCATGAGCTCCATGTATGATACTCGTGAGGAGGGTGAGGTGCAATATCAGCAATTTCCATCAGAATCATCAAAACGGAGGGTACTTTGCTTGAAAGGAAAGGAGACACATGATGGTTCTTGGAATTCCTACGCACTGGCATGGCCAGAAGCCTTGCCTTTCAATGCCACACTTCTGAAAGGTCTTACTTTTGTATCATATAACCATTATAGCTACGACAACATTTGGCATGGGTTATCAGCTACGGTACCGTTTGTTGCTTGGCATATAAGAAATGGGTGTGAATCGCCTAGCAGATGGATTTTGTACCACTGGGGTGAGCTGAGGTTCAAAATGGCTCCATGGCTAAGAACCCTAACAGAGGCCACATTTGGTGGAGCCCCATTTATTGAAAGCTTTGAAGGGGTTAGCGATAACCAACCAGTTTGTTTTGAAAAAGCTGTGGTGATGAGGCACAATGAAGGAGGCATGTCCAGGGACAGGAGGATTGAGACTTTTGACTTGATGAGATGCAAAGCTAGGATCTATTGTAATGTAAGCTTAGAAGGTAGAATTCCTGAAGCTAGCAAGCAAGGTTTGCCAGTGATTGGCATGACCTTATTGATGAGAACTGGTCCAAGATCATTCACGAATGAGTCCGCAGTGATTGGAATCTTTGAAAAGGAGTGCGCTAAGATAGATGGATGCAGATTGATGGTGGCTTACTCCAACAATCTAACATTTTGTGATCAGGTTAGTAAAATTCTATGTTTATTTTCTCTATTTCATTCATAAGAGCCTAAAGGCCTGTTTGGGACAGTTGTTGTTGTAGCTTTTCAAAGTGCTTTTTGTGCCGAAATACATCCAAATGATATTTTTTTTATTTTTTAAAAATCATTTTTGACATCAGCACATCAAAATGATCTAAAAACACCAAAACATATTCATTTAAAAAAAAAACTTCAAAAGCTGCGGCACGGCTTGAAAAAAGCCGTGCCAAACACCCTCTAAAACTCATCAAGTAGATCATTTAGTTAGTGGGATATGTGCTGATCCCACTTGAGTGAATGTTATTGACAACCTTAAAGGGAAAAGGGTTTCAGCAGAGCACTCAATCAGGACTATTGTTTTATTTGAGAGATGGTGGAGGTCATGCTGGCACTTATTCTGCATATATAGAACATGATAAAAAAAAAAAAATTCCATGGCTAGGTTTCTATCTTACCTTCTCTTAAAGTGTATTAGCGATACTTTATTTGGAGGTAGGTTTATCCTCTCGATCAAATTCAGTCCATAACGTGTAACAATAACTTATTCGAGTGGCGTGACGTTGAAGTAGGAATTTACTATCTGTATAGTAGATCTCAAGTTAGAGTCAAGGCATGTACTCTTTTAAAAAGATGAGACACTAGGGTTTTACTCGCTAATCTAAACTCATAAAGTACATTTTCCAGAAATACTTTATTTATCGAACATTTCATAGGGTTAAATACTTTATTTGGTTCGGTTTCCTTGCTAACCAAACATACTTTGATTAAATTACTGGCCTGTGATGAATCCAATGCAATCGTTAAATTATTCTCAGGTGAAGTTGATGAGATTGACAGACATTCTAGTATCTCCTCATGGCGCTCAATTAACCAACATGTTTCTCATGGACAAAAACAGCAGTGTCATGGAGTTCTTCCCAAAGGGATGGTTAAAACTTGCTGGTGTAGGCCAATATGTTTTTCAATGGATTGCTAGCTGGTCTGGGATGCGACACCGAGGCGCCTGGCGGGACCCTAACGGTGATGAATGCCCCTACGCCGTAGATGACCGCCGGTGCATGTCAATTTACAAGAGTGGCAAGATTGGATTCGATGAAAGTTACTTTTCTGAGTGGGCTAGAAATGTTCTCAATGAAGTCAAAGCAAGGAAGTTGGAGGAGGCAGCAAACAAAACCATCGCTTCAACTTCTAGTTGTGCTTGCGGCTAGCCAATAACTTGGAAAATTTTCAGGTTTCATTTTCTCCTTTTCAGTGTGTGCTTTGTCATGGGACAACAATATCAAGTCAAGCCAGGTAGTGAAGCAATTTTCTGTCGGGAAATTATTTCATCTAAAAACTTAAGATATTAGATGAGGTTTAGAATATAATTTATATTATTTTCTAACTACCTCCTCAAGTGAAATCATTTTGGGCTTGAAACTTGCATACAAGTCCACACTACCTTGTGTTTTATTTTTATCAAATAGAACAAGGGTTGTGAGATTCAAACTCATGACCGTTGAGTCAACAAGACTCTGATACCATATCATAGAATCATCTCACCTAAACAATTAAGCTGTTAGGTAAGATTCCAAAATATAATTTATATTATTTTCTATCACTTTCATATTAGAATTAATATGTACTAAGCTTTGAATTTTTTAATTTCTCCACTCTACTCGCATACATTTCCTTGAATTCAATAATGCTGTGACCTTTTTTGTGGTTGAAACGCCCAAAATGAGCTTACAAATGGCAAGCCCTGCAACAATACAAATAGAATAATGGAGAGATGCACAGCGTGACCAGCAGAATTTCATATCTACTACTTCCTCGACGACACTGCAATACCTATCCTTAATGAAAAATCTCTCTTTTTTCCCATCTCAAAACTCAATAGCCATGTCTATCATTGCAGCCCTGCTGTTTCACTGCTTGCAAAACCACCCCAAATACCAATTTTATCTATGAAACTGAATCAACTTTGTCTTTTCTTTATACTTTTTTTTTTATATCTAAGAGGAAACTCATCTCCTAAAAGCGTGTTTTATAGGTCCAGATTAACAAATAAAATCCCTTAGAAAAAATGCATGTTCTAATTTAAACTCGAAAGATGTTGTGTACTAAACAATCCTCTTGATCTTTTCCATAGAACAAAATTATTGAATTACCGTTGAATAAAAAATATATGTTATTATAAAATAAACTAAAAGAGATCAGGAAAACACAGTAGGTTGTGAGACAAAACACTGTAGATTGTAATAGTATTTTTTGGGTTGGTTCGGTTTTTGGGTCATTCGGGTCGGTTGGTTCACCGGTTTATTTATTTTTTTATACTCATTTGCACAGTTAAATAATGTTTCCTCCCCTCGAAAAAAATAATGTTTCCTCCCCTCGAAAAAAAACAAAACAAGTGTAACCGGGAGGGGCTCCACGGGCATTTCATATTTTTTTAAAATGGCTAAATACTAATTTGCCCCCTAATAAGACAAAAAAACAATTCTGGCTGAGAGGGGTACCACGAGAATTTTTTATTTTTTGAAAATGGATAAATATTAGTCTACCCCTAATAAGACAAAATTGAAGATTTGTCTGTAGAGGTTTTCCAGTAACTGACCACTTTTTTTATTATCTTCCGAATACTGTGCGCTTGTGTTCCACACGTGTCCGACGGTAATCAGGCGAAGCGTGTGGCAGATTACAGTGTCTTAAAATGCCCAACTGGCATCTCACCTGATTTGTTGTTGGGTACTCTTCCTCATGGTGTGGCGCGTTGTGTCCCATGATGGCCGGTTAAGCGACGGTGGCCGATTCAAGGTTATTTCCCTTTTCTCTCTCCTGCATGCTAAAGTACAATTCAGGCCCCCAATTTTATGGTTATTCATTTCATTCCTTGAACTTTTAATTGTTTTGCATGGTCCTGATTTCTGTTATATAATTTTTTATTTGTTTCAATTAGGTCCTTCGATTGAAATTGATTATATATTTATGTTTCAATTCGATCCTCATTCTTTTAATTTCCGGATTGGTTTTAAACCCCTTAATATAATCGGTATAGAGGTTTTGATTGTTTCAATTTTGTCCTTTGATTGAAATTGATAATATATTTAGCTTTCATTTTGGCTCTTATACTTTTATTTTTATTTTATTTTAATTCCTTTATTTTTTACTATTTCTAAAATAGTCTCTATTTTTGTCCATGTTTATATATGTGTGCTCTTAGCTTATGTTTTAATTTTTATTATTTTATTATTTATTGAGGTGATATATTTTAAAAGATTTAGTTCTTAAATTTTAGTCTATGTTTATGAAATTTAAAAATTGATATTTCTGTTTTTTTTCTCTTTATTCTTTCTTTTATTTTGTTTATTAGTTTTTATTATTATTTTCAAGTCAAGTGATTTTTTCTCAGCTAATAATTGTTTTTTTTGTTTTATCATTTATTTTATTTTTTGTTTGCTCTTTTGTTGAAGTTTTTAGGCTTTTTTTAGTCTTTGTTTTAATTTTTTTTTCATTATTAATGCAATAACAACAACAACAACAATAATTTTAGTTTTTGTTCTTACTTAATCTTTTGTTAATTTTTTTTAGTTTTTTTCTCAGGATAATTTAATAATTTTAATTGTTTTGACAGTAATAATAGTGATAATTTTAGATGTTAAGATTTTGATATTGCTATTGTTATAATATGGTGTGTTTATCTGTTTCATTATATCAATTTGTTTTTGAAAAATTTTGCTCTTAAATTTTAGTTTGTGTTTATGATTATTTGAAAAATTATATATTTTTTTTCCATTTTTCTTTTGTTTAGTTTTTTTATTAGTTTTTTTTTTCATTTTCACAGCAAATGATATTTTTTTCAGCTAATAATTTTTATTTTTATTTATTTATTTATTTTTATTTTTTTGTTAGCTCTTTTGTTAAAGTTTTTAGGTTTTTTTTATGATTTGATTTTTTTTTCATTATTAACACAATAATAATATAAATAATTGTAGTTTATTTCTTGCTTCCTCTTTTATTATTTTTTTTTGAGTTTTTTTTTCTCGGGGTTGTTTAATAAATTTTATTGATTTGGCAGTGATAATAATGATATTTTTAGATATGAAGGCTTCGATATTGCTGTTGTTATAATAAGATGTGTTCATATATTTCATTATATCAAACTTTGCATATATAGATATTATATTTTATTTTTAAACTAACAAAATTTATTAATTTTTTTAATCTCAATAATTATAAAATTATTTGTTTTGCGGCAATAGTTATATCTATTTGTTAAAGAATCAATTTGGGAACCAGAACATTCTCATGATCAGATCATCAATGAAACCAATCAACCCCCGAATGGACCCAGTTCTAAATACAGTGGATCAAACTCAAGAAAAGTAATATATATTTGGCTGTGCTTTGTCCATATTTGAACCCTTCCACATGAGGTGTTTGGGAAGGACTGAAAAAATGTTTTTAACAAAAATTGATTTTTGTTTCTCTAAATGAAAAAAAAAAGATCATTTTAATAAACTTTATCAAAAATAGTTTTAAAAAAATTATTTTAATATATTTTTAAATAAAAAACACACTTTAAAAAACAATCATAAAGTATAAACATTGCTTTGCTTTGTATGTAGGGGAGTAATTAAAAATTATTTTTTTCAGGTTTAATCTTATTGGTGCGAGTATTATATATTTTTATAGATTATTATTTTATTTTAAGATTTATTATATAACTATTTGTTGGGAAAAAAATTAATATAGAATTGGGAATTTTATATATATATATATATAGTCTTTTGTGTGTGTGTGTGTGTGTATATATACTAGCTAATTGCCCGCGCGTTGCCACGGGTATTTTTTTGTATATAATTTAACATAATTAAATCTACAACGATAAATGTATATGATATAAGTAAATAAAAATTATAGATTAAAAGATAACATGTTTAAAATTTTGAGTTGAGTTTGTCACGTAAGCATAGATTACATTTTTTAGAATATAGGTGTTGCGTCATAAACGATCACAAAAGAGCGCGCACTAACATTAGAAAAAAAGAGCAAAATATTTGAATAAGAAAAAAAAATTACTGAAATCATTATTGTGCAGATAATAAAATTATAAAAATCAATTAATAGAAAGAGGGAAAAAAAAAAAGGGAAAAGGAAGCAATGTTAATTTAAAATATTATCACAATAGCAACATCGGAGTCTTAATATCTAAAATTATTATTGCCGCTAGAATAAAAAAAAAATATTAAATTATACCAAGAGAAAAAAATAAAAAGCATAAACAAAACAGCAAGCAAGAAAAACAAATTAAAAATTATTATTATCATTATTATTATTATGAAAGAATAAATAATCACTATTATTATAATCATAGAAAACATAATCACTATTATTATAATATTAATAATAATCACTATTATTATTATTCTTATTATAATAATAATTATTATTATTATGTTAATAATGAAAGAAACATAAATAAATGAAAGACTAAAAATATCCTAAAAATTTTAACAAAAGATAAAAAAAAAAAACATTATCATTGCTATTACCGGCAAAAAAAAAATTTATCAAATTATCGGGAGGGAAAAAAAATAACAAAAGAGTAAGAATGAAAAATAATTAAATCATGATTATTATTATTATTATTATTATTATTACTGTTATTATTATTATTGTTGTTGTTGTTGTGTTAAATACACTTATATATACATGGACAAAAGTAGGGATTAAAAAAATAAAAGTGTAAGGGCTGAAATGAAAATCAAATATAAAGGGATTAAATTAAAAAATTAAAAGTCAAATGGCTGAAATGCAGATTACATTTATTGTCAATTGAAATCAAAGGACAAAATTGCAAAAATCGGAACCTTTGTACCGAATTGATTGAGTTATATACAGCCAACCTGGAACTTGAAAGTAGAAGGACCGAAGTGAAACTTTCACATTCAATCAATTAAAATCGGAGGACCCAATCGAACAAAATCAAAACTTATATCAAAAAATGAGGACCAAAAATGAAATTAAAAGTACAGGGACCTAAGTGAAAAGTAACGCAATATGGGGGACTCTCCTGCACATTGACGTGCAGGAGAGATAGAAACGTGGCCGACGGCTTTCACCGGCCTCCGCCGCGTCCACGGACATTTGGTGGTTACACGCACCACCGCGGGTGGAAGACCACTCGGCGGCGCATCGTCTGGCCTCCGGTAGATAATTTCCGGCCACCGGAGTAAGCCGCACGCGCCACCTCAACAGGGCGTGAGGCGAAAAATCGGCTGGCCCGTGCGCCTCACGCCCTGACAGACGCCGAATAAAAAATTTGAAAAATAGGGCCAATTACCGTCTTGCCCCTGTACCCAATTCAGTGTTTTTGTCTTATTAGGGGCTAAAACCGTATTTAGCCATTTCAGAAAAAAAAATAAAAAATTAAAAAGTTGCGGCGGACCGGACCGGTTCGGCCGCGCGCAATTACGCCGGTACCCCTCAACCGGAACCCTTATTTTGTCTTATTACGGGGGACGAAATCGTCAATGTACTGTTCACAACTGAATATTTAAAAAAAATCAAAAGGAAAAACCGAAAATAGCCCCGTGTGCCAGCCCTTTCTGTCGCGCGCCCGAGAGCCAAAACCGGGCGTGCACTGCTCGAATCCACAGTCACCTGAGTCTGGTGCTACAGTAAAAATCCCACGCCAATTATGTGTTTTGTAATATATATTGTACACGAAAGACCAGTTAGTAATTTTCAATATAGAATATTAAATTTTGGTCTTTGTACCATAAATTTTGAATTCAAATTAAAATATATTTTTTTTGTGGTAAGATTCTACTGGTCGCGTCGTATTTCAATCTTATCTCCTCGTCGCACACAACTTTATGAAACAAAACTTTGGCACCCACGACTGCAAAACGTTCCCCAAAAGTATTGGGCAAGTGGGAGCTACACAGCACAGTGAGAAGATGAAATTATTGCAGTTCTTGTTTCCAATATCCTATGAGAAAAGGAAAGATATAGAGGAGACCACATCGCTTTGTAGCCTTTGCTGGCTTAAGGGTTTAATATATATATATATATATATATATATATATAGATATATGAAGCAGGGTTGTCAATACCGTTCTGTTCCGGCCGAAACGTTCCGTGCCATTAAAAAAACCGAGATAAAACGGCGTCGTTTTCATCTCGGTTTTAATTCCAGTCCGTTCCGGAAATACCGGCCAAATTCTGGCCAGAATGTCTCGGTACCGTTCCGGGTGTGCCGTTTCGGCCTTAAAATCCTCCTTATTTTGTTTAACTTGTGATTGTGTTTCTAATTTTGAGATTATATTTGTTTGACTTTGTGTTTATATTGTATAATTTAAAGTTAATTTATCTTGAATTTTAATTATGCTTGTTAAATTAATATATTTATATATATATATATATGAACAGTACAACCTCGAAACAGCACGTCGAAATGCTCCGAAACAGAAACATTCTGTACCAATAGAAATAACGGAACGGCAACCGGAACGGTATTGACAACCTTGATATGAAGTAATATTATCTGATGATAAATAGTTTGAGATCTATTTTGTTGGTTTTAAGTTCGAGTCAGTATAAGAGCCTAAAATAGTTAGAATTTTATTTATTTAATTCGGACTCGCAAAGAATATCTAAAAAGAAGTTGAGTTTTGTCAAATCCAATGTCTATGTCTATTTATATAGATATAGATATAAATATAATGTAAAGATTTATAGATAAGTATGTCTTGCCAAACCCCAACCAACTAAAGGGGACATGCATGTGAAGGAGTTCGATGGTAACGTGGCTCATTTCCCACCACCACCCTTCAAACCCTATCTGCCCCTGTATTTCAACCATAATTGTTAAATTCAATCCGGCCATAAAACTGGCTTGGAAAATATAAGATTCCAATGTTGATTTCGACCGGTTTTTTTAGTTAAATTGAATAAAATATTGTTTTAGTGAAATTCAATATCTAAATGGGTTTTAGTGACTTTGCTCAACTCGATTCAAACCTCATAGGATATATAAAAAAAATAAAACAATATCGGTTTTGTTTATTAGTGTGTTTAACTTTGCTTTTCAAAATATTTTTTTGTTTAAAAATATATCAAAATAATATTTTTTTATTTTAAAAAAAATATTTTTGATATCTGCATATCAAAATAATTTAAAAACATCATAAAATTAATTAAAAAATAAATAAAAACAATTCATTTTTTTTTCTCAAAAACACTTCTAAAATACAATGTCAAACATGTGCGTCATCTAGATAAAAACAATCACTCTAGATTGTGACCAATGAATTAACCAAATAACTCAGTACAAATGTTTTTCTAGGTCAATATTTAAACCAAGGTTGTCAATTCTGTTCCGGTTGGTGATTTGTTTTTTCAATTGGAATGAAATATTTTAGTTTCAAAGCGTTTTGGGGTTGTACTGTGTGTGTGTAATTAAATGTATTAATTCAAAATAATTTGGTTCAAATCCAAAAATAAAATTATTTAGAATTGTGCAATTTAATCTAAAAAAACACAATAAGATTATTTTTCTGAACAAAATTATGAGCATATATAATATTACGAGAATATCATCATCAATCTCGCGAGCTTATTATATTCTCTGATTAATCTAAAATTTTAATATAATATACATAAATATGTCAAGAGACTACTCGTAAAATTTCATCTCAATCTAACGGTCAGATTAAAAGATATGATTTACATTGTAAAATTATTCATTATTTAAAAAAAAAACACTATTTGGCCAAAATGGAATGACCGAAACGATTCCAAGATGTTTCGGCTGGTTTTTGGCCGAAAAATACAGAATGAACCAGAATTTAAACCGAGATAAACATGTCATTTTATATCATTTTTTAAATAATACGAAATGTTTCGGCCATTTCAGCCGAAACAAAACAAAATTTGCATTCATGATTTAAAGAAAGTTCCACGATGATCATGCCAATAACATATATGCATAAAAATGTAAAAAACAAAATACTCATTTTACGTCCAAATCATTTTTTCTTGATTATGAAGTACATATTGTAACTCGAAATTTGGTGGGAGTGAGTAATATAACTACATGAGCTAAAACACATGAGTTTTTCCATGTAGATAGAATAATAAGTCCATTGATGAGGTGGAAGTCAAACATAAGCTTTGATTTTGCTCTCCCTCATCATCTTATATTATAACAATTAATCAAAATTATTTTAGAGTTGAATCGATGGTTAGAAAATTCTTGAGCTTATAGCTTCCTGAATGACAAGTTGAGGTGGGCCTTAACTTATCACTTTTTCTTGATTAAGGGATCATCAATCCCTAGGGTTTGACATATTGTGTGTGTGAGGGATCATTAATCCCTAGGGTTTGACTTATTGTGTGTGTACTTTTTTTAGAATCATTCATCTTAAATGTTATTAAATGATTGGTTAAACATTAAAAAACAATTGCCACATGATTTTATATGAAAATTACTTTCTTAATACACTCTATATTTGTATTAAATATTTTTTTTAATTTTTGTATTTTGAAAAAATATTAGATTAAATATTTACATGTTTTTTTTTATAATTTTAATACAATAATATTTTAAAAAATATTGTTTTAATACAGGTTAAATGATCTATATTACAATATAAAACACAAAATGTAACATAGTAATAGAAAAATATTTCCTTTCCAACCCCAAATTTAAACTTATTATTTTCTTTTTAGATTTAAAATCTAGAATCTTCAAATAAGAAAATTATTTGTTTAATATTGCATTTTAAAACACAAAACGTAACATAGTAATAAAAAAAAAATTCTTTTTTCAACCCCATATTTAACTCTTTATTTTCTTTTTAGATTAAAATCTACAATCTTCAAATAAGAAATTTATTTGTTTAATATTGCATTTCAAAAATATTTATGAAAAAAACTAAAAAAAAATATTATATTTTCAAGTCATTTTAATATACTGATATAAAAAATAATTATTATTTTAAAATACAACATTAAATAAACAAAATCAAAATATAAAAATATCAAGTGTCTCCGACACAATCATCATTCTCTTAAACAAAAAAAAAACATTCTGCAAAGTCCCTCGTGGATATAATTAATTAAGCAATATTTTAACCATATATTTATATAATATTATCTTTTGAACTCATTTCGTTTACATCCTAGCTTGTTGTGACAACTTGTCGGAAGATGGGAGAATCCCGATGACCATCTCTCAATTATTATGTTGGTGTCATTTGAATTTTTATCAGATTTAAAAATTTACATTTATTAAAAATGTAAATTATAATTTTTCACAAATAAAAAATAAACCATACTACCTAGAAATTTTCCCAAATAAAAATTTACAATTGTATATATAATTAGCTGCATATATATAACAAAGATAGTTATTTAGAATATTTTTTTAATTGAAAATATATTAAAATAATATTTTTTCAAATTTATTTTTAATATTAGCCAAGGTTGTCAATACCGTTCCGGTTCTTCTATTGGAACGGAACGTTCCGGTTTTGGAGCGTTTCGAGATTGTATTATTCATATATAATTAATTATATATATATATATATATAAATTAAAATATTAATTTAACAAGCATAATTAAAATTCAAGATAAATTAACTTTAAATTATACAGTATAAACATAAAGTCAAACAAACATAATCTCAAAATTAGAAGAAAAAAAAATCACAAGTTAATCAAAATAAAGAGGATTTAAAGGCCAGAACGGTACCGAGACGTTATGGCCGGAATTTGGCCGGAATTAAAACCGAGACAAAAACGACACCATTTTGTCTTGGTTTTTTTAACAGCATGGAACGTTACGGCTGTTCCAGCCAGAACGGAACGGAATTGACAACTTTTATATCGGCATATCAAAATAGTTAAAAAAAACACCGAAAAATCAATTTAAAAATAAAAATTAGAACAAGTTACTATAAATCTATTTTCTCTCTCTAAACATCTTTTATTTTCTTTTCCCTCTCTTTACCACAATCACCCTTTTTCTTTTCATCCCTTTCCTTTTTTTATGAACAATCACCCTTTTTTATTTTTGGAGATGTCTCAAAATTTTCCTCCTTTTTGTGATAATCGTTTGGTTTGAAGTAATCGATAGACCCCATGCTTTCATGAATCGAATATTTTGAGTTTAACGCAAGGAAGGCACTCATTCTATTTGGAAGTTTTGGGACATCTATTTTTTAATATTTATTTGATAAAAACATTTTTTTATTGGAAGAATTATTTTTAAAATAAAAATATATCATAATTTTAAGAGCAAGTTTTAATATAAAAAAAAAACGAAAATTGAGTGAATATTTGATAAAAATTGATAAAATTAAATAAAATTAATAAATTAATGTTGTATTATCATTGAAAATTTATGCGCAATTCTTTTTTAAAAAATCATTATCTATATTATATTCATATATAATTATTGTTAATATTATTATCATGAGTTATTATTTTATTTTAAGACTATGAAATAATTGGATAATATTTTATAAATTATTTAAAAAAAATATTCTAGCATAAATAAAAAAAAGGCAATTTAAAAATGTTAGGCGTGCTTAGCCTAGAAGGAAAGTCCCACGTGCTTATATTTATAGATGAGCTGGCACTCGTCTATTCAAGTTTAATTTTTAAAACTGGCCAGACGATATATTGTCTATCGAAAAGATTTTGATCATGAATTCAAATTTTAATATATATTTATTTAATATAATTATCGAGAAACCTAATTTTATTTTAAAATCTAAAATAGTCTTTGATCAGCCTAGAATATAAAATGAAACTAAATAAAAAATATTAATTTTCATGGTTAAATTTAAAAAATTATCTACATTTAACTTCTCCTTCAACAACAAACTTATTGATGCCAAAAAGATAATTTTATTATAGCCAAAGTATGATCAAATTTAAATCTTTCTTTTTCTCAGTGACTTTAAACTAAAATATATATATATATATATATATATATATATATATATATATATTAGTATCAAAACATAAATACCTAAGACTATAGGTGTCAAATAAAAAAAATCTTAACAAATTAAAGGACCAAAGCATTTGTTTCTTTCTCTTTTTTTCAAACAATACACATTATTTAATGAACATTAATTTTACTATTCAAGACACTAAATAGTATGGTTTAATCTGAAATTGTGTCTTGTCTTTTTTTTTCCTTTAATTTAATATTATTAGTTTGTGTTTAATAGTTGCGCTTTTTTATGTTAGGTTTTATATCGATCTTATGAATTTAGTTTTTATCCCTTCGATTTTGACTTCATAAATTTTATTCAATTTTGTTTTTTATGAAATTATTTTAATTTCATGATCCATATCAAAGAATTAGCAAGTTAACTCAGGTTAATTTAGGTTGTTTTCCGGGGTCACTTTTTGTATTGATATTTATTATTTATTTATTTTACCTTTCAACATTGTTTTGGTTGAAAATTAGCATTTATAATTGTTTTATTTATATATTTATTATTCATAATTTATCTCTATCTTATAATTTAGGTTGAGGGTTTGGTAGTTTGACCCAAGTTGACTGTGTTTATTTCTAAGTCGTTTTTAATTGATTTTTTGTTTTTAAATGGACTTCATAATTTTTTTATTTTTTTATAGGGTTATTCTGATCTTATAACTCAAGCCACAAGTTTAACAAGTTGGTCCAATTTTATTTTATTTTTTGTATTCTTAATCGATTTTGTTTTCAATTTTACACTCTAACAACTCAATTTTTTGAATTTATTTATTTTCAATTTCATCATTCGATATTAAATTATTTGAAGAAGAAAAAATCAACTCAATTGAATATTTCTTATTCTCTCTACACTTCACCCCTAAAAACTTATTTTCTTTATCATTTTTTTCCCAACATCATGAAATTTTTAAATAAAAATTGCAAGGCTAATATTTTAATAAAATAAAATTTAAAAAATATGAGGTAATAATTTATAAAAGAGTGATTAATGTAGATTAGATATTAACAATCACATGAGTGCAAAAAAATAATGCATATGTATGTTCATAAAATGCTAGCCCCACCTTATTCAATACTTCCAATAATTCCTTCCATGTCTTTCATTGCAGCTTCAACATTTATGTGGCATCCACAATTCTTGGCCTCTAAAATGAAAGAAAATGTTGAATGTGTCAAACCTACCCCATAGAATTTAGAATTTCTTATGATCAACCATATATATATATATATATATATGCAAGTGACACAAGTATTTTTAAAGAAATAAGGAAAAATTAAAACCTATATCATTGACTCGACTAGTTTATTAATCTCAATTAACTTAACAATATAATTAAAAAAAAAATATATATATATATACAATAAAAAAAATTAACTATAAGAAAATCAGTTGTTAATATTATTAATTTTTTTTTAAAAAAAGAGAAAAACTTGTTCGAGACTCAGTTTGGTGTTCATTGTGTACACCATCCCACTACTAAAAAGAGTTTATCGAGATAATTTTAATGCTATTATAAAAATATGCATGATGACATCGAAAAAAATCAAACAAAATACAATAAGTGGGCATTTTATGCTTATATTTAATTTAATTAAAAAAATAAAATTCCTTTTAAAAAAGCTAAATATAAAAAAGAATGGAAAAAAAACAAGATAACTCATATTATTTTCAAAATTAGTAAAAAATATCATATAAAAAATAATAGTGATCGAATACCATCCCCAACTAAATAAATATTAAAAAATAAAATTAAAAATACATGAGTTTTTTTTTTCTTATAAGAAAAAACAAGCAAATCAAACAAATATTCTAAACTCGAATTAATTTAAAAAAAAACATTTTTTATCACAGTAAAAAGCAACATCTTAAGCCCATTGACTTGGAAAATTGATCTAGACAGACGGGAATTAAGGATGATTTGTGTGATTAACTTGTACGAGGAAACCGTTCACTTGGTAATCAGCTTTTGTTGAAAAATATGCTTTGAACACAGGAGAAGTGAAAACTTTTTAAGTAGAGATTATTGTTTGTAATTATGTTTTAAAAATATTTTTGAACAAAAAAATGTTTACATGGAATTGGGAAGGAGCCAAAATCATTCCGTTGAGGCGATGGTCCATCCCTCCATAAATATAAGTCCTCTGACGTGAAAATCAACCTCTCATCGTCCCTTGTCCACACAGGAATGAATGTCTGCTTTGGGATTGTGTAATAAATAGAAGCAAGAAATTATGATTGAAAAAGAAAACACAGAGAAAATAAATCATAAAAAGCATGATATGAAAGATTAGAAGCTGAATCTCTCTGTCTTTTATGCACACAGCTAGGTAAAAAGTGTCCAAAAAATAATAAAATCCAAGACACTCATACAAAATCATCCAAAAACAGTGCTCAATCCCATGCCCATTACTTCACAGCCTGTAATATAAAAGATAAACCCCAAGCACCCCATGTGGGATTCTTCTCCTTTTCTTGTTCATCAACTCTCTGTGCTTCACTTGTTGATTTAGCGAGAGCAGTTTCACTTGCTGTTCATCTTTCTTGGATTTTCTTGGTCCAGCATCATCATGTGGGACTCCGAGAGTGAATCTGTTACCGGTGGAGATTATGGAAATGGAATCCTTTCCTCGAGCAAGCATGGTGTCAAGAATGATGGGTTTGAGCTAAGAGATCACTCATGGTATGTTTGTGAAAAATGAAACTTTACTAAGTTTTCATGCTCTATAAACTGTGAAATTCTTCGACTTTTGGTTTGTTGCTTTTCTGTTCTCATTATCATGACAAGGTTTGTGCATGAGTAAGAGTTTGAGATGGCTCTTCTTCAGTTGTTCTGCACTTGAACTTCTGAAAATTTATATGGGATGTGATTAATATGCAGGTATGTTGCAACTGATATTCCAAGTGATTTTCTAGTTCAGGTTGGAGATGTAAATTTCCACTTGCATATGGTACTTATTTTCCTCCTGCGATGCTTGAATTTCACTCCTTTTAAGCTTTTACATCTCAGAATTCAAAATCTAACAGATAGTTCTTAAGAATTGTGTTTACTAACCCTCGTTTGTTGTTTCTTTTGTCGTGAAAGTATCCGTTGCTTTCAAGAAGTGGAAAGATGAATAGACTAATATATGAATCGCGTGAGCTGGGCCTCAACAAGGTGGCATTGGATGATCTTCCGGGTGGACCAGAGGCCTTTGAGGTTGCAGCGAAATTCTGCTATGGCATAGCCGTCGATCTAATAGCAGCCAATATATCTGGCCTAAGATGTGCTGCAGAGTACCTTGAGATGACAGAGGACTTGGAAGAAGGCAATCTTATTTTCAAAACCGAAGCATTTCTCAGTTATGTGGTGCTATCCTCGTGGAGAGATTCTATAGTGGTACTGAAAAGCTGTGAGAAGCTCTCGCCATGGGCAGAGAATCTTCAGATTGTTCGAAGATGTAGTGAGTCCATCGCTTGGAAGGCTTGCGCAAATCCTAAAGGAATAAGGTGGGCGTACACTGGGAAACCCTCTGAAGTTTCTAGCCCGAACTGGACTGAGATGAAGGATTCAAGTCCTGGTGTAAAATCTCAAGTTCCTCCTGATTGGTGGTTTGAAGATGTTTCAATTCTCAGGATTGATCACTTTGTTAGAGTCATTACTGCAATCAAGGTGAAGGGGATGAGGTTTGAATTGATTGGAGCTGCTATAATGCATTATGCAGGAAAGTGGCTTCCAGGTTTGATTAAAGATGGGGGAGGTTCTACAGATGAAGCAAGCAATAGCAGCAGCAGTAGTGGCGGCAGCAGTTGGAAAGGTGAACTCCATATGATTGTGGAAGAAAATAAAGATGACACCCCAAAAGTTGAGGCCAAAGATCAACGGATGATTGTCGAGAGTCTGATCAGCATAATTCCACCACAGAAGGATAGTGTCTCTTGCAGGTTCCTTCTTCGCCTGCTGAGAATGTCAAACATGCTGAAAGTGGCACCTGCTCTGGTAACTGAGTTGGAGAAGCGCGTAGGAATGCAGCTCGAACAGGCTACTTTGGCAGATCTTCTAATTCCCTCTTACAGTAAAAATGAAACGTTGTATGATGTGGATCTAGTTCAGAGACTTCTCGAGCATTTTCTGGTTCAAGAACAGACAGAAAGTTCAAGTCCTAGAAGGCAATCATTTCCTGAAAAACATTTGTACAACGAAGTTCAAAGGGGTGCCAATCCAAGTGCCAAGATCAGAGTGGCAAGGCTTGTTGACAGTTATCTTACAGAGGTTTCCAGAGATAGAAACCTCTCGCTAACAAAATTCCAGGTACTGGCAGAAGCTTTGCCTGATTCTGCAAGGACTTGCGACGATGGACTATATAGAGCAGTTGATTCCTATCTTAAGGTAATTCCATCCTTCCCTTCTTATTATTTGCAGCATTTATTTTTATCACTCTGCAAGTATGAAGATCCGTACAAATTTGAGCCTTATGTACTAGTTCTAAACCTTACGCAGTAACATTTAAAGTATAATAACTTGAAATAGAGAGTGCTTACCAGAGGTCTAGACACAACCAAGTTGTGAACCTGTTGATATGTAGGTATTGTTAATGAACCATCTCACCTAAAAGTTTAAGTTTTCTAGGTGAGACCCCATAATATGATTTATATTATTCTCTAACACACACTTTTAAATGAAAGCTATTTGGGCTTGAAACTTGCATAGATCCACACTACCTTGTGCTTGATTTTTATCAAATAGAATGGGGGTAGTGAGATTTAAACTCGTGACCGCTGGGTCAACAAGGCTCTGATACCATATCAAAATACCATCTCACCTAAAAGCTTAAGTTTTAGATGAGACCCCAAAATACAGATATCAATGCATAAATGCAGACATAGAGGATATGATAATTGGGAAGAACTTATAAATTTGTAAAACCACGATCACATGCATTTCTTTCATCATTATTAGAAATAGCTCATCAGGATAGGGAAAGGAGTAGTGCAAATATAATCTTGAAGGAGAAAACAGTAAGCTGTTTCTCATTAAGAAACTAATATGTGATTAGGAATGAGTAGAACTGTAAGCCTAGTTGTTCAAAGAAAGCTTCGAAGGAAAGAAATTAAATTGTAGAATAGTCAGGGAATCATTTTGAGGATTTTCAAGTATGTTAAGCGATTTGAAGGTGCAATTTTCTTCTTCTGAAATACTTTCTGTATTATTATTCAACAGGCTCATCCAACAATGTCTGAGCATGAAAGGAAGCGCCTCTGTCGTGTGATGGACAGTCAAAAACTCTCAATTGATGCCCGCATGCACGCTGCTCAAAATGAAAGATTACCACTTAGAGTTGTAGTCCAGGTAATCTTTTCTGAACAGGTAAAAATAACCAATGCATTGGCAAACAATTCCATGAAAGAAACTGGTGAAACTCAGTACCAACCTGTGATATCAAACCGAAAAACTCTACTTGAAGGGACACCACAATCGTTCCAGGAAGGATGGGCAGCGGCCAAGAAGGACATTAACTCGCTCAAGTTTGAACTCGATACTTTCAAGGCTAAATATCTCGAGCTCCAAAATGACATGGACATTTTGCAGAGACAGTTTGATAAACTGACAAATAAGAAACAGTCGTCAGCATGGACCGCAGGGTGGAAGAAACTAAGCAAATTCACCAAGATGACAACTTTGGAAAACCACGATATTGATCCTCAGGTTGCTACAGCTCCTGGAGAAGATACTAGGAAGACAACAAGAAGGTGGAGAAATTCCATTTCCTGAAAGGTGATGTAGTTCATTTTGATCCTGTTTTCTCACTTTCATTTTCCTTTTACATCCCTGTTTCTTTGGAAGTGCAGGGTTTTCGTTCTTTCTATTTTTATTCAATTTTCAGAAATTACCTTGAAAAAAAAATAGTTCAAGTACAATTTGTTCCCAAAATCTGCTTTTGTGTCATCTATGAGTTTGTTAATTCTCCATTAATGTGCACTTAGTTTTCAAAGGAAGACTCCTAATTACGATACTCTGGGTGAACTACATAATGTCACAACATTCCCCAAGTCCTAGAGATCAAACTTAGGGAAAACCACAAAAAAGTGAAGCAACATAAGATGTAATTGGTCCATGGAAGGAAACACATAATATGAGTTTTGGATGGAAACTGAAAGAAAATGATGAGAAATTTCCTTTGATCACCATAAAAAAAAGTGGGCAGCATAGTTTTTTGATGCATCATATTTGTGCCTGTAGAAAAAATTCAAGCATTTTCACCAGCAAGATAGCAAAGAACAAGAATTTTAATGCTTTTAATTACAAGATGAATGATATCATCTGCTAAAATGTGTGTTACTTGATTAGAAATATCCTGAAAAGATGATTTTCGATGCCAAGTGCTAACCACCAAACATGGCCCTCTGATGTACTGAACTGGCATCTGCCAGAGATCATGGTATGAATGTGTAAGATAAAATAGTAGAGACAATTGTATTGGCCAAAAGGATGAATTAGCCGTGTGTATTGTTCTCATTATATATATGGATGTTTACAGTGATGGAAAAGATTACAATGACTACAACCGTGACTTTCGGAGTAATCAACTATAGACTTCTAAACAAAACATAACAGCAGAGTTTGACAGTTTAATAAGGATTGGTATCCTTGTCATCTTTAACAGAATGTACTTGCAGGGAAAATTTATAGCATCCATAAGAAGGGAATCTTGTCAGGATCCTCTGTTGGAAGGAGTTGCTCCAAGGTTCCTAGAATAGCCATGATAAAAGGACATGAACTTAACCCACACTGGTATGGTTTCCAACATCCTGCGGCTCAACTGCAAAGGATTGAACTGCTGATTCTAAAGTACGTTCTTAGTTAGTGTCTTTGATTGAAAGTTCCTGTGTTTCCACATGAAATCCTGAAGCATGAAAGAGGCAATGAGTGGTGATGATAGAATTCATAATTGTGATTCTATGGGTCCACTGCTTCAAGCTGATATAGATTAGAAACAGTAAGAAACAAACACAAAAAGACAATCCATGCCTTAAATCATATTTCAATTTCAATGAAAAAAGGTGTTTCTGATGTAATATGTCGAGGCAAGAAACTCAAAATGACAGGATTCAAATATCAGACAAACCTAAATACGGAAGATTTTTCGCTCTCAGCACTCACCCAGCAGGTGTGAACAGTAGTACTGACATTGATATCCATAGGGCCTCACCACATCTAGAGGGAAATAATGGCAGGCATCTCTGAGATATGGTCCTGGAGTGTTTATGGGAGGAAAGCAGTAGGTCCCATGGTGCCTTAATCATGTAGGAAGATTGACAGTGATTAATGATGGTGTTACATTATTTTCAATGCAAGATCAAATATGTTGCTGATCTTGGACATTACAGACACTAATTACCATTATTTCATCATTTATAACAAATCCTCAAATGAACCTGGCTGATATATAGCCTACTAAAACTTAAAATCATTGTTGAAACTATGTAGATGCAGAGTGACAATTTCAGAAATGAATAGTACATAATCAAGTAGCAAATTGACAGGAAGACTATGAAACCTCTAGTATCTCATAAGGAGACTGATGTAGAACAAGTGACAGATGCGTACATGTTAAAAAGAGAACATCTTAAATTTAAGGGCAATCAAATTCTAGTAGTTCGGACGTTGAAGTCAGAATGAGGCGAAACTCACATAGTTAATACGTTTCGACATGACCGTCAATAGTCAAAGCTTTGCTATTGATGCATACCTTTTTTTGGCCAAATTCCGTCGTTAAGCCCCGAAATCGTTGTCTTTGCCATTTCAGGAAAGTTTTGTTTTAGCCATAACTTTTGATTTCCAAGTCTGGATCGACTTCCGTCAATTCCAACTTGCTCATGATTTCTAACAGGTTTAATTTCCGTAATTATCTCAGTTTGCTATTTTTGATAATTTTGTAGTAATTAGTCCTGTTTCTTATCCAACAAGAATTAGGGCCAGGTTATCACTTTAAATATGCTTATAAGTCTTTTGGCCGAAATCAATCAATTATTCAATACAATTCCGAAGTCATATTCTTTTTATGTTTTCCACTACGTAAGAGACTCACTTCAAATAATCAGTTCAATAAGAAATCGACTCAAGCATCCAAAACTCTTTTCAGCAATCCAGGTTGCACTATTTCTATCATTGATTCAGATGCCATCATTTACTTTCAGAAGAAGCTGCAGGCAGTAATACTTTGAAAGTGCCTTTAACAGCATAGCTGGGCGACAAAATAACGTGCCCTAGAGTGACCATTTACCGAAGCAATTGCTTTTCAAGTGGCACCAATAACTAGCTATGCGACCACCTAAATCACAAGCATGGAATTGTTACCACAGAATATTTTTGTCACCTCTATTGAGCAAATGGTCTGAACAGAAGGATAGATGATATGCACTGCCAGAGAATTCAATATCGTACAAAAGCACCAGGCCAATCATAGCTAAACAGTGGAATAAATGTAATGGTTAAGATACCAGAGGTTGTAAGGATTCTAAGAAAAACATGCCCCAGACAGTGGAGATGGCTGTTCTTCTTTTGGCTATCTCTGTATCTGGGCCTGTTGGTCAGAAAGAACAGTTCAACTTTTTGACAGAGGACTGTCTCAAACTCACAGCAGAACAGCCCACATGTTTCACAGGTAATGACCTCGGACAATCAAGGCAATTAATCATCTGAAACGCAAGCAAGCCATTAAACCTACCAAATTTTTTGGAATATTCGCTCATTTCATTATGGAAATATTCATGCAAGTCTCCAATTAGCGTGATGGCAAAGAGTTTGAGATATATATAGTAGATCTCGAGTTCGAGTCAGGTGTGCACCTCTTATAAGAGTTTGGGATAGCCAGAGTTTTACTCGCTCATCTGGACCCACAAAATACGTTTTCAAGGAGGTGATGTTTGCAGGTCCATAGAAAGTGGTGTAGTTTGTGGCTCATAGGCAGGCAAAGGGGTACTTGGAAAAGTTATAAATACTCTTTGAGCGGATTTGAGCCTACTATAAATACAAACCATTTTAACATAGTAAAAATAAAATATTCTCGCTCCTGAAAACGAATTCATTGTCAAACCACATTAATTTTCGTGTTCTTTTTAGTGTTTCTCCTGTTGCAAGATTCATCAATAATTGCTATATATTTTTCACAACAGAAAGAAATCATCAATGAAAAACATGTGGCTACAATCTTTCAGGATCAATAACACAATAACTACTATCTTTCGGTCCCCTGCATGGAAATCCTGGCAATGAAATCTGTAAGCTGGTATTCTTCTCAGGTCATCACTCCACAGTAGTCAATAAAAATTGCAATTCGTGACAAATAGGAATTTAGCCTGATGTACTTTCTCATGCTTTGAAGGAGGAGGGGGTTGGATTAGGGTCTCAGTCCATCTCAAAAATCCTCCAAAGAAATGAAATTCCCAGAAGGGAGGGGGTGGATTTCACTGTGATATCTGTTTCAACAAAATAACTCTTGATTTTTAGCCTCCTATTTGAAATCTCTATTGATTCTACAGGAGACTGTGCTGTTCTCCTGATCATTCTCTGCTATTCCCAATATCTTGCGAAGTGACCATCACAAATTTATTATTTTAACAATCTGAAGTTGAAATGCCACAATATTCAAAGATCTGCAAAAAAATTTGCTTTGGTTACAAAGGAGAGGAGGGTATGGATGCTGATTGAGCTACAATCTCATAGGTCACATATAATTACATCCAGCAACCTAGCACTTAAAATCAGATTCAAGACTGGCCATCCAGACACTGCGTTTCAAAAATGTTTTTGAAAAAAAATAAAATTTTATTTTATTTTAAATTAAAAAATTTTGGTTTTTTTAGATCATTTTGATGTGCTGATAACAAAAATAATTTATAAAAAATAAAATAAAAAAATTATTTTGATGTATTTATGAACAAAAAAAACTTTAAAAAACAACCGCAACAATACTACCAAATAGTTAATTAATGCATCTATATTTAAATTAAGGTTGTCAATTCCGCTTCAGTTGACACTTCGTTTTTTCTATTGATATGTAATGTTTCGGTTTCAGAGCATTTCGGTGTGCCGTTTCGGGGTTGTACTGTTCATATATAATTAATTAATTATATATATGAAAAATTAAAATATTAATTTAAAAACATAATTAAAATTTAAGATAAATTAACTTTAAATTATACAGTACAAACACAAAGTCAAACAAACATAATCTCAAAATTAGAAACATTTCTAAAATTCTAAAATATTATGATAGTAAAATGTTCTAAAATAAAATAAATATAATTCAATTATATTTGTTTATAATTTCTTAAGTAAAATGTTCTAAAATAAAAGAAATATAATAGGTTTGCTTGAATTATAGATTTGATTAAAATTAATAATTAGAAAACAGATTTATAATAAAAAAAACATAAATCATTTTTTTTTTCATGGCCAAAACGGTGTACCCGGCGTGTTTTGGCCGATATTTGGCCGAAATATCCGGTACGGGCTGGAATTTAAATCAAGACAAAAATGATATCATTTTATCTCGTTTTTTTTACCAGTGCGAAACATTTCGGCCAAAACAAAACAAGATTGATAACCTTAATTTAAACTAATCAATAACACAAGTAAAAAGCCATCAGTTTGTGCTTAAAAGAACAATTATTCACCTCTTTCAACACATAAAAACTTGTTTGAATCTTTTCAATGAATGTAGTTCGTTTCAGACTGCACTATATTGTCACCAAAGTGGAGCCCAGTAGCAGACTTGACAGAATTTCTCGACCCTCCTCATGCAAGCAAAATGTCAACAGGAGGAGGAGACTGAAAACTCGAAGTGGGGCAGCTTGAATTGCTGATCAAGGAGACAAAACTGGGTGCTCTTACTGTATCCATACATGAAGCACTTGCATGAACTGTTTTCTAATTCTTATCCACTCGAAAGGGCAAGAGCACCATTGTCTCGCAATTGGGGCAACTCCAGCATAGAATCTTTGCCACACAACTTTTTCTTAACATCCATAGAAAAAAAAAAGACAAATTATTGCAGAAAGTGGATTTATTATACCAAAATAATCTTGATTTGACTATACAAGATTGAAGTAATTAATAAATTAAGAACTTATTAGTTTGGTTAAAATCATGCAACACCTTCTTCTATAAAAGAAAAGGTTATATATATATTTGGTTAAAAGATAAAATAATATTGTGTTGAAAAAACAATTCTCACCTAAATTTTGATTAGATGGGCTTGTAACTTGGTTTGACATGCAGACCTACTGATATGAGTTAAATAGCCCTATCTTGTACCCGTATCTTGGAGTTCTGGTCAAAATTACTTGTAAAAATAATAATTAATAAAAACTTTAAATTGGAAATTAAAAGTATATAAAGATCTTTGACAATGAGTGTATAAATATACAATTAAAAGCTGAGAATTATATATAAAAAATTATAGAAAAAACATTGTAAAATAAGAGATGCAAAAAACAAGTTGATTGTCCATGAAGAATGTGGCGTGATAATAAAGAACTTGTAATCTAAATATCAAATCTCGAGTTCGAGTTAGGACATGCACCCCCTATAAGAATCTAGAATAGTCTAAGTTTTACTCGTTCACTTATATCCACAAAATATGTTTTTTGAAGTAGGTTTCCTCGTGTCAAAAAAAAATTGACTCCAAATTCGCTTAACCCGAGACCTAAACAAAGAACAGCTTGATTTGGAATTCGACTACCTTGAGAGCTAAACCAACTCAAGTTAAATAAATATTTTTATTGTGAGATTGCAAGTTTAATTTTTAACAAATGTTAAAAATTAAATTAATTATGGAAATGAAATGTATCATGCTACGGGCTAGGGCTGAACCCACGAAGTTGTTGAAGAATTTGGTTCCAATTCTGCTACAAATTAGTGATAAATTTTTTTATTAATGTTAGTCATTTTATTTCATCATTTAGTGATGTGTTTTGATTGTTCTTTTCTACTTCTACTTTAAATCTTATCTTTGATAAGATTAGTTTAAGAGTTTGTATTTGATTAGGTTCTTGTAATGCCTTTGATTTCTTCTATAAATAAAATTAGAGGGATGACAATAAAGTTATCTTGGGTTTTTACCCCTTGATCTCTTTGTTCTTTATTCTCAGCTAAGGACTGAAATATTTCAATTAATTCTTAGCTAAGGGCTAGAATTTTTCAATTAAATTAGTGGGCACCTCTACATTCCAACAATTGGTATTAGAGTTTTTTCCAATTTTCCAACAATTGGTATCAGAGCTTTTTTTTTCAATTTTCCAACAATTGGTATCAGAAGATTTGAATGCTGGATGTCCCAAAATTGAGACGTGGGATCATCTCAAGAGAGAGTTGAAAGAACAATTCCTGCCGAATAACACTTCGTGGATTGCGCGGGAAGAACTGAAAAAGCTCAAACACGACAGGTTAGTGCGTGATTATGTTAAAGCTTTTAGCTCCTTAATTCTCGACATCAAAAATATGTCTGAAGAGGACAGACTGTTCAACTTCATGTTTGGACTTCAAACTTGGGCGCAAGCGGAACTAAGACGACATAATGTAAAAGATCTGTCCTCCGCTATTGCTGCTGCAGACAGTTTGGTTGATTTTAAATCAACTACTAGAGAGGGCTATACATCAGCCTCCTTCAAGTCTAAGGGAAGAGACAAGAGGAAAAGAAGAAGAAGAATTTCGGTGTAGGTGCGTCGAAGGCTGTTGCCTGGGATAAAGGCAAGGCTAAGTTCACACAAGGTAAAGGTACTAAATCGAACTTTACTTGCTTCATTTGTGATGGTCCTCACTTTGCGAGGGAATGTCCGATGAGGGAAAAGTTGAATGTTATTCGGGTTGGGAATAGCGAGGAGGATGAAGGGGTAGTTACGCATGTCAATCCTATGTGTGTGATAAACTGCCTAGTGGCTGAATCGGGGGATGCAGCTGCTGAAACCAATCTCGTGGATGAAGACTTGGCAAGGATTGACACGTTGCGAAAAGGAAAATCAGGATCGGTGGACAACCTGATGTATGTGAAGATTGGGATAAATGGCAAAGACGTGAATGCTATGCTGGATTCAGGTGCAACTCACACGTTTGTGGCAGATCGGTTGGTGAAGAGACTTTGCTTACGGCTAAGTGATAGTCACACGTCAATGAAGGCAGTAAATTCGAAGGCACATAGAATTACAAGGATGTCTTATGATGTGCCGATGATACTGGATCAGTGGAAAGGAAAGCAGGACGTGTTGGTTGTAAATCTTGACGATTACGATATTATTCTTGGGCTGGATTTCTTGAGGGAAGCCAAGATTGTGTTGATGTCGTATCTAAATGGAATTATGATTGCGAATGAGGGATGTCCATGTTTCGTCTCATGTTGCAATGTCACAATGGTAAATGTCATGAAGGGTGAGAAAAGCTTAATCTCGGTCATCGCCATTGATAAAGCATTGCGGAAAGGTGGAGAAGTGTTTCTTGCGATGATAGTGGAGGAGAACGCAACCAAAGATGAAAAGGTGCCCAACAAAATTGCTTGCGTACTAGAGCAATTCGAGGATGTGATGCCACCTCAACTACTGAAGAAACTCCCATCTAGAAGGGCCATAGACCACCAAATTGAGCTGGTGCTGGGGACTAAGCCACCATCTCAAGCTCCTTATCAAATGTCGCCAATGGAATTGGCAGAATTGAGAAAGCAACTAGAAGAGTTGATTGAATCGGGGTTTATTCGTCCTTCCAAAGCTCCATATGGTGCTCCGGTGTTGTTTCAAAAGAAGGCCGATGGGAGCCTTCGCATGTGTGTGGACTACCGAGCACTTAATAAGGTAACCATCAAAAACAAGTATCTCATTCCTTTAATTCAGGATTTGATGGACCGATTGTGTGGCACCTCTATATTTACAAAATTGGACTTGCGATCGGGATATTGGCAAGTGCGGGTTGCGGAGGGGGATGAGCATAAAACTACTTGTGTGACAAGGTATGGCTCAAATGAAATTTTTCAATGAAGAAAAGGCTAAAGGGTTCAAGGCACTTACTTGCATTCATAATGCAGTAAGTGAAGAAATTTTTACAAGAATCATAGCTTGTAAAACTGCCAAAGAAACTTGGGATAAGCTAAAGACTGAGTTCCAAAGAAATGAGAGATCAAGAAAGATGCAGATTTGAACTTGAAAAGGCAATTTGAAGGGTTGAAGATGAAGGAATCTGACACAATCAAAGATTTCTCCTCACACATCTCAAAACTGGTGAATCAAGTAAGATTGTTAGGAGAAGAATTCTAGAATCTTGAATTGTGGAAAAAGTGCTAGTGAGCTTACCTGAAAAGTTTGAGCATAAGATTTGCTCATTAGAAGATTCAAATGATTTTTCTAAGATGAGCTTTCAAGAGCTTGTGAATGCTCTACAAGCTGTGGAACAAAGACAAGCATATAGATTAGAAGGAACAAGTGAAGGTGCTCTAGTTGCTGTCTTTAAGGAGAAGAATAAAATCCAGAACTTTGCTAGAAATAATCAAGTGGAAAGATGGAAAAAGGAAGAGACTGGAGATCAAATAATCAACAATCTAACAACTGGCAACACAACCTGATAAGGAAAGAAAATAAAGAGTTCCCTACATGCAAATATTGTCAACAAACAAATCACCTTGAGGAATGGTGTTTGTTCAAGAATATGGAGTGTCGAAATTGCAATTAATTCGGCCACATACAAAAAATTTGCAAAACCAAAGTAGATGAAGTCAAACAGGCTCAAGAAGAGGACGCTTCAGAAATCAAAGATGAATTTTTATTTGTAGCCACAATACAACAGATGAGCAATACAACAAAGAGAGGTAATTCATCTTGGCTCATTGACAGCGGTTGTTCTAACCACATGACAGCAAACCTCAGCATATTCAGAAACCTAGACAGAAGCTACATATCAAGAGTAAAGATTGGTAATGGAGATTTTGTGAGAGTTGAAGGTAAATGAGCCATTGCAGTAGAGACAAAAGCAGGTACAAAAATTCTAAACAATGTCTTATATGTACCTCAACTAAATCAGAATTTAGTTAGTGTGGGGCAGCTAATGGAATCTGGATATTCACTACTCTTTGATGATGGAGTGTGTGATATCAAAGATAAAAATTAAGTGTAACTGCTGTCTACTAAAATATTGAATAGAAGTTTCAATATTGATTGGAAAAAAACATGTTGGGATGTTAACACATGTAAGGTGGATGAATCTATTCTTTGGAATAAAAGGTTAGGGCATTTCAACTATGCTACCTTAAGAAGAATGACAAATTTGCAGAAGGCACATGGATTGCCTAATATACAAGATGAAGTTGTTTTTTGTGAAGCTTGTCAATTAGGGAAGCAAACCAAGCACATGAAAATAAAGTTTCATGCCTTAAGACAATTCCAGCAAGAATAGGAATCAGAAATGAAGTATTGCACTTCTAAAGATCAGCTGGCTGATTTGTTCACAGTGATTTGAAGACCTAAAAGAGAAGGTTGGAATGTGCAGTCCTACAACCTTGGAACCAAGGAGGAGTGTTGAAGATTGAAAAAGAGTTTGATTTCAAGACTGCACTAAAGATTTAAAGATCATTAGGAGTGTTTAGCTTTTAGTTTATGTTTCAATAAAAGATCAAATGTGTTGATCAAAGTGTGTTAGTTATTTTCTATTTAAGAAGTTTTATATTTTTTCCTAATTAGTTGAAGAAGTTGTAATAGACTAGAATTCCTATTCTTGTATTCAATTTCTTCTATAAATAAATCCAAGGGATGGCAGTAATCTTAAGTGATTCTGCTCCAAAAATCTCATTGAAAGTTGTTTATTTTCGGTTGCCTTGGTTCTCAAGTTTTCTGCAAAACAGGGCAGGAAGTTATTTGATTTGAATAGTGTCTGTTTTTCTGGGCAACTAAGGCAAGAACAATTGCTGATTTGAACAGTAACTGTTCGTGCCTCAGGAATTTTTCCAACAAATTGGTATCAGAACATATTTTGATCTTAGAAGGGATTGAGTGAAACACGAGAGAATTTAAGTGAGATTTTTTCAAAGTAATTAACTTTGAAGGGAAGGAGAGTGAAACACGAGAGTTTTATTTTTCTATCAAATCTTTATGTAAAAGGATTTGTTACTCTTCTTTTGAAAACAATTGCATAAAGGCTTCACAGCAGCAATTGTTAGCTTCTTTTTTAACGAATCACAGTTGAAATTTTTCAGAATGGATTCTGCATTTTTTTCACCAAAAACACCAATGTTTACTGGTCAGAATTTTGGAATTTGGACAGTGAAGATGGAGGCATATTTGAAGGCTTTCGATTTATGGGAGATAGTGGAGAGTGACAATCAACTCCCATAGAGAGATAACTTTAAAGAGTTAAAGGAGAAGATAGATATGTACAGCCTTGGAACAAGGAGGAGTGTTGAAGAATTTGGTTCCAATTCTGCTACAAATTAGTGATAAGTTTTTTTATTAATGTTAGTCATTTAATTCCATCATTTAGTGATGTGTTTTGATTGTTCTTTTCTACTTCTAGTTTAAATCTTATCTATGATAAGATTAGTTTAAGAGTTTGTATTTGATTAGGGTTCTTGTAGTGCCTTTGATTTCTTCTATAAATAAAATTAGAGGGATGACAATAAAATTATCTTGGATTTTTAACCCTTGATCTCTTTGTTCTTTATTCTCAGCTAAGGGCTGAAATATTTCAATTAATTCTTAATGGGCATCTCTACATTCCATCAATTGCTATCAAACTTTTTTTCAATTTTCCAACAGAAGGGAGCTCATTTCCTCTACCAGATCATGTTTCTTTCTTATACAACTCAACAAAGCTCTATAATATCATCACAGACCAAATATTGATATGCAATTCACTAACTGTAAAAATTGATAAATAAAAATGGATAAATGGACTTAAATGCTACTATTATAGGTTCTTTCACTTGACAAACATGGTAAACCAGTGTATCATATCACCGTGAGCTTCTTCAGCACTCTTGGCGGCTGTTTCGTCCTCAAAACTGTCCATCCATGACTGACACCAGGTATATTTTCTATCAAGCTGGAAAATATAGAAATCAAGTTTGACATGAAAGCTAGAGCCTCAACAGTATGGGAAGCAGGAGAATCCTCTTCAGCTTTTTCATTCCAGTATGACACAGAAAGATTAAAGAGACTTGAATCCAAAATTATTTTTTTGGATTGAGTAAACCCTGTCCCCTTTTAGGCACTCTTTGTCTGCCTGAATTAAACGAGTAAATTTTGGTTGTGTCAGGCTCTTACAAGATGAGCACATTCTGACTCGAACCTACAACCTGTAAGACAGATCTCAAGCATTTGATATCACGCCTATTGGAGGCCCTGAATCTAAAATGCTAAATCATATTTGCTACAAGTCATGAGATTAAAAAAAAGTTAAGAAACATTATCTCCTTAGACCATGGAACCTCTATGGGACAATCATCAGGCTGAGGACTCGTTGCCTGAGATTTTGCAGATAAAAGTTCTCCAAATTCTTTCAATTGTTCTGGTGGGGAAGCACGGTCAATTTCAGCTCCCAGAAAAGCATTTGAACTGGCTAATTTCACTGCCACATTGCTTGAAACAAACCTAAGAAATCAGATATTAGAAGCCAAACTAGTTTCTGTCTTAGATTTGAGCTTCTTCCAACTTGAGCAAGTTCGTAGCTAGGGGGGGAATGACTCACCTCCCCAGCAAAAACCTGCAGCACCAATGGAATTCATGCCTTTACTTTTTAGAGCACCAATTACCATTTTGCATCTTCCTGTGCTTTTTCCTACAAAGGTTTAATTCATTAAAACACATGCAAGAAGACTGGTTTAGTGACTGTTTAAGAATGTGATTGAAATTGTTTTTGAAAGTGTTTTTCGTTCAGAAATACATTCAATTGATGTTTTTTTTAAATTATTTTTTATATCAGTATATGAAAATCATCTAAAACACTAAAAAAAATTAATTTAAAGTAAAAAAATTCACATTTTTTTCAAAAACGATTTTGAAACGCATTATCAAATAGTGCTTAATTTTTTTATCCAACTCATGTATTTCACCGCTATGACATCTCACAAATGGTGATGTATTTTTCTCCATGCCTCTATCAAAATCAGGCTTGCTTAGATCAACTGGATCACTATATAAAAAATCAGGAACCACTACAAAGAATCCAGCAGCTGCGACTAAATATTTTGATGAGATGGGTGATAATTGTTAATATTGATTAAGCTAAAAGCTGTCTATATCGGGGCAAGTATTCTTGAAGGATTCCAAACCCTAGATTTCTTTTTCTGGCACTAATCAAAGGGCAAAACAATACTGAGTTTAAACTTTAAGCAGTCAAATTCAAATTCACCCTCCACAAATTTACTTGTTGAAGGATACAGAAGCAGATTCACACTCCACAATAGATTTCACATTGAGAAATGGTTCAAAAACAAAGGTTACTGCTTATTGGATTTTCTTAGGTCATCGTTTTCTTTTCCCCATTTTGAGTTGAATCTTAAAAATGTTCAAGGATTTCCTCTTTTTTCCTTTTTCAACATCATTATTTTGTTTGATGATGAAGCTCTGTTAAACAACAAAGTCAAGAGCCAGAGGAGATTATCTAGCTTCACTCTAGCACAAGAGAGAATTCTATTAGCTTTCCAGACCCTAACACCATCGTCTAAGTTCATCATACAATGAAAACTGCAAAAATCTAATGGAACATACCTCAAATTCGGAGCTTCATAACCTGGAAAAGATGTTTGAAGATAACAGGCCGATCAAATACTAACTTGGTAAATAAACACACCCTTTTCCATAAAACAGAAAACCCATGTCAAAATCAAACCTTGCATAAGCTAACAAAATGGAAATCAATAAATTGAAACAAAAAAAAAAAAAAACCAAAGGATCGCTTGATGGGCTCTTTTACCAAGAACATCAGAAAGGAGAAGGATGGCAAGGTTGGAATCTGATGGGCCAGTAACATAAGGTTTCAAGGCCACCAAATTCTTGTACTGTCCCTCCTCCATAACCTGGAGTCAGGTTTGGTGGATTCTCCAAACACTGAGAACTTGACATGGTTTGACAATGATCGACTGCTATACTAACAGACTTCAGACTAGGAAATGAGTGAGGCACTGTACTTGCAATGAAAAAGGAGGGAGTATCCATCTTTAATTCTTTATAAATTTATTTTTGAATGTTAAAATTATAAAATATATCAATAAAAAAAATTTCAAAATAGCAAAAACAATGTACATAAAATTTGATAGAAAACAAATCAAGTTGGATGAAATTTGTAGAAAAATGATTTCAAATAAAATAGATAGTAATTAAAAGAATAGAGACATTTTGAAAGATTAAAAAAACATAGGGGTCAAATTAAAAATTATTTGTAATTTGATAGACTATTTGTTGATTAAAAAATGGTAGGGAATAAAATTAAAAACATTTATAATTTAATATATTATCTATATATTTAAAAATGATATGAGTGAAATTAAAAATATATATTATTTAATAGATTATTTGTTGATTAGAAAATGATAGGGGTTAAATTAGAAAGCATTTGTGATCTCTAAAATAAGATAGAAATAGTAATCAAAAGGATATAGATCAACATGAAAGAAAAAATTGAAAGGGTTGCTCTTAGATTTTGCATGGATGACGCATTTTGAGGTGGGGAGGAAAAAAAAAAAGAAATTGGTATGTGACTAAATTAGTGTTGTCTCTTATACAATTTTATTTTTTTTGGATTTGAGTAAACTTCATTTCTTAGAAAGTATGAGCCCAGGTAAGCGAGTAAAACCCCAGTTGTCACAGACTCTCACAAGAGATACACGTCTTGACTCAAAATCAAGATCTATTATGCAGATCTCAAATTCTTTATCATCACGGCACACTCCTTGAGGACGTTTCTTATACATGCTCTACACCACAGTATAAAAGATGTTGATATAACCATCTAGTAGGTGTCTTTATGAGCTTGAGACTAAAAAGTTTTTTATATAGTTTCAGATTCAAGTTTTTTTTTTGAACAATTGCTTTGTATTAACAAAAGGCAAAAAGAACAAAAAGGGGGGCCGAGCTTCTCAGTTACAATGAAATCTGAGCTGCCCAGGAAGGAGCCTTAAGTCCTAAAAAACAGGAAAGCGAGCGAGAGAAAAAAACAAGCTCTTCTGGAACCACTCTGTCCAATAGAGAAGTTACCTGGGCCTAAAAAAATAAAAGGATCTTCAGTTCGTCGGCAGAGGGCCCAAGAACTGTAATCTTTTCAGGTGGGGACATTCCAGTGTAACCTGGTGTAGTTGTCGAGCATGGTTCTAGGTGTATCACTAGTAAGATGCAGGCGAACGCACTGAATTATCTCCTTAGTTAATTGCTGGCTGGATCGAAACCCTTCTCTGAAGGTTCTTTTGTTCCGCTCAAGCCAAAGAGAGTAGACTGTGGTGGAGAGAAGGGTTCTGGCAATATGGCCTTGGAGGTTCTTTTTTCCTTTGAAAGTTGTGGACGCCCAGCGAAGAAGGCTGGACCAAGACATTGCAGGCCACTTGATACGGGCGTGCTTCTGAGTTGCTTCCCAAACTGTTTTGGAGTAGCTGCACTGGAAAAAAAGGTGGTCGTGTGTCTCTGGGTGGGTGTTGCATAGAATGCAGTTCGTGGCTGAAGTGATGCCTATTCGCTGAAGCCTATCAAGTGTTTGAAGACGACCTCGAGCTGCCAGCCATAGAATGAAGGCTTGGCGGGGGATGTGCCCTGGGTACCAGATGAGGCTGCTGTTTGGGTTTAAAGGGTTTTTCTTCCTTAACTTTTCCTAGGCAGAGGAGATTGTAAATTTTCCCGATGGATGCCCTTCCCACACATGGCGGTCTGGGATTCTGCTGTTTGGGGTGGAAGCAATGGAGGTCCATAATGATGTGAGGAGGTTATGGCTGTTCGGGAAGGACCAGCAGTCACCATTTATTATGGTTGAAACCTTTGCATCCCATCCTAGCCCAGATGAAGCCATGATCCGATGAGGGATGATGTCACTAATTCGCTGACCGTGGGGCAGCCAGTAGTCGTTCCACAGGGAGGTGATAGTGCCATCCCCTATACAGGTTGTGATGAGACCTCGGCATAGCTCTCGGCTTTGTAGAATTTTCCTCCAAGCCCATGATGGCCTTGACGGAACGCTAACCGCCCAGATCGAGTTGCCCTTCAGGAGGTTGATGTGAGCCCATGCAGTCCAAAGTGATGATTTGTCTGTGATGAGCCTCCATAGGTGCTTTAACATTGCTGCCTTGTTCCACGTGGCCAACTGCTTTATACCAAGGCCACCTTCTGCAGTGGGGTAACAGATTGTGTCCCAAGCGACTTTTGCACCAGTCGTCTGCAATGAGCTTCCTTTCCAAAGGAAAGCCAAGAGGGTGCTCTCAATCCTGCTGACTACTGAGGCTGGGAGGATGAAGAGAGATGACCAGTACACTTGGTAAGAGAAGAGCACCGATTTGATGAGCTGGAGTCTGCCTCCATAGGAGAGAGATTTTGACGTCCATAACTTGATTCTCGTTGTGATTTTGTTTAGCAGAGGAAGACAATCAGTAAATGTGAGCCTTGTTGTGATCAAGGGCACCCCAAGATACTTCACTGGGAGAGTTCGTCGAGTCATGTTCAGATGGGCTTGGATACTAAGGCTCTCTGCATCTGATACTCCAGACATATACAAAGAACTCTTATCACTGTTAATAGCCAGGCCGGAGCAAGTTGTGAAGGTGCCCACGGCTTCTTTGAGGGTTGCAATGGAAGTGATGTCACCATGACAAAAAAGCATAAGATCATCTGCAAAACAAATGTGCGTGAGCTTTGTGGCTTTGCAATTCCGGTGGTACCTGAACCCACTACCAGCTGTCCTTTGCCGAAGGATGCCACTAAGCCCTTCCATGGCCAAGACAAAAAGGTAAGGGGATAATGGATCTCCTTGGCGAAGCCCTTTTGTTGTTGGGAAGAAACCATGCAGCTCCCCATTGAGACTGACAGAGAAGTGAGGGGTGGTAATGCATTTTTCAATCCAGCTAATCATGGTGGCTGGAATGCCAATGGCCACCATCCCAGCAACGATGTAGTCCCAGTTAATGGAATCAAAAGCTTTCCGTAAGTCAATTTTGAGAGCAACTCTTGTTGTTCCTTGGTCATTATGGTAGTTGTGCAGAAGCTCTTGAGAAAGAAGGATGGCATCGGATATGCTGCGGCCCGACAGAAAAGCAGTCTGAGCGGGGCTTATTACTGCCTCTAAAGCTGGCTTCAATCTTGTTACAAGGATTTTAGCAATGCATTTGTACCATACAGTGCAACAAGATATAGGGCGATAATCGTTGAGATTCCCTGGATTCTCAACCTTGGGCACTAGAGCAATGTATGTGGCATTTACATACTTAGGCATGGTAAGGGTATAAAAGAAGTACCTTATGGCAGCGATGAAGTCTCGCTTAATGATTGTCCAGCTTTGCTTGTAAAATTTGGAAGTGAAGCCATCGGGGCCTGGAGCTTTGTCGTCCGGAATGGAGAAAAGGGCCTCCTTTATTTCATCTTCCGTGATGTTCCTTGTCATGTCAATGTTCATGGTAGCTTCAGTTGGTGCTGGAAAGTGACTCTCGAAACTTAAGAGGTTGTGTTGTTTAATGGGGCTTGCCAGTAACTTTTTGTAATGGTTTACTGCCATCAACCCTAGCTCCTTCTTTCCAGTGACAATGTTCCCATTTCCATCATTTAGACTGTGGATAGTATTTCTGCTTTGTCTGTGGATGAGCGATTTGTGGAAGAACTTTGTATTTCGGTCTCCAAGGTGCAGCCATTGTATTCTTGACTTCTAACGATAAAAAGCCTCTTCTTCCATTGTGAGTTGGCCATGCAGTTTTGCTAAGTGACGTTCTAGGGTTGTATGGTGCATGCTATTAGGATGCCGCTCCATCTCATGCTGAGCTGCCTCCCATTAAAGGGCGACCGCCTTGACCCTGCTGGTGATGTGGCTCGTGCATCGACGATGGAGATCTTGAAATTGCTTCCGAGCTACTTTCAACTTTGCCGTGAAGTTTTGGATGGGATTCCCCATGGTCGGAGTGTCCCAGGCCTTCCTCACGATGGGAATGAACTCTTCCCTATCGGTCCAGAGGTTAAGGAATTTGAAGGGATAGTGGGTTTTTTGGCAGGTGTTTGTTAGGGTTGTTACAGCAGCACTGTGATCAGAGGCGTTCCTGGGGTAGAAATGGGTCTTTGCCGTCGGCCATGAGGTGTAAAAGGTTGAGTTGGAGAACACCCAATCCAATTTCCTGAGGATGCTAGTCTCAGCGGCATGGCCATTGTGCCACGTGTAACGCATGCCTGTATAGGGGGTTTGGAGGAGCTCAGCTTCTTGGATGCTATTACCGAACGCGTTGTGGTGGTTGCACCAATCCTGCCTGCCACCTTGCCTGTCATGAGGGCTTAACACTGCATTGAAATCTCCCATGATGAGCCAGGGAATGGCTGAGTGATCCACGCTGGTGCGCTCAATGTACTCCCACAAAGCTTCTCTACCCGCAGAGGTGTTGTCACCGTAAACAATGGTGAGCTTTAGGGGGACGGCTGTCGGGTTGTGAAGGATATGCATGTTACACGTCATCCATTTGGGAGAGGAGTGGATACATGTAAGTTGGACTGTATGGCTATTCCAGCCTACCATTATCCTGCCATGGCTAGAGCTGGATGTGTTGTTCAAGAACTGCCAATGCCGAAGGCATAGGTTTCTTTCAGTGGTGTCCTGTTTCAGAGCTGTTACTTTTGTCTCAATAAGACCCGCGATATCGAGACTATTTTTGGTGACCCGGTCATGGATCGTTTTTTGTTTGTGGGGGGCGTTGAGTCCCCTAATGTTCCAATTTCCGATATTAATCATTTATTTGTTGGGGGGGGGGGGGAGACGACTGACCAGTTAGAAGCCCTTGGCTTCCTTGCGCTTCTTGCCCCCTTTCTTCTGGGAGCCTGTCTTCATCAGAGGGACAATTAGTTTTTCTTTGATCGGAGGGGCAGCGGATGATATGTCATCATCCTCATCCTCTTCTGAGGTTGTGCTTTGGCTTTGAAAGGACACCACTTTTTTCCCCACACTTCAAGTTATGTAATTGCTAATATGATAAACAAAAGAGATTTATATACAGGTTGACTCAAAATTGCTTTCAATTTCATTCTTAGAAAAAAAATGCATACTGTCCTCTTATTTTATTTTTCAAATTTAATTCTTATTTTACTTTTGCTCCTTTTATAAAATTGAGTCTTTTTTTCAAATGCATCCATCAATCTAAAAGTGTCAAAAGTCCTCTCTTTTTTTATTTCTAATATAGATATGATTATTTTGATTGTTTTTTAGATCCTTTTAATAGAAAATAATTAATTTCATCATTTGACATATAGTTGGTTAAGAGTTAGTTTCCGTGTTTTTACTTGATGGGTGATCTCAATTTCATGATATGAATTATAGATTTAAAAACTTAACTCGAGTTATATTCTTTATTTTTTAGTAGGACTTTTTTACTTTGATTTTCTTTTTCATTTTAATCCTTCCAAGTTTTTTTTCAAAAAAAAAAATTAGCTTCATAATTTTATTTCATTTCTTTTAATTCGATTATATCAATCTCATCACCAAGAAAACAAGTTTGGTAGATTAACATAGATTGACTCGATGTTTTTTGGATCGTTACTTTTTTAATTTAATATCTTTTTAGTTTTTTTCCTTCAACATTGATTTGGTTTAAAATTGAGTTTAGTATTTTTTGTAGTTTTTTTTTCTATCGAGTTGTCTCAATTGCATAATCCAGGTCACGAGACGTTGTCGGTTTGCTAGTTTATAGTTTTTTTGTTGTTTTTAAATTCGATTTTCTTTCGATTTCATCCTTAATTTGTTGGAAATTAGATTCAATAATTTTCTATTTTGACTTATCTTGGCTTATTTTGATCTACCAAGCCAAGTTGCATATTTATATACTCGCTCAGAATAAGTTGGAAAAGGCTATTATTTTTATTTTTTTTCCTTGATCTTTTGATTTTTTTGCATCGGGTTAGCTTGAAACTAACCTATGTTACTTTTTTCTTTTTCATATTCTCAATAAAAAGAAAAAATGTTTGATTTAGTTAATTTATTGTTGTTGTCTATTATTTTATCATCTAAATAAATAATACTAGTTTATCTAATTCAATTGGATCAACAACCCGAATAATAGTTTTTTTTTTACGTAAAAGTGAAATCAAATCACCCCCATGAGTGAAAATTATTTTATGGCCTATTTGGGAGTGTGATTGCGGTAGCTTTTCAAAGTGTTTTTCGTGCCGAAATATATCAAAATGATGTTTTTTTATTTTTTAAAAATTATTTTTGACATCAGCACATCAAAATGATCTAAAAACACCAAAATATATTCATTTAAAATGGAAAAAAAATTCAAATTTTCGGCAAATGCCGGTTGCAACGCACTCCCAAACGGGGTCTTAGTAGATGGACCGGATGATAAGAGTTTGTGATTAACGAGTTTGATTTGTTGTGGTATTAAATTTGAGTTAATAATTATTAAAAACTTACATTATTAATAATTTTAGAACTTGTAAAAATAATTAAAATACACAACATAAATATCCGTGATAATAAAAGAAATTATATTAATAAAAAAAAAGTGATGGAAACAAGGTATCCTAAGCCCTAACGTCTACCTTCTTGGAATGCTGACAGAACTCACTGTAAAGACAACTGAAACTGAAATAAAAAATATTTTTGAAAAAAGAAAAGATTTTAGATATTTTTATATAATTATATCAAAAATAATTTTTTAAAACTAAAAAATATATATTATTTTAATATATTTTTAAATTAAAAAAACATTTTTAAAACGAAACTCTATAAACTTTGCCTAAATTAATCCCACCACAAGGACTTTATCGCTTGACACTGACCCGTCTTTCACAATCTGAACCACATAATGCAGACAACATAGAGAGCATGCGCTACGTATAGCTAGCAGCCATAGGCAAAGGACCGAGCCCTACGTGAAGGGCTATATGATGAACCCTAATCTACTCGACGTAGGAAGTACCTTCAATCTCCATGGATTGGAGGGATTATTGACTCCTGTTGTTTTCTCTCATCTGAGAGTGGACTTTCTGTCACAGAGCTCGTAGGCTTCCTGTGCCCTACACCAGACCAGAGTGCGTTTCTCTTCCTCTCTCTCTCTCTTATGAGAGGAGAGAGAGAGAGATGGAGAGGAGAGAGAGAGCTGTTCTTCTTCCTAGCTTAAAAGTAATGCAGCACTCAACACGAACCAATTACGTACGTGAGTTGAGGCTGAGATATATATATATATATATATATATATATTATTTGGTGAAAGGGACAAGTTCCTGTGAGAGATTTTGATCTTAGTGAGAACCTGGACCTTTCTAGCATCAATAGAGGTGGGCTAGGCAAACTTTCACATGTTTTATATTTAATTTATAGCAAGGTTGTCAATAATACCGTTTGATGTTTTATTTTTTTAATTATATAAAATATTTTAGTTTTAAAGTATTTAGAATATTATTTTAGAATTGTATTGTTTATATATAATTAATTAATTATATAAAAAATTAAAATATTAATTTAACAAACTTAATTAAAATGTAAGATAAATTAACTTTAAATTATACAATACAGATATAAAGTCAAATAAAAATAATCTCAAAATTAAAAATATTTCTAAAATTCTAAAATATTGTGAAAGTAAAATATTTTAAAATAAAAGAAATATAAATCAATTAAATTTGTTTATAATTTCTTAAGTAAAATGTTCTGAAAAAAAATATATATATATATATAATAGGTTTGATTGAATTATAGATTTGATTAAAATTAATAATTAGAAAATAGATTTATAATAAAAGAAATATAAATTATTATTTTTATTTTTTTTCATGGCCGGCACTTCCTGCGTGTTTTGGCTGAAATATCCGGTACGGACCAGAATTTCAACCAAGACAAAAATAATTCTATTTTGTCATATTTTTTTTTACAAAAACGGCTGAAATGAAATGAGATTGATAACCTTGATTTATAGTGCCTATTTTACTCTCTTTTTTTCAAAAAAAATAAAAATAATCCGGATATATTTTTTAAAATTTTTAATACAAGCACTCAATTAAATAAATTGATAATCATCTGTATAAATAAAGAATAAAAAAATAATAATAATAACTGAAAACAAAACTAGATAAATTGAGAGATAATAATAGATAAAAAGTTAGAAACCAAAAATACCGATCAGGAAATAAAAGAAGAGAAAAGAAAGAAGAGAGGGTGGGGGGTGGGAATCATACATCCGAGCACACTCCTCTATCATCAAAGAGGAATAATCACTTGAGATCTCGGTCTAGTGTGTAAGAGATTTTTTTTTTTTCGAGTTCAAGTTTTTTTTGTGCATGCTTGTTTTACTTGCAGTGTGTTACTTGTTTATTGAATTTGCAGGGTGTTTAATGAGTTTAAAGATTAATTATGGTGCGCATAAACTGTCCCGGATATTTTTATTATAAAAAAAAGGAATAAAAACAAAATAGCAGCAGAAAGTCCCGACATGGGGATCAAATAGCATATGATGTGATGACATTGCTCCTTCGGATTTATCATTCTGCCACTTCACCATCATCCATGGCAGGGTAGATTTTCCTTTCCATTCAAGAATCTTTCATGCACATAGGAGGCTATCATCATGCAAAGCAACAGCGACAACAGAATAAGATGGCAATAAAAATCCCCATCTCTTCTCTCATTCTTTGCGAGTGGTGAACCAGCTTTTATGTTTTAACATGGTGTCAAATCACACATTTTTGCTGCTATCATAAGTGCATATTATTACAGTGGCAGTACCAAACCAAAGACATTGTCCCTGAGATCAGCTTGATGATCCACTTCTAAAAACAAGATATATTTTGGATTAAATTACGATTCATTCTAGATTTTTCTAATAAATTCCAACCAAAAACGTGCTAGAATCATTTTGATCGAATATTGTTTTTTCAAATAATAAGTAATTTTATAATATTAATTGTATTTTTTAGATTAAAATGAAATTTTACGAGAAGTCTCTTGACATATTTATATATATTTCTAAACTTTTAGAGCAGTTTTTTTAATTATATAAACTGTATAACCCAAAACAGCAAAACCAAAACCAAAACCAAAACATTATATTCTAATTAAAAAAATAAAACATCAACCAAATCAGAATTGACATATTTGATCTAAACCACAGCTATCACAAGAAGGCATCTTCACAACAACAGAATCTTATAAACTTTATCCATTACAGACACATACAAACCTTTGATACATAGGACAAGAAGAAAAACAACAAAGCAACAGGAAAGATAAACACTCTCGACTCAAGCACTCCAACTACTAACACACTTCCACGCTCCAACTATTAATGAACTTAAACCTGACAGACCCATCTGAGGCTGTTGAAGGGCTTCACAGCATAGCTATGGTGGTCTCACATGTCCCAATACTGTGCGAGTACCGGAGCAAGCCAGGGTAGAATGAGTGAAAACAAACAGGCCTTTATTGAGATCATTTGATCAAGGAGTGGACCCCAACAAGAAGAGTTTCTCCACAACAGTATCTCACACCAGAAGTTCTTTTTCTACTACTTTTTAATATGAGTTTATTGCCGGCATGATTTGTGTTAAGGTAAAGAGACCGAGACAAAAGCAATGAAATCAAAGATAAAGAGAAGGGTGGGAAGTGGGACCCGAATTACCTAACGCGCATGCACTAAATCCATGGGGGTTCTCAACACTGAAGAAAAGGAAGTAGTCTTCTTCATTGACAGCACAGCCCACCTCTACAATCAACCCATGCGTTCAAGTCCTTTGTGACTTTTGTTAACCTTTAATCCACAATAAGGCTAAAAGATAATCATTTATGGTCAACAAACAGACGCGATTTTTCTTCACCTTTGCGAGCAAAACAGCCATATCCATCCCACCACTACTCTCCTTTTATTGGCCCATTATATACAAGCTGTTGGGGAACAAAAGCAGGAAAAAGAGCCCCCACATGAGAAAAAGCTAATATAGTGATTTCAAACCCATCAATCATTCAAACCAAGAATTCTTGAGTTCCTACCTCTCTTTCGTTCTTCCTACCTTCCACTTTTTAGCATACATGCTAACATGGAAGGAGGAAAAACACTTAAGGGTAGTTCACTTCAAGAGTTTTGGCTTTGAGCTTCAAAGACTTCAAGTAATCTATAGCTTCATCAAGAACCAACAGCGGTTCTTTATCCTTTGCACCAGGGATTATGCTCTCCAGAATTTTCAACGTTGCACGAATCTTGTCCTTTCTAAATTGCATGCTGCTCAAAATGGAAATCATTTCCCCTTCTTGGCTTTGCCGTTTAGCATAGTTTGATTCCATATCATCGTCGTATCCATGAAATCTTTCCACTTTTACTGAACTAGCAGTGTCTACTAGTGATGATTTTTTGTACTCACCGTCGATCAATTTCTGCCGTTTGTTTGGGCCATCAGGACTAGTAACTTCCTCTACTATTTTCTCTGCCTGTTCTTGTGTCCCGTGACTTTTAATCAGAATGGGAGAGTGACCAGTACTCCTTATATCGTCATCTTCACTATCATAATCATCATCACTACCACCACCATTTTCATCATAATAGTCATCATCTGAGTATAGCAGGGCATTAATTTCATCAGTGTCCTCATGCATCTCACTTTCTTCACTATGAAAGTGATTCTCCTCTGATACTTCGGGCAACTTCAGCTTTGTCTGGTCCATTTTTGCAGCATATTTGTTGTACTCAAAATAACCCGGAATTGGCTTTGCATCAGCTGCAGCTGGTTTTGGGACAGGAGGGCCAAAGGAACTATAGATCAACCTTTGTTCATTACCAGACTGATCAAAAACAAGGAACCTTCTCTGACATCCAGGGATTGGATTTCGCACACCCTCCCTATCAAACCCATAAGAAAACACAGACAAATTTTCTCTTTCATATGGATCTGTAGCAAGAAAACTCTGGAAGTTCGAGGGTGAAGACCAAGGCAACCCGTAGGCTTCATTGCCTTGTTGTGTCTTGAGATTTGGAATGCTTGAAACTGCCAACCCTGGTATTGTCATATTTGCAGAAGTCATGCATGTGCCAGGGTTCATACATTCTGGCGAACATTGTAGCTGCGCAGGATCCAATGATGTGGTCATGCAATGGAAATTTGGCAATTTCCAAGTAGAATGTGGTGGAAAAGGCCAAGAACCTTCAGCCTTAACCATCCAAACAAATGAATTACCTGCCAATGAAAATAGAAAAGATGAATAAATTAATCTCTGGAGAAGAATATGTTTGCCATTTTAGCTCCAGACCCAGTTGTATGAAATCGCAAACATACCAAGGAGTTTAGCTTTGATCTGCAAAGTGCAATTAATTTCTGCTTCTTTCAGGAATAAGAGAGAAAAGGAAAAACTACAAAATCCAGCTTGATACTATAACGAAAACGTGGAGTCAAACTACGTGACAGGTTTAAGCAAATGACGGAAGTATTCAGCCTGGAAAAAGTACAGAAACAAAGAATGAATTATTATCGTTACCAAACACTGAGCAAAAATAAATCCAAGGACTCTTAATGACAATATATAAGAAGTTAACTCTTTGACAAACATTCTTTCCTAGAACTGCCAATTAATTGCACCACGCAAACAGTTAACTATTAAAAGAACCATCGAATGTTTTGTACTAACCTGGCAATCCAGTAATGGTCGATAGCATGCAATAAATCTAACTATAATTGATGGTTTTCCAGCAATTCCATTCTCGTATTTCAGTGCCCGAAATCTTGTTTGACTAGCTGCTTGCCACACCATAACTTCTTTCGACCACTTAAAACTCAAACTATCCAAGATGTAGGTTACAACACAAAACAATTACCTAGTAATACAAAGCAGGACAAAGGAAAGCTTGTTACAAAGATCTAAGATGTGCCGGGCTTGGAATGACAGCAAAAGGAGTAAGAGACGTTTTAGAAACAGAAAACTTGAATTGGAAAAACAGAATGAGGATCAGACAGGAAGAGAAACTAAGGAAAGTTAAAAAGATTTTCTAGTTATCTTTTCAGATAATCCTATAAATGTCACAATAAAAGATGAAAAAGTGATTCAATCCCATTAACAATTTTTTGTGAAGAATGTCAAGGCAAGAGTCAAAAAAATTCAAGTTCACTAGAAAAGTGATTTACAGAATAACCCTGCAATACAAGTTCAGGCGCATGACTTTGCGGAACACATCAACTGGTGGACTCAACCAAGGCATACTGTTTTCCTTCAGTTCAATAGTGAATTATTCCCAGATATCAACTCTGTTATATGGCAAGATTTCCTGCAAAGGGTAAAATTAAAAGAAAAAATGAGCTAAACGGTCGATGATACAATCAGGATAGAAATGAAATAAGATGATAAAACCATATAAAGTAAAAACATGTGGAACTGACTCATAAAAATTATATACAATTTTAAACCGTCGAAATCAATTTGACAGCAGAAATTTTTGTCACCATAAAACTACAGCTAAATAACTGTGCTTCATGAACTCCCCTCGACAACACCAAGAAATACAAGATTTAATCATCATATTCTGCTTTCTTGTTCTACCATTTTCGTCCAACTTAAGATCTGATAAAGATAACAACGATGACCAAAATAGGCCGGCAAAACTGCTAGCTTTTCCTTACAAAACAAAAGGGTATGCACATGAACATGACTGAACGTTTCAATGTTCAACATGTCAAAAGACCAAAATCCTAAAATCAGCATCCATCTCAACACCCTATCTTCCCACCAAGCAAGAACATCCAAGAAAATCATAACTCAGATTAATACTGGTGCAAGTTAAATTCAACCTCTCTCTCTTTACTCCTCGCTATCAATTAATGTCAAATAGCAAGCAGGCTGATCCAAATTCTCTCCTGAATCAACCAAACCCCATGTGGTAAAATTGGAAACTTTACTTATAATAAACCAAAAAGCACCAAGCTTTACCGATCACCAAACAGGAAAAAAAAAACCATCAAGCAAAATGAAGATAAAACCAAAAAAGAATCTGAAAAAATGACAAATTGAACAACAATCCAACAAACCTATCAAGAAAAAAAAACACAGCAAGAAAAAGAACCCACAAAGAGAAAAATAAAGAAATCTATAGCTGAATCACTTACAGTGGGAAATATAGTACTGGTATTCTTTGTTTGCTCAGATCCAAAGGCACAAAGAGTTGAGTTGACTCAAAAGGAAATCTTAAAAACACTGAAAGATTACAGAGAGAGAGAGGGGACAGTAAAAAGTGGAAGCACAGGAAGAAGGCTATGTCTAAAGAATTGAGTGTGCTAAGAGATGTTAAGATTTTATAAAGCTTCTTATGACCATTCTGCCCCTTTACTCTTATAGAATAGTAGTTGACCTTTGTCCATGGTTAAGTTAACCTAACATTAGTTATTTACTTACCGTTGATGGAGGAACGCAGGCACACCACTTCTGTAGCTTTGCTTGTTTTACGGTTTAACTCTATATTTTTAGAATTACTTTTTATATATTTTTAGATTATTATTAATTTTGGAATTAGATTTAAAATAAATATATATATATATATGATATTTTGATATATTTTAAAATAAGAATTAATTTAAAAAGCAATTTTTATTACAATTCTAAACATGTTATCTTTTTTATTCGATTTAAAAAAAATGTTTTTTTTATTATATGAAATAGATTAAGTTATAGGGAAAAAAAGTTCCTTTGAAAAATTGATATTCTTGATTAATGTTCATTTTTTTTATTTATAGAAATATTTTATTATTATCAATCATAAGTTTACAAAATAAACCATTTTTTTATTATAAAATATATTTTTGAAATTGTGAAACAAAAAGAATGTCATGTAATAAATATGATAACAATTTAGAAGGCAATTGATTTTTAATTTTAAGAGATTAGTTAAGTGAAGTATAATCTACCAAATTATAAATTATGTTATTTTATTTTTTATAAGAACAAGTATTTTCAATGCAATGAACCTGGTAGTGCATACTAAATACGAAATGACGTGGAAAAACAATTTGTAAATTGTGTTCATACCATGAAATGGCACAAAAACTATAAAGTTAGGGGAAATGATTGTGTTAGTAGTGTTGGTGTCATCTTTTATTTTATTAGGAGGTCCGAATTAAGACAATCTCGCACTCTTTCATTCCATAAAAAAAAAGTCAACATACAACTATATTACATGCATTAAGTGCACAAAGAAAACTCTAATTCCATGAAGGAAAATGACATAATAGCATTACAAGTAGACATAATACTCTAACTCTCTAAAGAGACGTAACACTTTTAAACATACTTTAGGCATATGGTTATCTCTATCAATATTTTTCTAAGTTCCAATCTGATACATGACAAACACGAGACTGCATCTACTCCTAAACATCATTATCACCATGTGAGAATCTCTATTTTATCACAAAGTGTTACACAGTTGCATATCTAAAGATTGTATTGTTGTGAAAGGCTAACCTTAATAGCTATAATGGACTTACAAATCTTACAGAGCTCATACAAAATATTAGAAGTATACTCAAGCTATTGATAATAGAGAGTGATGTCATGTGCATGCTTTTTCTTGTAAGTTCTCACAAATATACTAGGGTATGTGTATCGCAACCTTGATCTTGGCTTTATCGTAGGTCCTCATGATCTTTGCATGAAGCTCATCTTTCATTTCAACATTATTATTCCAATTAAAAAGAGCACAAATGAGCTCATAACTATTATACAACGAGAATAAAAGTGTCAGGGTATATATTCAAATATTCAATGAGAAAATGTTAAATATAAAGAATTGACACAAATCCATATTCATTAAAGCCTTGATCAATAGATTATATAACTATTGTATATGAGAATGTATGTATACTCTCTATGGAAAAATTATTATCAATATGAAACAAAAGAAAACTATATTCAAGCAAAGGAAGCCAATATGATTAAGTAGAATCACCATCGTTTTTAAATGAAAAAATCTTCACAATGTTATTAGTCTCCCACCAAAGCATCAGAAAGGGACATCAAGGGGCATATTCATGGTTTCTTGACATTTCTTAAACTCCTTACTACACCTCTCACCACTACACATGATGAAATGTTGGCCACCATAAAAAAAAAAAAAGACTTTTTGCGATACTCACCTCTAATAAAAAATGGTTCAGATAAAAAACAACTCAATTGTTTTTTGTCTATTTCACTATGATCATGGACATATTATAGAAGAGTGTCTTTTACTAAAACAAATTATAAAAAGATTGATTTATGGTAAATATCTTAATAATTTATAAAGGAGGAGATGTGGCCTGAAAAATAGGAAAAACATCATCATGGTGTACTACATGAGATAAAATAATTTCTCTAGAAAATCATCATTTGAATCTTTCAAAAAAAAAAGTAGTAGTGATTCTCCATGTATCTATAAACATCTTTATATCTCCAATGAAATGTCTTCATGGTCTTTTTGTCTCTATTATATTGAAATATCTCCAATGATATATAGTAATTAACAACAATATTTTATATTGAATTAATGAAGTTTCAACATTGGAAGAAAGATAACCATTTTTATTTGTGAATAATTACATGAGTTTGTAAAATTTTGGTATGTTATAAATAAATTAAAAAGTGGAGAATGAAACTTAAAAAAGAGGCAGAATTCTAAGGTGTACCTTTTTATTTAATGAGATTAATTGATTTCATCTCCTTTCTTAATCAAATACAAAATATTCATAGAATTATACTTTTTACTTGCTCAAACTAAACCAAATAAAATCTTATACATTGTGGGTCCAATATTGTCATTCAAAATGATTTTAAAAAATACTTTTTTTATTAAAGTTTATCAAAATAATATTTTTTTATTTTTATATTAATACTTTAAAATAATTGAAAAATATATAAAGGACTCATGGCCAAGCTACACAGCACACCATGAGACATAGGGACCTCTTCCAATAATAATAATAATAATAATAATAATAATAATAATAATAGGCATTCAACAAGCAAGGTATTGGTTTAGCGGTCAAGAAGGGACTTGTCCATTCCTCTCACCCCAGGTTTAAGCTCTGTCATATATGTTTGTCACCACCGCGGTGCCTTATTTATTCATTAAGCTTGCAGGATATTCAGTGGATCCGGGGATTAGTTGAGGTATACGCAAGTTGATCTCCAAGAGGTGTGGCGTGGTGACAAAGTCTAGCGGACAAGAAGGTACTTGTCCATTCCTCTCACCCCAGGTTTAAGCTCTGTCATATATGTTTGTCACCACCGCGGTGCCTTATTTATTCATTAAGCTTGAAGGATATTCAGTGGTTCCGGGGATTAGTTGAAGTATACGCAAGCTGATCTCCAAGGGGTGTGGCGTGGTGACAAAGGGCTTGAGATCTGCACAGCAGGTCTCGAGTTCGAGTTAAGGCATGCACTTTTTGTAAGAGCCTAGGACAACCGAGGTTTTATTCACTCATCGGGCCCACAAAGTACGCTTTTCCGGGGGTGTGGTTTCCTCAAATCCAAAAAAAAGCTAGTCCGAACACCCCGATTATCAAAAAAAAAAAGCATTCATGGCAATCTGCGATGTTTACAGGATAAAATATTTTCGGGAACAAGTAAATCATAATTATTTTTGTCTTTGTTTCTAATTAAACTTTGATTTATTACAATAGATTCGGTAAAAAAAAATTATCAATAGAGTTTTTTCTCTCTTTATCTTTGATTAATTTGTTGTTTTCTCTTATGATCCAATAAAATATTTATGGTTTGATACATAATAAATTTTCCATCATTTTTTACCGATAGACGAGTTGATTCAATAATCAATATTCCTTTTTTCATCAATTTTGTAAAATCTTTCTGAATCATTAGAATATCTAGACTCAGTTCTCCCCTTCGAATAGAGGATATAATAATAATAATTTCTCGTGGATTTGTCCGTCTAAGCAAGAGAACATATTTTGATATTATTGATTATTTTTTTATTTAAAGAATCATCTCATCTTAATTGAAAGTATAAATACTTTTTCTAATATATTTTTCTAAAATAACAATACATTTACATTTTTTTTCCAATAAAAAAAAGACTTTTGTATCACAACAAATCCTATAAACCTATCATTTCATTTGATCTAATTACCCAAATCGGATTATATTTATTTAATACACTGTTGTCAATACGGTGTTAATAAAAAAATATACAATGAAAAAAACAAAAGAATATTTTTTTTTATGATTGACTAATTCTTTAAAAATTAAAAATAGATAAGAGTCAATGAATCATAAACAAGAAATAATTCATTTTTTTAATTAAAAATAATAATTTTTTTTTATAGAGTATACATATCAATATTTATGGATTATATCTTTAGTTACACTTCAAGTCCCTATGTTAATAGGAATGGGGCTGCTACTTTTCCGGTGTCAACAAAAAATACTTCATTGTATATTATTATTATTATTATTATTTTTAATATAGTTCTAGCTAGTGGAAATATCTCTTTATATTTTATTTATTTATTATATTTGTTTCTTAGATTGTTTTTTAAATTTTTTTTCATAAGAATCATGGAATCCTAGTCAGAGCATGGAATGGACTTATAGGCCTCCCTCACATATTTTAACATCAATTTCAATAAAAGGTGGGCAAATTTTGACACCAAGCTGAAATGATTGCAATTATACCACTAATGATAATAATAATAAAAAAAACCTTGAATCATATAGACATTAACATGTGCCATTGCTCATAAGTATCCACTCTATTAAATTTTTCATCCCACATACATATATATATACATATATATACATACATATATAAAAAGAGAGACATGTATTAATAATAATTAAAAGGGTATCAAGTGTAGGCTCCAAAATATGCACACTTCAAAATAAAAAATAATTTTGTGAATAGTAGATAGCACCCATGTGAAAAAGAAAGTCCATAAAATAAAAAAACCAATAATATATGAATTATTTTATAAATTATGGATTGGAAAACCCATGGCTTGGTACAATGTTGCTTAGAGTGGAGGGAACAAGAATCATAGGGATAATTTATATTTAATCAAATCATCATAAGACCTTCCCTTTTTGAGGCAATCAAATTTTCCCATCAGATGGGTTGCAGGATATAAGGGGATTCCACTCTTTTTTATTTTCCCTATAAATTAAATAATAATAATAAAATCAATTGCTTGTATTTCACTTTTTATTTCCCACTTTAAATTTCACTGGCCTTGGACCGTCACTGCTAGAGAGAATTCTTTAATCATACTAATAATCTTTCATGTTATAGGTTTGAGCAAATCCATATTAATCACGTAAAAATTGTCAAGATAATAATTTTATATACATTTTAATTTCTCCTTTTACATTAAACTATATATTGTCACAAGGCCTTATTATATAAGTTAATTAAACTATACCGGTCCATTTTATTTTTATTTTATTTTTAATTTTTTTTATCAAGATATATGGATCAATTTCCACATTATATCTCGTCTAGTGTATTTACAAGGAATTGTTTAAATTCTCCATAGACTTTCAACATTCAAATTAGTATATTTACAAAGAGAAAAAAATCTCTCCTAATCTCTTAAATTTGAACTTTAGATTGTAAAATAGGAAGAAAACCTACTATGCATTTTGAACTAAACCTACAAATGCATGTATTCATCTATAATAGTTACATTTAAAAAAATATTTTTTAGTTTGTTTGTTTACACGATACATTGGGTCAATGCATTTCATGAACAAATATAGTTCTATCGGTCTTTAATTTATAAACATATTAAATATCGTAATTGTTAAGAAATCATCTCATCTAAAAACTTAAGCTTATAGTGAGGCCCCAAAATATGATTTATATTATTCTCTAACACCCCCCTCAAGTGAAAGCTCTTTGGGCTTGAAACTTGCACAGACCCACATCACCTTGTGCTTGGTTTTTATCAAATAAAATGGGGATGGTGAGATTCGAACTCGTGACCGCTGGGTCAACAAGGCTCTGATACCATGTAAAAAATCATTCCACCTAAAAGCTTGAGCTTATAAGTGAGGTTCCAGAATATAATTTATATTATTTTCTAACAGCAATCACTGTTATTTTTCAAAATATTTTTATTTAGAAATATTAGTATATCAAAAAACCCAAAAAATCTAAATTTAAACAAAGAATTTTTTTTAACAACTATGTTTTTTACTGCAATACCAAATAGTAGTATTCTTTAGGCCCTAAATATTAAAATATGGTCCCACGCGCCCCTGAGTTTTGGGCAATTTGCTTTTGATTGCTTTATCAGCTGTTGGAATTTGCTTTCTAAAAGTATTATTTCTTTGGGATTCAAGTAAACGTGACAATAAAATAATGCAATTTGATTCATATATTTACCTAAAATTAAAGCAAAACCGACCATCTAATAAGTGATTAAGTGGTACGAGTTTAGAACTAAAAAGTTTATTTTTTATATAATCTCAGATTCAAGTCATGTGGTTGCTGATATGATAACCACTGAAAATTTACATGGTCATTAACTTTAAAATTTATAGGATTAATCGAGATACACGCAAATAATTTCAGACATTTAAGTTAATAAAAAAAAATTAAAGCAAAACCTCAGTAATTTTGGTGATGTAATTAGAGGCAAATGGGGCTATGATAGTGATGATGAGTGGAGATAAAGCGGGCACGAGTTCTGTACGATGCTGATGTTTTGTATTTAGGCAAAAAAACCCTGATAAAAAAAATAAAATAGAAAAGGGTTAATTTTGAAAGAAAATAAAGATTATATTATATAAAAATCGAGTGCCTAAAAAGCCACCCTGCCTCCTTTCACCTTGAATTTTAATTGTGAAGTGTCCGACAAACGGAATAATTTAGCATTCAACTGTGAGGTTACTTTTTTCTTCTTCTACCGTAGCCGGATGGTGATTGAAATTATTTTTTATTTAAAAATATATTAAAATAATATTTTTTAAAATAAAATTTAGATTTGATATTAGTATATTAAAATGACATAAAAATATTATAAAAATAATTTAAAATAAAAAACTTTTTATTTTTTTTAAAAAGCACTTTTTAAATTGTTTGCAAAGCACTTTTAAAAAAGTTGAGAATTTTCAGGAGGAGAATAAAAATAAAAAGAATTGACAAAGCATGGTTGGATTTCTCAACTCTCGTTGGTTTGGGATGACAAGAGGTTAATGGCTATGAGTCCTCAAGGAGATCATGACGTGATGATAGAGAATTTATGATATGTATAATACATATTAAATTTGATTTAGAATATGTATTCTTTATAAAAATCTAGAATAATCAAGATCATAATGTAATAATAGAGAATTTATGATCTGTGTAATAGATTTTGAGTTTGATTCAGAATATGTACTCTTTATAAAAATCTAGAACAATTAAAATTTTACTCATTTACCTGAATTTATAAAATATAATTTTTATTATGTTTACTATCATCCACAAAAAAAAAAAAAAGGGTTAATGGCTAGGCATTTGGCACAATGTCAAGAGGCCAAGCAAGATGAACTTGAGATTTTATGGTGAGATGTGTCACATTCAGTTCAGAACTTGCAAGAGTTTGATGGGAATATTTCATTTGAAATTATTGTTGTACTTTTTCCTACAATAATCATCAACAGCTTGGTTTCCAGATCATTTTTTTTATAACAAAAATAGTGTGTTCAATCGTTTTAAAAATATATATAGTAATAAAAATAATATAATTTTTTATATATTTCTAAAAACACCATATTCTAAAATAAGAATTGTGATCTCGTACTTGGTGGATGATTTAGAGTGTGTTTGGCATTACTTTTGTTTTTGCGATTGAGGTTGAAAAAAAGCAGTTTAAAAAAAAACACTTTTACTGTGGTTCAAAATAAGCAGTGAAGTGTTTGGTTAAAACTGTGGTTGAGTTGAATGTTGAAAAAAAAAGCAGTTTTAGGTGTTTGGTTACCAAGCTTTTCATGTTGCTTTTAACTTGTGAAAAAATAAAATATATATATATATATATATATAATTATATATAAATATATATAATTTTTGTAAATATTGTAAATTTAATAATTTTTGACATCAACACATCAAATTTATCTAAAAACACAAAAAACATTAATTTAAAATAAAAAATAAAAAAATTTCAAATTTTTTCAAAAACCTCTCTCAGACACTCCTTTAGAATCATATTCAATTAAAAGTTGAACGAATAATAAAGATGAGATTGTGTTAATCTTAAGATTGCGTTAACTTTATTACGATAATTATTATTATTATTATTATTATTATTAATGAATTTAATTTGCATATGTCATTTTTTATAGGAATTTGACTACATTAAATTGAATAATCAAATTTAGAGAAAACATGATTTAATGGTTTTACTGAAATAAAAAACAATCCAACTAACGTATATGAGAGAAAGAAAAACAAAATATATGGAAAATAATAGCCTGAAAAATAATAATAAAATTAAAGATGGAAAATTCTGAATAGTAATAAAGAAAAACCCCAATACCTTTCGTGCTTATTTCACATTTTGTTTTAAAAGTATTTTTTAAAAAATAAAATTTTGTATTGTTTTAAAACTGATATTAAAAAAAAATTTAAATAAAAAAATAATATTATAATATATTTTTAAATAAAACATATTTTATAAAACAAAATTCCAATCCACATAGACCTATGCCCGCATGAACCAACATTTAAAAAGGAAAGTTCAAATATGGATTGTGGTTTTGATGCAGATGAATCGCGGATAAAAAAACATCAATTTCTAGCTTTTTTTGAATCGGCGTTTTGGACATAATTTGGTGTGGGTCCCACACAAAAAAGTGTTTTTTTTGTTAACCAAACGGCAAATTGTGGTGCGATCTGCGAATCGCAGATCGCACCACAATGCCAAACATGCACTTAGTAGCAAGGTTGTTAATACCGTTCCGATCGCTGTTCCGGTTTTTCTATTGGAACGTAACGTTTCGGTTTTGGAGCGTTTCGGCGTGCCGTTTTGGAATTGTACTGTTTATATATAATTATATATATATATATATATATATATATATATATATGAAAAAATTAAAATATTAATTTAACAAGTATAATTTAAATTCAAGATAAATTAACTTTAAATTATACAATACAAACACAAAGTTAAACAAACATAATCTCAAAATTAGAAACATCTCTAAAATTCCAAAATATTATGATGGTAAAATATTCTAAAATAAAAGAAATATTATGATTTTGAGCCAGAATGGTACCGAGACGTTCTGACCGGAATTTAGCCGAAATTTCCGGAACGGATCGGAATCAAAACCGAGACAAAAATGACGCCGTTTCGTCTCGGTTTTTTTAATGGCACGGAACGTTCCGGCCATTCCGGCCGGAACAGAACAGAATTAACAAGCCTGTTTTGTAGTCTCAAGATTATAGATAAAGTTGGTAAGAAATATAATAAATCAAAAACTTACTTAGATAGGGATTTAGGTTATCAATAATTTAACTTACATGTGATATATTTTTATTAAAACAACCTTGTTTTATTTTTTTTATTGTTTATGTTAACTCGACTAAGTTTGACTTGATCGAATTCGTTTCTATTTTAATTTAAAATTTAATTTGAGTTATATTTGAAATTTTGAATTTCTTGATTAACTTATTAAACTGATGTTACATCTATTTTGTATGTGATAGCTTATAATTTACATCTAGAAAGTAATGTATGGTAACACTTTCAATTGACAGGATTAGTGGCAAGTGATTACTTAGTTTTGGTTTGAAAATTAACAGAAAATAAATGTAATTGTGATTTTTGAATTTACCCTACCAATAACTTCAAGCTCATGTTGCTAATGAAACTTTTTATTATTATTAACGTGGGTGTCCGGGCTAATTTGTGTGTACCTCAACTAATTCTACGGATTTTAAAGTTAACGACTATATAAGTCTCTAGTATCTATTATATTAATAACTACAGGGCTCGAACCGAAACTATATATATATAAAAAGAAAATAGTTTCAAACTCCATATTTTTTCTGCTGATCATGATGATATAAGACTTCTAATCAAGCCCTCAACAGTCTAAGCTTTGGCCCAACCTGGAGCTTAGCCCTCAAGTCCTAGCACCCTCAGCCCGAATAATAATGCTGTTGAGGCTCAATTTTGCTCCAATGGATGCTAGGGTTCGTTCCTGCCAAGGTCCAGCAAAACCCAGGACCCAAGAGGCTTAAGAAGAGGAGAGTGGTGCCTGGACAGCTGAGTACAAAATTTGCATACTCAAGCAAAAATCTCTATTGCATTTGTTTAACATTCCATTTCAAAAATATTTTTGAAAAAAAAATAAAAAAATATTTTTAATTTTTATTAATTTTTTAGTATTTTTAGATCATTTTCATGTGTTAATGTCAAAAATAAATTTTAAAAAATAAAAAAAATATAATTTTGATGATTTTTAAACAAAATAACATTTTCAAAAATAATCTCAACCACACTTTCAAACAGTCACTTAATTAGACTAGCTTGTTGCAAGTACATTTTACTAGTGAACATCATCATTGTTGTGGCTTTCAGGGCATCAAATAGTGGACATGCTTTCCAGATTAAAATATTTTTGAAATTAATAATAAAATTATGATTTTAAAAGAGTTGTTATCTAAATATATGATCACTTGAAAATTTAATCATTTGTAGAAATATGGTAAGAGGATTAGTTGTGCATGAAAAATATGTGTCACTCCCATTTCATCCTACATATAATAAGTTAAATGGTATTATTGATTGATTTTTATATTTTTATTGGTTATTTTATTTAAAGTTGAAGGTATATATCTTTTCGTGAGAAATTTCTTATCTTGCCATGCTAAATACTAACCATACTAGTATCTAAATTTCAATATATCACTTATTCTTCCAAAATAATAAAGTCTTCAACTAATTCCTAAAACATATTGTTATTAATTCATTTAATTTAATAATGAAAGTATACATTACATTATAAAATTCATACTACAAATATTAATTAAACAAGTTTATGGTATTTTTGAAATCTTGGTCAAATCTTAATAAATGATTATAAATTGGATACGATACTGTTAGAATTTACTGATATTAGCTTTGGATAAGAAGATTTTAGCTGTAGACTAGCTGTAGTCTAGCTGTAGTGTTTCAGTTTGACTGAAACTCTTAATTGATAGGATTTATTTGTTTTTTGAATTTGTGTTTATCCTTTGATCTCTCAAGATTGTTGAGAGTTTTATGTTTTCAATTTATCAGCATTGTAAGCCTATTTATTGGCCCTTTTGAATTCAATAAAGCTTATGTGAGATTTTCGAATTCAATTCTGTTCTTCAAGTGTTCTTAAGGCAAGTCTATTTTTTCCTTCAATCTGAACAGCAACTGTTCAAAACAGTCACTGTTCAGATCATCAAAATTCTAACAGTGGTATCAGAGCAAAATTTCCTACGGGACTGAGGGATTTTTTTTAGAGTTAAACACAGAGAGTTTTGAGAGTTAAACACAGAGTGATTGAGAGTCAAAACAAGTGAGTTAAACCTGTCAAAAAACATGTCCACCTCCACGAACAATGTTGCTGCAATTCCAGTTTTTTCTGGAGAGAACTATCATATCTGGGCTGTCAAAATGAAGTTCTACCTAAGGTCTCAAGGGCTGTGGAATATAGTTGTTTCCAACACTGATCCACCAGCCCTGCATGCAAATCCAACACTTGCTCAAATAAGAGCACATGAAGAAGAGAAGATGAAGAAAGATAAAGCCATTACCTATCTGCACTTAGGACTTGCAGATCCCATCTTCACCAAGATTATGGATCTTGAAACACCAAAGCTTGTATGGGATAAGCTTCAGGGAGAGTTTGAAGGCAGTAGCAGAGTAAAATCAGCGTGAATTCTTGCATTGAAAAGAGAGTTTGAATTGATGAAAATGAAGGATGGTGAATCTGTCAAAGATTATTCTGGCAGATTGATGGATGTTGTAAATCGAATGAGATTGCTTGGAAAAGTAATTGAAGATCAAAAAGTGGTAGAGAAAATGATGATCTCTTTGCCACAGAAATATGAAGCCAAGATCTCTGCAATTGAAGAGTCTTGTGACTTAAACACACTCTCAATTGCAGAATTAACAAGTAAATTACTTGTTCAGGAACAAAGGGTTCAGATGAGGGATGAAGAAGAAATTGAAGGTGCTTTTCAGGTTAAAACCTGGGAAAGGGGCTCTGCAAACATGCAACGCAACAAACCTTTCAAGTTCACAAATGGTAGAGCAGATTTTAGCACAAAGGGGCAAGCCTTCTCACCTTGTTCTCATTGTAAAAGAACCAACCATGCTGAAAAGGATTGTTGGTATAAGAACAAGCCTTCCTTCAAGTGTACCTTCTGTAACCTTCTAGGTCACAGTGAGAGGTTTTGCAGGGCTAAGAAGAATCTGCCTCAACAAATTCAACAAGAAGCAAATGTGTCAGAAGAAGAAAAGGAGGATGTAGAGCACTTATTCATGGCTTCAATTGATACCAACCCGCAAGAGGTAAATGTTTGGCTCATTGACAGTGGCTGCACTAGTCATATGAGCAAACATTTGGCAATCTTCTCAACAATAGATACTACAGTACAGCCAAAGGTTAAGCTCGGGAATGGTGATATTGTGCAAGCAAGAGGGAGAGGTTCTATTGCTGTTCACACTAAGAAAGGTACAAAACTCATCAATAATGTTTTGTATATTCCAGAATTAGATCAGAATTTACTTAGTGTGGCACAAATGTTGAAAAATGGATATGCAATTTCTTTCAAGGATAAGTTATGTCTTATTACTGATTCACATGGTTCAGTAATAGCAAAACTAAGGATGGATGGTAATAGCTTCTATTTGAAGCTTGATTCAATTGAAGGACATGCTTTTAGTGCCAAAGTTGATGAGAGCTTAGTTTGGCATAAAAGATATGGTCATTTTAATTACAGATCCTTGAAACTAATGCATGATACAAATATGGTAGAAGGCATACCAGAAATATATGTGAATGTTCAAATCTGTGGCAGCTGTGAACTTGGGAAGCAACATCGACAACCATTTCCTCAAGGAATGGTCAGGAGGGCTACTCACAAATTGGAATTAATCCACTCTGACATCTGTGGACCAATGAGTACAGCATCATTAAACAATAACTTGTATTTTATCCTGTTTATTGATGATTTCAGCAGGATGACTTGGGTTTATTTTCTGAAGAATAAATCGCAAGCACTGTCCTTGTTCAGGAATTTCAAACAAATGGTTGAAATTCAGTGTGACATGAAAATCAAGAAGCTAAGGACAGACAATGGAGGGGAATTCACTTCCAATGAGTTCAAAATTTTCTGTCAAAATGCTGGAATCGTGCATCAGCTGACAGTCCCTCATTCACCACAGCAGAATGGGGTTGTGGAGAGGAAAAACAGGACTGTGATGGAGATGACAAGGTGCATGCTTTTTGATAAAAGGTTGCCTAAGTTCCTATGGGCTGAAGGTGTAAATACATCTGTGTATTTACTTAACAGATTACCTTCGAAATCTGTTGAAGACAGAATACCATTAGAAATCTGGACTGGATTCAAGCCTACTGTCCAGCATCTGAAGGTATTTGGTTCATTGTGCTACTTCCATGTGCCATCTGCAAAAAGGGGGAAACTTGATGAGAAAGCTGAAAAAGGTATCTTTGTAGGTTATGCTACAAATTCTAAAGGGTACAGGATACATAATTTGTCTACTGCCAAGGTTCAGGTCAGCAGAGATGTTCATGTTGATGAGATGGCTTGCTGGAATTGGGACCTAAGAGATGTTGATTACCAAAGTGCAGCACCTCTTCTACCAGAAGCAGAAGGAGATGAACCTCAATTAGACATTGCAGGAACTTCAGACACACCAGTACTGAAGGTAAAATCCCTGTCTGATGTATATGAGAAGTGTAATTTAGTGCATGCTGAGCCTATAAATTACACTGAAGCAGCAAACTCTCAAGCTTGGATTACTGCAATGAAAGATGAAATTAATGCAATTGAGAGAAATGAAACATGGCAGCTGACAGACCTTCCACCAAACAAAAGAGAAATAGGTGTTAAATGGGTCTTTAGAACAAAATTTAACCCTGATGGCTCGGTTTTCAAGCATAAAGCAAGGCTGGTTGTCAAAGGCTTTGCCCAAGTTGCAGGGGTAGATTATGGTGATACATTTGCACCAGTGGCAAGACATGACACTATTAGATTGTTGTTGGCACTAGCAGGGCAGAAGGGCTGGCAAGTGTTCCATCTTGATGTTAAGTCTGCCTTCCTAAATGGCATTCTTAATGAGGACATTTATGTTAAGCAACCAGAAGGCTTTCAAGTTGCAGGTCAAGAACATAAGGTGTATAAGTTGTACAAGGCACTCTATGGCTTGAAACAAGCACCTAGGGCCTGGTACAGCAGGATTGATACACATCTCATCAAACTGGGATTCAACAGAAGTCAAAATGAAGCAACCTTGTACTTAAAACAAGGTAATAATGAAGTGGAATTGATAGTGTCACTCTATGTGGACGATATGCTTGTAACTGGCAGCAATGAAGAACTAATGGAAGAGTTTAAAAGAGAAATGCAAGAAATATTTGAGATGTCTGATCTCGGCATCATGAATTATTTCTTGGGGATGGAAATTCAACAATGCAGCAAAGGTATCTTTATTTCATAGAAGAAATATGCATGTGACATACTTAAAAAGTTTAAACTGGATGCATGCAAAGGAGTAGCAAGTCCACTAGCACTAAATGAAAAGATCTCAAGAGATGATGGGGACAAGCTTGAAGAACCTGCTGTATTCAGAAGTCTTGTTGGCAGTCTGCTATACCTAACAGCCACAAGACCAGACCTTATGTTCCCAGCTGGGTTGTTGTCGAGATTCATGAGCTCACCTTCAAATGTCCACATGGGAATCGCCAAGAGAGTGCTGAAGTATATCAGGGGAACAACTGATCTTGGAATCTGGTACATGAAAACAGGAGGAGTCAACTTGAATGGATTTGCAGATAGTGACTGGGCTGGCAGTATAGATGATATGAAGAGTACCTCAGGGTATGTTTTTACAATAGGTACTGGAGCAATTTGCTGGAATGCTAAGAAGCAAGAAGTGGTGGCCCAATCAACAGCTGAGGCAGAATACATTTCCTTAGCAGCTGCAGCAAATCAAGCAGTCTGGTTAAGAAAATTGTTGGAGGATCTCGGTCAAGAACAAGACTCACCTGTTGATCTCTTCTGTGACAACAAATCAGCCATTGCAATAGCTCAAAATCCAGTTCAACATGGGAGGACCAAGCATATAAATGTGAAGTTTCATGCCATACGAGAAGCTGAAAAAAATCTGCTTATCAAAGTTCATCACTGCTCTACTGAAGTGCAGCTTGCAGACTTAATGACCAAAGCTCTTCCCCCAATAAGATTGGAGTTCCTGAAGACAAGAATGGGTATGTCCAAAGCAAATATCAAGGAGGAGTGTTAGAATTTACTGATATTAGCTTTGGATAAGAAGATTTTAGCTGTAGACTAGCTGTAGTCTAGCTGTAGTGTTTCAGTTTGACTGAAACTCTTAATTGATAGGATTTATTTGTTTTTTGAATTTGTGTTTATCCTTTGATCTCTCAAGATTGTTGAGAGTTTTATGTTTTCAATTTATCAGCATTGTAAGCCTATTTATTGGCCCTTTTGAATTCAATAAAGCTTATGTGAGATTTTCGAATTCAATTCTGTTCTTCAAGTGTTCTTAAGGCAAGTCTATTTTTTCCTTCAATCTGAACAGTAACTATTCAAAACAGTCACTGTTCAGATCATCAAAATTCTAACAGATACCTACTTTTTTTTATTTTTTAAAACATGATAATATACATTTTTTTATATAAAAATATACATGAAATATTTTTAAAAGTTAGTTGTGTGTATACAAACAAAAATAGGTTGAATTGATACGCATGCCATTTAAAATTTAAAATTTTAAAATTGATGATGAGTTACACATGCTAGTACATGTAACACGTGACAAATACAAAATTTAAATATGTTGGCGTGTGTTCAACAACAAATAAAAAGATCAATCGATATGTGTATCAGACGCATGAGACACACACACACACAAAAAACAATTGTTGGCAGGTCGCACATGTGAGACCTGATCGTCTGAAGTCACGCACGTGCTATTTTTTTGAAACTTAAGTTTTATATTTGAAATACTTACGCTTACCACTTCATTACTTCTGAATTTTGTGAGGCAAAAAATATGTGCACTTCACGTACAACAACATCAACCATGAAAGCTACTCGACAATTCACATTATCGATATATATATATATATATATATATATATATATATAATAAGGAGGATTATAACTCATATAATGATGAAGAATTATGTTCATTTCTTCATAATCATAGGCTAAACTTCGAAAGTCTAGATTGTGACGATGATATGGTTTTTAAAGGACGTGACGTGACGATAAAGACTTTGAAATCTGCTTTAAAAAATAAAAGTAAAGAATAGAAACAAAAAACTTGAAGCATGTTTAAACACTGTTAATGAGGATATTTCTCTAACATCATGATACCTTCCGGGATTTAACAAGTTATTATTAAAAAAAAGAACAACATAGAAAAACTTGAAAAGAAAAAAAAAAGCAATGAACAAAAATATTTCGGGTTATAACTATATGGTATTTATAGGAAATTAAATAAAGATGACAATTATAGTTGCTGGAAAATAAAGAGAAAAAGTTTAAATTTAATAATTATTAAAAATAAATTTTCTACTGCACTGTCATCGAGTGCATGTTCTACTGCCTCCAGTCTTTAGCTATCTTTTTTATCGTCATGATAATTGATCAGAAATCTTTAAGTAATTTCCGAACTTGCTCTAGCGTGACAAATAGCACAACCGTGAAAGGTCCCTGCCTTGAAATTGTAGGGATAAAGCCCTTGTAGAGGGCCATGGGACCCTCTGCCTTGACAGTCTTCACTGCACAGTCTAACGCACCCTTATACGGTGGCTCAACCCCGGGCTCAACCTTCATATTCATAACTCTAGTCTTGATCACGTCAATAGGGTTTGAAGCCACAGACGCTACAAAACCAGCCACAAAACTTGCTGCAACATGGGTGCCGATCCCATCACTCAGCAAACCTTTCTCCAGGATCATCTCCTTGGCCTGGTCGTATGATGCAAGCTGCGACGCCGTCACAATCATCGCACGGTTCACCGTAAGACCCGAGCCCCGCCACAGGCTGGCGACACCCTCCTGCTTTGACATTTGACTCAAGGCATCGACGACGCTCTTGTAGTTTCTACGATGTTCAATTGGGAGACGTCCATCTGCCTGCATACGGACCATCGCTACATCAGCAGGGTTCCCAACAGCAGCCCCGACAGCGCCGGAGATCAGCCCGGCCCCGATCTTACTTACAAGTGGCATGTTATTAGTATCCCGATCCGTCCATTTATGTTTTAGGACATCGTAAAGGCCCATACGGGTTGTGGAGTATAGGGTTTGGCGGAGGAGGGTAGCGGAGATACCAGAAAAAAGGGCGGCAGCACCCTCGGTTTGGATGATACGGACACCAATGGAAAGGGGTCCAACACGCGGTGGAGGGGGGGCTTGTAAGGTGGCTGGTAGGGAAATGTTAGCAGTGGAGCTCATCGCAAAAGGAGGGCGGCAGGATTGCATTGAAGATGGATTTGGGATGTGGGATTCACCTTGAAGCTGCATACGAACCTTGATTAAATCCAAAGGATGAGTGGAAGCGCCAGCAATGACGGAGGCGACACCACCTTCAACGAAACCTTTCAAACCCATGTTATAAATATTTCTAATATAATTCCCCAAACTTTAGCTGATGATCAAACGAAGAGCTGAATTATCAATTGAGATTGATGGAGAGTCGAAGAAAGTGAACATATAAAAGAGATCAGAAGTTGTGTGTATGAGTGTTAAGAACATAAATCATCCATATTTATAGAGATTAAGCGCTGGGAAAGAACAGAGAAACCTTCTTGAAAGCTGGACGCGGCAATCTGAGCTCACATGGCGACCTCCTGGGTTAATGTTGTCAGAAGAACTGTGTGGGTGTTTCCCTGTTCATAGGTGTGATATTTTGGTACTGTTGCTGCTCCTGAGATCAGCAGCAGACTTGCATTTCCATGAGGTAGGTTCCTGTGTCATCATACCACTTGTTGAATTATAAAGATATAATAGTAATTTCAGCTTAAATCTCTCGTGAGTTCATGCATCAACCATATATTATCTTGATTTTTTTATTCTCAAACCACATTTATAATGACATCTTTCTTAACAGTGAAAGAGGTGTTTGTTTGACATAATATTTCAAAAATATTTTTAAGAAAATTTGATTTTTTTTATTTTTTATTTATGTTTTTAAATTATTTTGATGTGCTGATGTTAAAAATAATTTTAAAAAATAAAAATTATTATTTGAATGTATTTCTGAACAAAAATCATTTTTAAAAACAAACTCAACCACACTCCAAAATAAATACAATACAAATGAAGATAATCATGTAATAGTAGTTGATTTAGTGGTAATAACTTGAGATTAAAGAATTTATTCTTTTTATGATTTTAGATTTAAGCCTTGTGGTTCTAATATAATGATCATTTATGACTTTCATGATTGTTAGCTTCAGGACTAGTGAAATTAGTCGATGCACGCAAGCTTATCCGGACCAACATTAAAAAAAACAAAGAACATTAATTAGGGAAAAAGCTTATGGGTAGATTTTTCTGGATAATTATCTTATAAGATATTTATTTAATATATGCATACACACCTCATATATATATATATATCATATTTACATTAAATAATAAATAGTAATAAGATCATGGATATTAATCAAATAGATAGTGATATAGAATATGTATATCTAATTTTTTTATATAATGAGTAATAAATAGAATATAAATATATACTTTATTCATAGTTATTTTAATACATAATTTACATATAGATGAAGAGTTGAATATAAACTCTAAAATAAATAGATTCAATATATTGTTCTAAAATCAATATTTTTGATATTTTCATATATTTATTTATATGTTAATGTTAAAAATAATTTGTTTAATAAAAAAATAATAACCGCTATATTAAATTCAAATTTAACATCACATCTTACCTATCGTATATGATGTATACTTGGAGACCCAACAAGCAATAATTTTCAACGAATGCACACACAACATCATAGAAAGGTTCTCTTGTTTTGTCACTTTATTTGTGTGGGTAGAGATATTTTCTTATGTTTCCTAATAAAATCTGTGGCTGCTGGTGATTCTTTCTAGGGATTTAATGAAAAGAGATCATATTTATATTTTTTTATAAAGAAATTTGATAACATGAAATGATTATATATATTTATATAATTAAAAAACTATGTTGTAACTAATAAAATATGACTAATTATAATAGTCATAAATTTTATTTATTATTTTCATGATTGAGGCTGAGGCTAGAGATTAAATATTTCTAACCTAAAACAATTACAAAAGAGATTTGCCTTCTTTTCTCTCCTGTCTATGTAGTAGCCATTATGTTTTAAAACTTATTAAAAAGAGTAAATAGCTTCATTATATATGTTGATCAAAAGTTGGGACTTGGGAGATAATATTCACTTCCATGACAAAATCTATTCAGAATAGGCTGCTCCCACCACTTATGAGTTATGACTTCGTTGTATTCCCCATGTTGAAAATCCCCCGGCTTCATAAGCACAGTACTCACTCACACACACACACATATATTAAGAAGAAAGCTAAAAGAGAGAGCTTTGTTACTGTTCACTGTGACTCATTGTCACCGTGGACTCGCAATTTGTTTCAGTGCTTCGTGCGCGGATGTTTGTTTTTTTTTCCTCGCCAATGAATAATGTATTAACGAAAAAACCCCCCAAAAAAGACAAAAAACATCGCAACTTTCAGGGGCTCCACGATCATTGACCATTTTTCGGTCCGGTTCGGTTGGCCGGATTTTTTTTTTAATTATTGAACAGTGCATTAACTATTATGTTCCTCGAAAATGACAAAAATCAGGCCTGGGCGTGAGGGGCGTTCCGGTAATTAGCCAATTTTTTATTCTTTTCATTTTACTACTGGCGTGTCGCCTAACGCAACCGCCGTCTAGAATGATTTTCAAGCATGTGCTCTTCCACCTGGTGCGACGCGTGTAACGATATGGTGTCTGAAAATATGTCAATGGTCGTTTGAATTTCCCCCCCATTTCTCTCTCCTCCTGCACAAGCTGACGTCAGCGCAGATGCTTTTTGCCAAATTGCATTTCAGTCCCTGAACGTTAGATTTGTTTTTCTAGCCCTTATTGCTATTATATAGGTTTTGATTTGTTTTAATTCCGTCCTTCAATTGAAATTGAGTATCTATTGTAGTTTCAATTAGATCCCCAGTCTTTTAATTTTTCGAATTGCTCTGAAATCCAGAATATATTTGGTATCAAAGTTCTGATTGCTTGCAATTTCATCCTTCCATGCAAATTTATTATAAATCCTTAATATTTTCATTATCAAAGTTTGATTTCTTTCAATTGTATCCTTCTGTGCAAGTTAATTATTGATTCCAATTTCATTTCGGTCCCAATTTTTTTAATTTCCGGTTTAGTTTTAAATTATTTAATTTCAATGTTTGGATTTACTTCAATTTTGTCCTTTAAATTAAATATATTATTTAAAGTATGTCAAATTAATTATATGTTTGTATATTTATTTCAAATTAAAGTATGCGAGACTAATTATATGTTTTAATATTTATTAAATATTATCGCCTGAAAATATATATATAGAGAAAAAAATAACCTAGGATTTCTTGAAAATAAATAAATTAATATTAGTATTCTTATATATATTTAATATAATAATATGATGGATAAATCTTATAAATTTTTTTTTTTGGCTTTGGATGTTAATTTTTTGCTCTTTTGTTTAAGTTTAATTCTTAAAAAAAAATTACAGTGTTTTTATTTTTAATATTTAAAATCTAATATTATTGGGGAAAAAAAACTGCTCAAAAATAAAAAATTACCTAGATTATCTACAATTAAAAAATATGCAAGCCACTTACCATTTCGATTACACTATTCCTTTTAGACGGCAAATAACTTATTATAGCACGCAAAAAAAATGAAGTTGATTTCTTGAAAATATTACAATATTTTTTTATTTATAATGTGTCAGATCTAATATTACCGGGGAAAAAAATGCAACTCATAAAAAAAAAGTTGACAAATTTACCTAGATTATCTACAATTAAAAAATATATCAACCTCTTCCCATTTTGATTACACTATTCCCTTTAGACGGGAAAAAAATTATTTATAACATATGTTATCTATTATAATGTTACTAATCAAATATTGAAATAACTAATTATAACATGTAAAAAATCAATTAGTTTTCTACATAGAAAAAAATCTAGCGAAACACGCGAGCAAACATACTAATTATAGCATGCAAAAAACTCATTTTTAACATATTTTATCTATTGCAATTTTACTAATAAACATTAAAATAACTAATTATAGCACGCAAAAAAATTAAGTCTATTTCTGAAAAAATTTACAATATTTTTTTTTAATGTGTCAGATCTAATATTACCGGGGGAAAAAATCATAAAAAAAATATTACCTAGGTGATCTACAGTTAAAAAATATACAAATCACTTCCCGTTTTGATCACACTATTCCTTTTAGATGGAAAAAAATTCATTTCCAATATATTTTATCGATTATAATTTTACTAATTAAATATTAAATTAATTAATTACAGCACATAAAAAATCAATTAGTTTTCTACATAGAAAAAAACCCAACGTAACGCGCGAGCAAGTCAACTCGTATATATATAAAAAATTTAGAATTTCATAGAATGTTCCATGAAGGGCTAGGCTTTTATAAAAATGCAATCACCATAATCATATAAAGCAAAACGTAAGAATGAAGGTAAAGAACACATATGAAAAACTTGAGGTGTGCTTGAATATTGTCCTTAAAGATATTTCTCTAATAATAAAGTATTTTCCAGGATTCAACAAGTTTTTTCTCAGCAATAAACAACACATAAATAACTTGAAAAGAAAAAAGACAAACAATGAACAAAAGAGAAAAATATAGTTGTTAAGAAATTAAATTATGGTGATATTTATAATTACTATAAAAAATAAACGGAAAAGATTTTAAAATTTGTACTTGTTAAAAATATTATGATTTCAGTTTAAGTATCCTCAAAAAATATTTTAATAAAATAACAAAAAACATTAAGAGAGTATAAGATTTGTCTCGAGTGTAGAGAAGGAAAGGGTAAATGGGAGGTTTTCCTTTTACTCTACTCATCTTTGAATACGCGAGCTCACTCTATTTTCTTTTTTGGTTACTATCCCATTTCAAGTTTTATTATATAAACACTTGATGAAAGTCATTATTTTTCAATGTGGGATAGTAAGTCCTATATATATATACTTTAGTTGTGTTTTACCAATGTGGTATAGCCTTTTTGAAATACATTTTAATAACTTTTACAACACTTCCAACGCAAGTGTACTAAGAGGGTGTTTGACACTGTGTTTCAAAAGCGTTTTTGAAAAAAAAAACATTTACTTTTATTTTTCACTTTAAATTAATTTTTTTGATGTTTTTAGATCATTTTCATGTGCTGATATCAAAAATATTTTTTTAAAAATAAAAAATATCATTTGATGTATTTATGAATAATAAACATTTTTAAAAGCAAACTCAACCACACTCCCAAATAGTCATAAAACAAATGAAGGTAATCATGCATTAGTAGTTGATTCAGTGGTAATAGCTTGAGATTAATGTTTTTTTTTTGTGATCTCAGGTTCGAAGCGTGAGATTAAAGATAACATTCTTTTTGTGACCACTTGTGACTTTCATGGTTGTTAGTTTCAGGACCACTGAGATTAGTTGTGGTGCACGCAAGCTGATCCGGATATCCACATTAAAAAACAAAGGGATAAACTAAAATTCAATAGCTTATGGGTAGATTTTTCTGGATAATTATCTTATAAGATATTTATCTAATATATGCAGCACATGTCAAGGCAGTCAAAATATCCTCAAAAAAGGTACCAACATAGTCTATGTGGTTTCGTTCACAAATAATATAATAATAAATTTATGATAAATTAAACTTGATAAAAAAAAAGGTTTTCTATCAAAACATCCCTATAAAATTGTCCTCTAGTGCACAACGTGATAATAAAGAACTTGTAATCTGCACAGTAAATCTTGAATTTGAGTCAGGAAATGTATTCCTTGTAAAAAACAAAGACAACCAGAGTTTTACTCGTTCATCTGGATCCACAAAATATACTTTTCAAGAGGTGAGGTCTTCTTACATAAAAAAATAAAAATAAATCTAGAGAGCATTATACGACATGGAACCTCCACTGTACATGGAATAAAATGAATCCTTTTTTTAAAATAAATAAATTATAATCTCCTATAAAATCTGAATAAATGGCGCAACAAATATCCATTTATGAATATTGTCAACAAACCAATCCAGTAAAAATTAACCCAAAGAATAATTATACCAAAAAATTGGACCCCATCCATTTATTTTTGTATTTTGAAAAATATTTTCTTGTTTTTAAATTAATAGTTTTATTATTTTCGGATTATTTTAATATACTAATGTTAAAAAATAATAACTACTACATTAAATTCAAATTTAATATAACATTTTACCTATCGTATATGATGATTACTTGTGGACCAGCCCTACAAGCAATAATTTTCAACGAATGCGCACACAACATCATAGAAAGTTTCTGGTTTTGTCACTTTATTTGTGTGTGTAGAGATATTTTCTTATGTTTCCTAATAAAATCTGTGGCTGCTGGTGATTCTTTCTAGGGATTTAATGAAAAGAGATCATATTTATATTTTTTTATAAAGAAATTTGATAACATGAAATGATTATATATATATATATAATTAAAAATCTAATTTTATTTATTATTTGCATTATTGAGGCTAAGGCTAGAAATTAAATATTTCTAACCTAAAACAAATCCAAAAGAAATTTGCCTTCTATTTAAGTATTGTGTTTTAAAACTTATTAAAAAGTTTGCTTAGTATTATAGCGGGATTAATTTTAAAATATTTATAATTATCCCTAATAAAACAATAAGAGTAAATAGCTTCATTATATATGTTGATCAAAAGTTGGGACTTGGGAGATGATATTCACTTCCATGACAAAATCTAGTCAGAATAGGCTGCTCCAACTACTTATGACTTCCTTGTATTCCTCATGTTGGAAATTCAGTTTGAGAATAATTGATATTGTTTTTGAAAGTATTTTTTATTTATAAATACATTAAAATGATGTGTTTTTTATTTTTGAAAAATTATTTTTGATATTAACACATGAAAATGATCTAAACAATAATATTTTTTTATTTTAATTTAAAATAAAAATAAAAAATAAATAAAATTTAATTTTTTTCAAAAACATTTTTATAACGAAATGTCAAGCTTTTTCAAAGAGTGTGAAGACTGAAGGAAGAAACTATGATTGAGACATGGCTATAAAAGATACACAAACGAGGAAAAAAAAATACTAAATTGATTTGAAAATTTCAAAACTAACTCGGTCCGGTTTAGTTTCGGTTTAGAAACCGAAACCGGGTATCCAAACCGGACCCAATGTAATTTGTAAGCCAACTATATAGTTAATTGCTTCTTAAACAAGGTGCCTAATGATCGATAAATCATAAACTATAAGTTATTGTCCTTGATATGAAAATATACAATAACAGACTCTTACATGCTCCAAAAAAGTAAAAAACAAAAGAAAAAAAACATAATCTTACTTTTAACAACTGATCCCTCACCATTTTTAAATGAGATAGGCTTCTGCCCAAGATCATTTGTGCTAGAACAATCAATGAAAATACACAATGATTCAATTTTCCAATTACATTAAAACAATTCAAGACAAACCCTTCTCACCTCCAAAACTTGCGCCAGAGATCACAATTTTTTCCTATAAAAAGAGAACAGTACTCAACAGCAGTTCCTTTTTCATTTTAATTTTCCGTTTCGTACCAGTTAAAAAAACTAGATAAAACAACATTGTTTTTATCTCGGTTTAAATTCCGGCTGGTTCTGGATTTTTCAGCCAAATATTGGTCGAAACGTACCGTTTTTGTTTCGTCCGTTCCGTTTCGGCCAAATAATGTTTTTTTTAAATAATGAATAATTTTATAATATCAATCATATCTCGTAATCCGATCGTTAGATTAAGATGAAATTATACGATGAGTTTCTTGACATATTTATATATATTATGTTAAAATTTCAGAGCAATAAAAAAAAGTAATGACTTTGCGAGATTGATGATAGCATTCTCATAATATTACACATGCTCATAATTTTGTTCAGAAAAATTATTTTATTGTTTTTTTTATATTAAATTGCACAATTCTAAATAATTTTATTTTTGGAGATGAACTATTTTTTTTTGAATTAATATATTTAATTATATATATACATAAACAATACAACTTCGAAACGATGCTTCGAAATGCTCCAAAACAGAAATATTCCATTCCAATTAAACAAATGAAGCATCAACCAAAACGGTATTGTCAACTTTGCTAGAAGCTATAACTCTACAAGCTTTGTCTCCCTAAATACACAACAATGATAAAATCTTTTCACCTCATACATAAATAACATAACCCTACTAAAAAAAAAACTCTTGTATTATAGCAACAGCTATCCCAATCCTATCACCAAATGAAACACACCCAATACTATTAAGCCTTTTCACTCTCCAAGCTTCTCTACCCCCCCTCGCAACAAAAAGAATTAAAAAATTTATGTCTCTCAAGTGAAACCCGCTCAAAAAACCCTAAAATACAAAACAATACCTAATAATTTAATGAATTAAAAGACACCCGATAACAACCTCATAAACCCATATTGAAAAAAAACAAAACTTTCAAATATCTATATTTTTATGCATTTTATCAGTAACCAAACAGAAAGCAATAAAATTCTGACCGAACTTGCAAATCAGAGAAAGTAATGATAACAAAAATGTTTTGTTAGAGAAGGAAGGGGGTTAGGTAGCTAACCAAAACCAATGCAGTGAACACTGATGTTTTGACCAGCAGTTGGTTTGGGATCGGTTCCAGGTCTGATCACCTGCTTCTCCACTCCCATGTTTGCATAGTGTCTATTTTATCACGTTTTTGTCCAAACAGCTGAAAACATTTTGTTCTACTTAAAAAAATATGAGATAAAATGATATTGTTTTTATCTTGGTTTAAATTTCAGCTTATTCTAGATTTTTTAGGCAAATACTGGCCGAAATATTTTGGTTTCACTACGCCAGTTTAGTTTCGGCCAAATAGTGTTTTTTTTAAATAATAAATAATTTTACAATATCAATCATATCTCTTAATCTGAACGTTAAATTGAGATGAAATTTTACAAGGAGTCTCTTGATATATTTATATATATTATGTTAAAATTTCAGAGCAATCAGAGAATATAATGAACTTGCGGGATTGATGATAACATTCTCGTAATATTATACATGTTCATAATTTTGTTCAAAAAAATCATTTTATTGTGTCTTTTTTTTAGATTAAATTGCACAATTCTAAATAATTTTATTTTTAGATTTGAACTATTTTTTTTGAATTAGTATATATTTAATTATATATATGTATATATATATAAATAGTATAGCTCCAAAACAATGCGTCAAAACACTTCAAAACATTCCGTTTTAATTGAAAAAAAAAAAAAGCCAAGCCAAATCGGTAATGACAAATTCGATACAATGATAGACTAGAGGCTGACTTGGCCGAAAACTTGGGCTAGTCATTTCAAAATTTAAAAAGATTTCTTAGTTTTGAGCTCATCGATTATGGATCAAGTTCTAGGGAAGGTCACATATCAGTAAATCTTATGCATCAGTTTGGAGAAACAATAAATTAATAGCAAAACATGAGGTGTGCAAACTATAAAATGAAGAGTCCAAACCCCATGCAAACACACAAATATAGCAATGGATGATTGATTACTCATATTATGTGTTAAAATTATCAAAACACACACGAGCTAGCAAGATTCAAATCCTAATTCTAAAACTCCTCAAATTAAGACACTTATCTCACACGGCATTTTGAAAGAAAACTAATGGAAGTAAAGAAATTCAAAACCTACAACTCATCAATCACACATTTAGCCTTTCATTTCTGCATCCCGAACCTATAAAAGCAACGCAACTACCTTTGTCTCTATCACTCTTTAACGCCACATAACACAAAACAACTCAGCAAGACAAAAGCTTGTGAACACCTTTTAAACCTCTCTTTCCCTCTTCATGTAATCTCACATTTCCTGTCTCTCTCCAATCAGAGGTCCCTTTGTGTTTCAGATTTCTGAACGACATTTGGGTGAGTTTTAGAAATCTGGAATGTGAATGGTTGGTTCTGATCTGATCTGGGTTTGGTGAGACAAAAAAACAAAAAAAAGAAAGAGAAAAGAAGAGAGAGACAGATAAAGAATGGAAATTGAGAGAATTAGGGAGTTGTTGCACCTATGGTGTAGAATTATAAGTAACCGTGTAGCCCTCGTGGGTGGAAACCATACAGCTTCCAGGTTTTGTACTCGCTAATGATCATTCTTTTCTTGTTGTGTTGGTTTCATTTTCTTCAAAGAATCAATCTTTGTGTTTATACCGAAGTTGTTGGCTTTTGCTACTTAGGAAGAAAGCTTGAGTCTTTACGTGATTGTGGATTTAAACTCTTTGTTTTGAGTGAGAAATTAAGGTGGAAAGGTGAAAATAGATGGAATCAGCTAGTGGGTTTTCTTCCAAGGATCTAAATGAGACCAAGCATTTCCAGAATGGAGGGATTGGCTTAAATTCAGATACCATTTTGGTGCTCAAGCTTCCTGATTCCCGAGTAATGCGTGTTGTGTCTCGCTCGTTGTTTTTCGTTATGATTATTCTTACATTGCCATTTATTGGGGCCATTTTAAGGGAACTGAACTCAAGTTATTATCTTGATGCCTCTTGCTCTGCTTCAATTGATCTTGAATTCTTCGGTTTGTTGTTGCAAGATCTGGCCAAGGAGGGCCTCATCAAGAAGGGCGATAAAGCTCTCATTGTTTTCTCTGACGTCGGGGCTGTAGTTGATAGTTCAAGATTCTTGAATGTCAATGATATTGATTTCGTTTCAGAATCTGATTTGGAGGAGGAAAGCTTGTTCCCGAATGCAACATTTGATTTTGCGTTGACACTGCACGTTGAAGATGCAAAATCTTTAGATCGCATCGTGAAAGTTGGAGGCATTCTGGTTTCTCAATTGAGCAATGCCCCCCCAAATGCTTTCCAAAAGATGTCAAATTATAGAGTCGTGTATCTCCGGCGATATGACTCCACCATCGTGGCAATGAGGAAAACGAGTTCGGTGAATCAGTTTGTGAGCTCTTCAGCGAAGAGGCGGCCTTTGCAGCTAGCATTAGATGCTAAGAGAGAGGCATTGCAAGGCTTGGAAGATATTCTGCTCGAGCCACCACGAAAGAGACTGGAAAAACCTAGAATTTACTCGAGGAGATTCAGATATCTTCCTGACTTGTTGGGAGATTCTTTAGAAGGCTTCTCGCGTCGAATTTTCATTGATGTGGGCTCACAGGTGGTGGACAATGGTGCAATGCAGTGGTTTAATGAAAACTATCCAACTAGAAATCAAGATTTCGAGATTCACAGCATGAACATGGTGTCTGCGGGAGTTCCTGGGAGGGTGGCATCGCCTGCTGATGTTTCGAATTGGTTGATGAAGAATGTGAGGGAAGATGAGTTCGTTGTGATGAAAGCAGAAGCAGAAGTAGCAGAGGAGATGATGAGGAGGAAGACAATTGGTTTGGTGGATGAATTGTTTCTTGAGTGCAACAACCAAGGGCAGAAAGGGCAGAGAGAGAAAAGTAGGAGGGCTTATTGGGAATGTGTAGCCCTGTACGGAAGACTGAGAGATGAGGGAGTTGCTGTGCATCAATGGTGGGATTGAAAAGACCCTCATAGTTCTCTCTGTGTTGTGATTATTCTGTTTTGTTTGAGTAATTTCAGTGGTTGGACCCATTGTTGTCAATACTGTTCTGGGTGTCGTTCTGATTTTTTGATTAGAACGGAATGCTCCGGTTTCGGAGCGTTCTGGCATGCCGTTTCGGTGTTGTATTGTTTATATATAATTAATTATATATATATATGGAAAAAATAAAATATTAATTTAACAAGCATAATTAAAATTTGAATTCTTTTTTATTTAAAATATTTTGGTATTTTTAAATTATTTTGATGTATAGATGTCAAAAATAATTTTTAAAAAATAAAAAAAATAGATTTTGAACCCGGAACGGCACGCCCGAAACGGAACCGGGGCGTTCCAGCCGGAATTTCCGGAACGGACTGGAATTAAAACCGGGACAAAAACAACGCCATTTTGTCCCAGTTTTATAAACAGAACGGAATGTTCTGGCCGGAACATAATTAATAACTATGCTTAAACCTCTCATATGAATATTAGTCTTTTTTTTTTTTGTAAATATTACCGTGTAAAAAAACATAATCTGAAAAGACCAAGAAAAATTAATTAATTTGAAGCTAGGAAAAAAATAAAAAAGTTCTCAAGCGACAAAGGAAAATGAGAGATTCTGTTTCACAATAAGTTAATTTTGTTTTTAAAATTACTTTTTCTATAGAAATAGATTAAAATAAATTTTTTTTTTAAATTAATTTTAACATCAACATATAAAAAATAATTTGAAAACATTCAAAAAATTTAATTTTAAATCAAAAATAAAAATAATATTTTTCAAAAAATTTTTAAAATGACAAACACTTTTGAACCTGTTTAGAAGTGTAATTAAAATTACTTTCAAAAATTATTTTCATTCTAAAATACACTAAAATAATTTTTTTTTTATTTTTTAAAAATTATTTTTGACATCATCATATAAAAATAATCTAAAAATAAAATAAAAATATTTTTTTATTTTTTTTCAAATACTGTTTTGAAAAGAAATAACTAACAGGGAAATTCTCTGATTCCTGCACTTCAAAATATTTCTATAATTTACAAGATATATGACTCGTTTTACAAGGGCACAATTGCCATGCAGGCTTCTGCCTAAAGCTCAACTTATTTTATGACTAACCCTTCCAGCCCAACCCAACCCTAGGAAAGAAGAAAATTTTACAAATTGATTTTGCCATTTGGGAATCTGGGACAAATAATTTGACTAAGAAAACAATGTGTACACGAACCCTGATTCAAATACCAGCTTCAGCTTCCGATAAGCTCTCCTGTTTCTCCATCAACAGGTAATCACAGAGTTCCAAGAGCTGGTCTGCAAGAGGAGGAATACCAGGGTTCCGCCTGTCGTTGTACACGTGGGCATTGTAGGCAATCTGCCACATGTCGTGTCTGAACTCATTTCGATCCTTGTATTCCATCTTCCTCACCTTGTCCCTGATAGTTGAAAGATCCATGGGGCGTTTTATGATGTCCAAGTAATCAGGAGCCTCCTTCTTGGGGACAGGTTTCATGAAAAGATAGGACACTTCAACCCTATCTTTAAGGGCATCCACAATACCTTCCAAGATGTTTGCCAAGCCAACCTGTGTGTGAGTTGAGAAAAAATGATGAACTTAGTTCAAGTTTCATACAAATCTGTGAAACTAAAATTTGCACTCTTTAATAACTAATTAATGCATCGATGCTGCAATTTGCTGTTTCAGTTAAGGGATATGATACTAAAACTGGGTTTCCAAGTCCATTCAGGCAAGAAGATTCTATTTAGGTGTTAATAATTAATAAAAAATATTGCTCAGGATAAGTTAAGAGGCCAAGCTAAATAATGACCAGAGAGACGATACCATCAAATACATTTATTTCATAACAAAGTGAAAACCTAGTCATTACACTGAAATTGAGCAACCCCCAAGTCATTACACTGAAAGAGACTAGTCAAAACCTAACCAGCAGTGAGCAGGAGAATAATACATGGTTGCTGACAAGCTTTTCAGAAATAATAGCAATGACGAGCTCCGAAATATGACTTTTAAATTATGGGGCCTTGCACCAAAAATATTTCTTCTTTCCTTCCTTTCTCTTAAAAATAATGGAGGGCGGAAATAAATGCAAAGCTAGCACAATTTCACAAAAGACAATTTGACCAATAAAGGTCTTCCAACCGATTGCATAAAAGGAACTATGGAAGACTGTAACAGACAACATATATATTCATAGAACAAACCATATGGAAGTAATAAGGTTGAGCTAATTAGTACCTCTCCAACTCTACGACGCTTTGTTGCTGGGGTATACTCAGCACCATATGTCCCCACATCAACAACAGGTCGCCGTTTTGCACCCCGATCTCTTTCTGGCATCCTCCTGCCATTTCGAGCTGCCCTGTAGTCATCCAAGAAATCATCACTGGTTGTGGGCTTTTTCATCTTCTTCTTCTTCTTGGCTTTTTGGCGTTCTTCTTCATCCCAATCCCATTTGATGGTTTCAGTGTATCTTTTAATGTCAGCTAATTTTTCCTGTTCTTCAAGTGACCTCATCCTCCTTTCTTTCTCTTCTCTCAGTCTTTCAGCAGTTCTCTCCTCCTCCTCTTCCCGCCATCTTCTATCCTCCTTAGCTTTCCTCTTAGCAGACTCTCTGGAAAAATGCATGGCTTTACCATGCTTCTCAAAACTGGACAGTTCAACAATTTTTTTAGTCTTTCGATGCTCACGCCCAGTTCCTCCATCCTGACTAACCCTGTCCAGATCAATAGTCTCTTTGGACTGTTTGATAACAATTTTCTTTTGAATCTTTTCTCTATCTTTTTCAGCTGGTGGACGTATCACAATGGAGGGTTTATGAGGATCAACATGATCTCTGTCTGTGTATGTTGGCGGTCGTATAACAATTGAGGGCTTATGTGATTCAATTTGGTTTCTCTCTATATCCATTGGAGGTCGTCGTATCACAATAGATGGCTTATGTGATTCAACCTGAATGTTTTCAGGTTTGGCCTTGTTAAAAATTTTGATTTTATTAACCTTAGCAGTAGACCTACTCCCAGTATCAATATCAGAACTGACTGTTCGGACATCGGAAGTTGCAGGTTGATCGGAAGGATCTGCAGCAGCTCCATCAGAAGGCTTATCAGAGAATTTCTCTGTGGAACCACACTTGAACTTCACTGGAAGAGATTTTGCTAAACTAGATTTCTCACCCTCGGAAACTTCAACTTTGGTTGCGCTTTTGGTGATCATCCTTTTCTTTGGCAACTTATGCTGGGACACATTCAAGAGATCCTGAGAAGTGGATTTTCGGGAAGCCTTTTCCAAATCTGTAGTTTCTACTGGTGTTTCAGGTTCTTTTCCATACTTGGGGCAGTTTTTATTGGTCTTCATGTGTCCTAGCTGAAAAATAAAAGGTAAAGCAACTACAACTGATAAATTCTTCTGAAGCATAAAATAAATAAATTAAAAAAAAAGCTCAGTAAGTTATACACCTGTCCACAAGCTCCACATACGAATTTCTCTCTTGCTGATTTCTTCTCCTTGAAAATCTGGGTTAAAATAAAATTATGAATGTTCAGGGCAAAAAGTGGAAAAGCTAGATTTCCATAGTTAAAATGGGTGGTAATGTTTCACATGTTAAAGATCTGAAGTAAATGCAGCTATAAAATATAGCATGGCAGGCTATTGAAACACCAGTCATTGCTTGAACAACTAACAGTTGCAAGACAAGATTACAAAGCATGATGGCTGTCCAGAATAGAAATATAAAATCTCAAATAACCTTAGGTTGCATCTATACGCAACACTTGGTATGGGAGTTCTGTGCAACCTTTTCAGGGCATGTAAAAATAATATTCATTGGAAGGAGACATAAATGAGCCTGGTAAAGTTTAGGTAAACTGTTTAAAACACTAGTTCTCTTTATATTCTTTCTACACTATAGTCAGGGAAGATGAAGGCGATGAGGCTTGATGCTTTAAAGAAGTTCAGAGAAGAATGAAATACTGCACTTATTTGTATATTAAATTATCCTGGAAACAGCTTTCCTAGAGATGGAGAGCCCCTTGCCTTGCCATTTCTAGTTTTTTTTCTTTCTTTTTTTCCCGTGTTAAAATAGGTTGTTTTTTTATTTACCAATGAATTGGATCCACCTCAATTCAATCAAATAACAATAATGGAACATTGCCAAACTACTAATTAGTCAAAACACGAAAAATGATTATCCTATGCTTCTCATTCATATCTTCTATTTTTTCCATGCTCCCATAATCACATATCCAGTTGTGCATTAAGACACGACAAATTTAGTAGAAGTTTATGATACGTGTATAAGCTGACAGTAAAGACAAGAAAGGAAAGACAAGTTGTGACAGCAAAAAGGTTGACAGTAGACAGTTAACACAAAAGAGGAAAAGCATGTTAGGGCTGACAGTAAACACAGAAAAGGAAAGCTTATATATACAGCATTAAAGTAGGGTTACAATAGGCAGATTTACTTTCTATAACTTGCAACCTAGATATAGCTTGACAGCTGTAATTGAGTGTAATCCAGATTATAAATAAGAGCATTACAGCATGAGGGGAGGTATTCAGACCAAACCTGTTATGGTATCAGAGCCTCTTTTTTACAAAAATTCGTAGAAACCCTAGAATTTAAGAAGTCTTAGCTTGATGGAAAAGGGGGATAATGGCTGTGTCAAATTTACTGGGAAGAATTATGCTGCTTGGTCTTTTCAAATGGAGATGTTTCTCAAAGGAAAGGAGCTGTGGAAGCATGTAGAGGAGGGTGAAAAGGGAGATCTAAGTGCTGAAGGATCAGCCAGTGCAAAAACTGCTTGGGCAGTAAAGGATGCACAAATCATGTCATGGATCCTTAGTTCAGTGGAACCTCACTTCATCATGTCATTAAGACCTCATAGATCAGCCAAAGCTATGTGGGATCATCTCACACAAGTCTACAATCAAGATAACAATGCAAGGCGATTTCAGCTTGAGTTGGAAATTGGAAAATACACCCAAGGAGATCTGTCTATCCAGGAGTATTATGCTGGATTTCTTACACTGTGGAATGACTATTCTGATCTTGTTACAGCCAAGATATCAGCAGAAGGGGCCTTGGCAGTGCAACAGGTTCATAAAATTAGCCAAAGAGATCAATTTCTGATGAAATTGAGATCTGAATATGAACCAGTTCGTGCCTCTCTAGTGAATAGAGATCCTGTTCCTTCTCTAGATGTTTGTTTTGGAGAACTTTTGCGTGAAGAACAGCGTCTCCATACTCAGAACACTATGGAACAAGCAAAAGTGGGTCCTGTGGCTTATGCTGCCTACAGCAGAGGAAGGGGACCTGAGATGAAGAAACCTCAATGTTATAGCTGCAAGAAGTATGGACATATTGCACCATATTGTCCAAACAAAGTCTGCAGCTATTGTAAACAGTCTGGACATATAATTAAGGAGTGTCCCATTCGACCACCCTCACGGTTTACTAAGAACCAGTACACAGCCAACTCTGCCAAGGTTGTAACCAGTACTAGTTCTGATGCATCAACCTCAGCAACTCCCTTAACCAAAGAGATGATACAAGAAATGATTGTAAGTGCATTTACCGCACTAGGCCTTCAAGGTAATGCTGCCTCATCACACTCTTCTTGGATATTAGATTCTGGGGCATCAAATCATATGACTAATTCCTTGAAAGGATTGAGAAATGTCAAAAAATACCAGGGAACTGCACAAATTCAGACTGCTAATGGGAGTGTTCTTCCTATTGTGGCTATTGGTGATAAACCACCTTTAAGAGATATTTTTGTTTCACCAAAATTGGCTGAGAGTTTGGCTTCTGTAGGGCAGTTTGTAGATGATAATTGTAAGGTTTCTTTTTCTAAAGAAGGCTGTGTTGTGCAGGATCAAATGACAGGACAGATGATGGTGAAGGGGTCTAAGCATGGACGTCTATTTTTCCTGCACCAAGCTGTTCCAAGAAGCCTGGTTTCTTTTCCTGTGTTATCTCTCTTTTGTAATGTCTCCAAAGTGTCTAAAGAAGTGTGGCATAGGCGTCTTGGTCATCCTAATCATAGAGTGTTGTCTCATATTCTGAAATCTGGTTTACTAGATAATAAAATGCATTCCTCTTCTAGTTTATCTCTTGATTGTGCTACGTGTAAACTTGGGAAGAGCAAAAGATTACCCTTTCCTTCAGAAGGCAGTAGAGCTATTAAAACATTTGACATTGTTCATAGTGATGTATGGGGGATCAGCCCAGTCCTATCTCATGCAGGTTACAAATATTTTGTAACCTTTATAGATGATTACAGTAGGTATACATGGGTTTACTTCCTAAAAACAAAATCAGAAGTCTTCTCTAAGTTTAAACTCTTTCTAGAACTGATTCAAAATCAATTTGCTGCCATGGTTAAGATCCTAAGATCAGATTCTGGGGGAGAATATATGTCCACTGATTTCCAATCATTCTTGCAAAACAAGGGCATTATTTCTCAAAGATCATGTTCCTATACTCCACAACAAAATGGAGTAGCAGAACGCAAAAATCGACACCTTTTAGATGTCGTTAGAACTCTGCTTATTGAGACTTTTGTTCCACCAAAATTCTGGGTAGAAGCCCTTACTACTGCTACATACTTGATCAATAGGCTTCCTTCACAAAAATTAAATCTAGACTCTCCATATTTCAGGCTTCATCACTGTCAACCCAAATATGACAATCTACACACCTTTGGGTGTGTATGTTTTATGCATTTGCCTCCCCCTCATAGGAATAAACTCACTGCTCAGTCCATTAGATGTGCTTTTCTTGGGTATAGTGTCAATCAAAAAGGGTTTCTTTGCTTTGATTCCCATACTCATCGAATTCATATTTCTAGACATGTTATATTTCTTGAAAATCAATGTTTCTTTCCTATGTTGTCCTCATCAAACACACAAGTTTTGTTACCCTCTTTCACTGATTCTGTTGATCAAGGTGCTACATTACCTACTCCTATAATTGAGAACATAACACATGGGCCTTTACTCAGTCAGCCACTGCTGGTGTATAGCCGTAGACAGCCTCATGTGCAGCCCCCTTCACCTACTGTTTTGCCATCTGATTCAAGTCCTTCGTCTGAATCTGAGGTACATGACTTACCCCCTATTTTGCCTACTTTAAGAAGAACTGCTCGAGTTTCTATACCACCTGATAGGTATGGTTTTCAGTCCTCCAAACCTCCATCCTATCAGCCTGCTCTCTCTGCTACACTACACTCTATTGCCATTCCTGCTACTTATTCACAGGCTGCTACAGAATCTTGTTGGCAGCAGGCCATGCAAGATGAATTACATGCCCTGAAATCTAATCACACGTGGGATATTGTTGAGTGTCCTGTTGATGTCAAACCTCTTGGGTGTAGGTGGGTGTATTCTGTGAAGGTCAAGGCTGATGGCAGTCTTGACAGATACAAGGCCAGACTAGTGGCCCTTGGGAATAATCAGCAGTATGGGGTTAACTATGAGGAAACCTTTGCTCCAGTGGTCAAAATGACTACTATACGCACTATTCTAGCTATTGCAGCCTCACAACAATGGGATTTACATCAAATGGATGTGAAGAATGCCTTTCTTCATGGGGATCTCAATGAAGATATCTACATGAGACCCCCTGCTGGGTTGTTTTCTACCTCTACTGCTGCTGTGTGTAAACTACGTAAGTCTTTGTATGGACTTAAACAAGCCCCTCGTGCATGGTATGCTAAATTTGCCTCTACTCTTCTGGATTTTCAGTTTCTAAAAAGCAAATATGATGCATCTTTATTCATGCGACATACTGCCAAAGGTGCTGTGTTTGTTCTAGTGTATGTTGATGACATAGTCATCACGGGTACTGATATCCATTTAATTCAGCATCTTAAACAGCACTTACAACAATCCTTTCACATGAAGGACCTTGGTACTTTAGCCTACTTTTTGGGTTTAGAAATACAAGCTGGTACACATGGACTCTTTGTCTCACAGCACAAATATGCCATGGACTTGGTAGCTGCAGCTGGTCTCCAGGATTTATCACCACTGGATACTCCTATGGAACTCAATGTCAAGCTTAGGAGAGATGAAGGGGAGCTACTACCTGATCCTATAGTATATCGCACACTTGTGGGCAGCTTGATTTACCTCACAAACACTAGGCCAGATATCTCTTTTGCAGTGCAACAAGTGAGTCAGTTCATGGCCTCCCCTAGACATCTACATATGGTTGCTGTAAAAAGGATCATACGATATGTGAATGGTACTCTTCATCGAGGGTTATGCTACCCTACTGGAACTTCACCTACTCTACATGCCTATAGTGATGCTGATTATGCTGGGTGCTCAGATACTAGAAGATCCACTACTGGATGGTGTATGTTCCTTGGTCCTGCACTTATTTCATGGAAATGCAAGAAACAAGATAGGGTTTCTAAATCCTCAGCTGAATCAGAATACAGGGCTATGTCCCAAGCATGTTCAGAGATATTTTGGCTACATGGGCTTCTTTCTGAGCTGGGTTTTCGACAAGAAACACCAACTCCTCTCTATGGGGACAATACTAGTGCCATTCATCTGTCAGCCAACCCTATTTTCCATGAAAGGACTAAGCATATTGAAGTGGACTGCCACTTCATTCGAGATGCATTTGAAGACAAGATTATCTCTCTTCCTCATGTGATCAGCAACCTTCAAGTTGCTGATATCTTCACTAAAACTCTCACAAGACAGAGACATCAGTTTCTAGTAGACAAATTGATGCTGTTGGATAAATCAGCATCAATTTGAGGGGGGATGACAGTAAAGACAAGAAAGGAAAGACAAGTTGTGACAGCAAAAAGGTTGACAGTAGACAGTTAACACAAAAGAGGAAAAGCATGCTAGGGCTGACAGTAAACACAGAAAAGGAAAGCTTATATATACAGCATTAAAGTAGGGTTACAATAGGCAGATTTACTTTCTATAACTTGCAACCTAGATATAGCTTGACAGCTGTAATTGAGTGTAATCCAGATTATAAATAAGAGCATTACAGCATGAGGGGAGGTATTAAGACCAAACCTGTTTGCCAAACTACTAATTAGTCAAAACACGAAAAATGATTATCCTATGCTTCTCATTCATATCTTCTATTTTTTCCATGCTCCCATAATCACATATCCAGTTGTGCATTAAGACACGACAAATTTAGTAGAAGTTTATGATACGTGTATAAGCTATACTCAGTGTGAAAGGAACTTCTTTTGCGCAATTACACATAAAAATAAAATTGAAGAACATATTAAACCTTGAAAACAAATGTGAATATACCCATGCATAATATCCATTAGAATCTGTATCTTCAGTTACATGTTCATAAAAGAGAATTCCAATAACTGAAGATAGATGAAGAGGCTCACGTGATTAAGTCCATCTGCCATTATTACTTTTGTTTTCAATAGAGGCGTGTTAAAGGTGCCGTTCTTTTTCACTGTATTCACCTTCTCAGATGCTTTCCCTTTCATAGTTAGTGTTTCGACCTGCCAGCACAGTCACCAGTGTATACTTTCACAAGCAGGAAGAAATTATCTACTAGCAAGTATGACAACAAACTGGAAGTGAACTGACCAAGGAAAATGCAGGTTTCAAAACAATGAACAACATGGATAAGGTGGAATGTATTACCTCCTTTGAGTCTCTGATGCTGTTCTCTTTAGGCATATATGATCCACTGAGTTGGGTTTTGTTCATTTTCTTACCCCAGTGAACATTGTCAACAAAACTTGGTTTTGTAGGTGCCAACACCGCATTAACACCACCAGTTTTAATTTTTTTCTTCCTTTTCTGCCCAGCCTCATCATCTGCAGCACAGCAAGTCGCTAAAATCTAAGCTAAATTATAAATAAACGACATGCAATCTATGATCCATCTACCATAAGTGTGCCACCTAAGTTAGTTCCTTAATTTCAAGGGTTATGCCATGTTAGCAGAAACCAATCAGTAGCAGTGGGACAGGAAAGCACATGTAAATGAAGTAGAAAAGAACCTATCATGAAAGTCAACCGCACTAAAAAAATTAAAGAAGCACAAACATGATGAAAAAAAAGTGCCATATTACTAATTTTTCCGTACATAAAGGTAGTAGCAGTGATTTTAATACACCAAGATTTATAAGTGGTTCATGCTCCTCAGTATGTGGCAGCACATAACTGCCATATTCCAGTAGCAGGAGATTTTTATGCAAAGATACAAGTTCCACCTATCTAGAAGTTCATGGAAGTATGCAAGCAATAGTTTACCAGATATGTCCATATGAAGCAAGCAAATAAACCATACCATCCATAAGCAATCTGCATAGTTCAGCAGCCTCAGCAGCTTCATCTTCAAATTCCTCTTCTGCCTGAGCTTGTGATGGGCGTCTTCTCATTTTTATCCCCTTAACACAATCTCCTTTGTCATTCTTAGACTCATAATTATTTTCATCACCTTCAAATTCCTCTGCATCAAGCAAGTTTTCCAGGTCTCCGGCAAAGGAATCCAGATCACTATTTGCTTCAGAATCGCTTTCAATTTCATCACCATCCAATGCTGAAAGAGATTGAACTTGGCGATCCCAAATTTCTTGGCACTTTTCTCTTGTCTGTTGTTGTAGCTGAAGAAAGGACATTCGTTGGCCACGTGCATACTTGCTGATAGTTGTTGGATCAACCTTGACTCCACATGAAGCTTGTTCACTTGATAGCTTGCGTATCATGGCAATACGATGCCACCTTGTCTGTTTTGCAATCTGCTCGTCAGGTACATTGAACTTCAGAAGCACCTGGAAACCAGAGAATAACTGAATCAATTATCTACATCTTCCTTGCTCTGATACCATGTTAAGGAACCATCTCACCTAAAAGCTTAAGTTGTTAAGTGAGGTCCCAAAATATGATTTATATTATTCTCTAACAATCATAATCAATTTTACTCTCTAAGGATCGGTTAGATTAATATAAGGCTGTTATTTACCAGTCATGTTGTTCATTGAGAGTGGATAAAATTGGAGATGACCCTAGTTAAGACATAAAAAGAGGACTAATGTTATGGTAGCTCTGTTAAAATGCATTGCATAAAGGTGGACGGGTACGTTTTTTATAAAATGCAAGGGAAGAGGCACAAAATTGCTGTGCCTCAATGGGTGCCACTGAAAATCTAGTGATACCTTTGTAGGTTTGGTGAGGTTTTTCTGTTACCATGTGAGAATTCTGCTTAATCATTGAATGTCAGTAGATAATTCAATATATAGTATTACCAAATTAAATAAAAGAATGCTTGTGGTATAATATTATATCCCAGGTATTGGGTTTCAGTGGAAAGAAGGAAATAACCATCTTTATTAGCCCAATCTCAATATCATGTTATAATGATTACGCATGCTAGATATCTGGTTAAATCTACCCCAGTGCTTCCTTTTTTTTTCAGTTCAACATGTTGTAATAATACATGTTTCAGAAAACCAATAAGTTCTATGCAGTTTCCTGGACGGTAATTTCAAGATATTTATCTCCAAGATACAATCCATTAAGGATTATTGAGTCAATAATAAAAAATTCCTTTGAAGAAAAACACTAACGCACCTCTCTTGCAGCCTCCATACTCAATCTACGTAGGTCTGCATCTGTCCCCGTAACAGTGGAACCTCCTCGACCAGCGCCTGCCTTTTTCTTCACTATTGCATTTGACATTGGTGCCTTTGGAGCAGCACGAACATAGCTAAATCCTAAGCCCCTACCAGAAGGATCACCAACACCAGTAATTTCAAGACGCTCAATGTTTACCCTATCCTGAATACAAAAAATTAAAATTGAGATTTGGCATTTTAAAAAATAAGGGATAGTTGGCATTTTAAAAATATTGCATTGCCATGGCAAATTTCAAGAATATGAAATAGAAATAACCAGCAAAGAGGGCAAAAGAAACTACTCAAGTACAGAAAAATATAATAACTAGAGTTGTATGGACTAGAGAACCACTACCCATATTATTTCTTTATCATTTTAGAAAGTGAGAAAATCAATTACAACATTATCCCAGCAGAAATTGCTAGATTGTCATTACAAGGAAGCACAAAAGGTGAAAATTCAGGAGTGTCTGCCATTCTGTTTGATAGATACATAAATTAAAGGAGAACAAACACTGGAGTAGATAAGATAAACCACTGATAATGGACAAAGGAAAAGAAAGCAAAATGACAATCACTCCAAGAAACAAGAAAAAAGAAAAAAAACACAAAACAATACAGGGCAGTTGGCAGGCATTCATGACATGTTGAGATGACACATTGGTACCCAACTTTCTTTTCTTTTATTTACTGGTTTTCTTTTGACAAGGATCGAAAAATATCTTACAAAAATATGTCAATGAGTTGTCAACCTTTTACAGAAAAGACAAAGGACATAAAATGAAGAATCTGCAAAAATTATGCCATCATCTGCATTTCTATGAGATTTTATGTCCAAAAATAACAATAGTTCTTTTCCTTCATACACACTTGTTGTATTTATCTCAGCAACCGAGAAGTTGGTACTACTAGAATACAACTCTACATCTCTTTTCCTATACAAGTGCCCCACCCTTCAAGCATTCAACTTTGCAATCATATCTAGGAGTGGGAATAGAATGTGGCCAGGATTCTAGTTCCAATTCCGATTGGGATTCACATTCAATTTATATGAAATTAAATGTGTTTGTAGTAGGGTCCTAATTCTACTAGATATTGAGTAAACTATTTCACTTAAAATACAACCCAGTTCTTGCAGTATTGCAGTCCTTGTTACTAACAAACCAAACAATATTACGCAAGGAACAGAATGAGATTCCCAATCTCCGACTAAACCAAACATGATAATATAAAATTTTATTCAGGAAACAATGAAGGCAATTTCTCAATGAATGCTCAGGTCAATCCCTGAGAACTGAGAATCTAAATTCAAAAGAATCAATTTCTTGAGAACAGTGAAGGAAACAAAAAGAATAAGACTCTCACAATGGAAATGCTATTTCATTAAATAAGCTCTTACAGAGAGCAGATATTCACACAGTAAATGGTAGCTGAATCCACAACATTTCTCAAAGGCAATACTGGCTTGAAGTTCATTAGAATCAGAGATAGCTGGAAAGTGTCATAAATCAGAAAAATAAAATCTTACCTGGTTTGTACAAGCAACAAAATTACTGCTCAGGCTCCATGGAGTTATCTGCAGTTCCCTCTCAATATGTGACGCAGCAGCCAGAGCTATCGCTTCGTCAGGGAGCTGACTCGTTGCAGTTGAAACACTAGCAGGAAGTGTTAGCCTCGTAATCCCCAAATGTTTAAGACGATACAGACCAGCTTGCATGCTTTCATAAGCACAGACCTAAAGTCCAAAACGATGGGATAATCATAAATTTATTTAAAAGAAGAGGGAGAAGTACATGGAGCAATTAAGTAGAAGAATTTTCAGCATACTAAGGAACAACTGCAGCACCGGATTCAAGAAAATCCATATGATCATTATTATTTCCACAGCAAACTCTATTAAGCCACCGAAGTTGAGAGTTTATGGATCCACAAGGTAGCAGATACCAATCATTTTAGATTAACAATGTATTCTCAAGCGATATTATGAACTAATTTTTCAATACAACATGTATCATTACCTTGTGCTAATTATAAACCTGACAGTTCCTTAACTCTTATAATGGAAGTTAAATGTGCTCATGTAATCTCATTTGCATTTAGAATGCAGGAATTTTCATCCAATAACACTTGCTAGCCAGAATCAAATTGCAAATACAATGACATGCAATATCCAAAAAAGAGCTTACAGCCTCTTTGCAATATTACAACCTTACAGAATTGTAAAAATGCAATTACCAATGACCTCATATCAAACTAAAACCATGGCTATCAAAATTTATTGTCATAGTAGAATCATAGAAGATGAAAAAAAATAAAAATCACAAAGAGTATGACATATGAAATCTGAAACTCACATTCTCTGGTAAGACCATCTTGTTCAGTTCCTCTTCAGATGGAATGATGAAATCACGCTTCTTGGCCCAGAACAAGTGTCCATTTGCATCCCTCTGCATGTTGAACATTCCATGTAAAGAAATAGATTGGGCAAACCGAAAGATTCATTGATCAAAGGGCGAACCAACAATCATCTGAACACGTATTATTTATCAGTAACTCCAAATCTAAAGTGAATTATAAAGCAAGAATTATACCCGTAAAACAGCACACTCCTTGAGTTTCTTTCGTAAGATGGTCTCTGGAATGTTTGGAAAATGAGCAGATAGCTCATCTGCACGTATCCAAGGAAGCGTGCCACGCTTTTCAGCAGCTTGGAAGTCACGATAAAGATAGAGCAATAGCCTATTTATGATATATGCCTGAAGATTCTTAGAAGCAGGGGCTAAAACCTCCATCAGGGGCTCCTGCAAAGACAGATCAAATAATCTAGAATTATTTGTACACCCTTGCACCAAATAAATTAATTCTTGCATTTCTTTCTTAAAACACCACAGTTTTTAAACTTCCAATGGTGGGATACAAAAAAAGGCACCCAGGAGGCGGGGAGAAGTATTGTAGAACTTCTTCCAGTCTAAGCCTGATCATCTCATTGTGTAATATGAATAAAGGCACTATCAGTTAAAGTCCCAACTCCTATACTTTCCTCTCCCAACTTCAAACAACTTTCCCTATTATGGCTGTAACTTTGAAGCAATCACTTCAGCAAAAAAAAAACACTCACATCCTGATCTGTAATAAGAACATAGGGTGTGGAGCAATATTAGGTGGTCATTACATGAAGGAAGATAGAAATAACTCTTAGGTGTTCCAAAAATGCAGCATAAATTTCCAATCACAATAAAACTACAAGAAGAAAATAATACTAGAGATTCCAGAGTCTAATTCAAGGCAACCTCAGATAGCGTTTAAGAAAGCTGAATCAAACCTGTTGTCCAATGACAGCAGCCCTGTCAATGCGTCTTAAACAAAGCTTTCCTTTTGCAGAACGAACCAACAAATAGTCAGTAGGTGGCACCTTGTGGGGAAATATGGGTGCTTTATACATGTTTGTTTCAAGAGATGACTGACTGCAGCCAGCTTTTATGTCTCCAAGGAAAGGGGATTTATCAGTCTGCTCCAGTATCACAACATTACCCAAGCTTCTTTTTTCATTGCGCAACGAGATGCCAGTTTGATCACCTGGGCTTGACTTCTGATAGTAAGTACGGAGATTAGCACCCATACCAACATTGCTTAACAACAAAGGTCTTTCCTCACAATACCTGCAGTGAGAAAGCAGATGTACCATCTTCATATGCATGAGGGGTAAGAGGAAATTTAAAGATTAAGAAAACCTTAAGAAAAAACAGTGTAGGATGCACCTTTTTCTCAAAAAAATGAGGAAGTTTAAATGAATTATTTGATGCTTCAGCAATTACATTTTGGAAATTACAATTTTAACAAGGTACAAATGAAGATTAGCTAAATATGTGAAAGATTAGCTAAAAATGGTTGCTAAGGTACAATAGAACTGGTTTTCTAAATGATTAAAAAAAGTTCCTACGTGCCCAAAAAAGGTAGAATTACCAAAAACATGACTAAAAATGTTTAAATGGAGCACATTAAACAACTATCCAGGTTTCTTTTTTCAAGATTGATGACTAGCCCCCAGTAAACAACTGGGATATAAGGATTTCAACAAAAAAAAGATAAAAAATTGATGAAGTCTGTATTGAAAATAAGATTAGAACTTTGCAATTATATATTAATTCGATATAATAGGAGGTATGACAACGAATAGCACGGCACCTTATGATGAACAAGCATACAACATAGAGAGAATCACAACTACTACCTAAATTGTTGAGGCCCATAAATTTCATCAACTAAAATGGAGGTTTTATAAATAAAGGTCAATTATACCAGATATTAGTGACGGGTTTAATAGAAATCCAGTCTAATGGCTAAAATTCAAAGGTAATGAATAAATAGTTCGACCATCCCTCCCCACTATGTGCTGCCCACAACATGTTACCAGAGAAAAGGGTGAGCAGAGGATGTGTTAGAACTCATTTACTTGAAGGTAGTAGCGGAAAATTTGTTTTGGAAGGATTTTAAAAATGTCCTGTATACAGATTTTGCAAAAATGATGTTCTTTTTTAAATAAGACATGACCATGAGAAAAAGGAACAAAGAAAACTAGAGAATATAGAATTACAGAAAAGAAAACCAATGAGGATAAACAAAGGACATGCAATAGCAAGAGGGAAGAAACAAAGGAGAAAGTAGAGCAAATGGAGAGCACCTAACACAGCAACGCATGAATATGACCAGTGGTAGCAAATCAATGATCAAATTACGAAATTCCTCAGTTTCACTAAGACAATGATGCACTGACAGGTTTGATGTACATAAGAAGCTATATATTTTATATCACATTTTCAAATGAAATTAATGAAAACAAACTAGCTACTTCAGATAAGCATCTCAGGAATATCTATGTTCTAATAATAAAAAACCTCTATTTAATATTGCTTCTGTTGGTTCCAAAATTATGTATAGCAAGGCTACCAAAAGAAAATGAAGAGAAGAATATCAAAGGGAATAGAACTGGATTAATTGGAGCGTGCAAGTCTCTGCCCACCAATTTGAGCACATTTCATGTATGTAAATAAGCAAATTGTCTATAAGCATGAAAACAATTTCTTAAATGCCTTCAAGGGAGATTAGACAAATCTTGTAAAGACATAAACAGGTAAAGGAGAAAGATTTTTCTGTCACTTACTCCATTAGGAAAATGTGACCATCTTTTACAGAAAGGTCAGATTTCTTCTTAAATGCCCCTGGAGGACGCAGAGACTTGTTTTCACCTGGAATTTTTTGTGCCCTTGGCCACAAATGAATTTTTGTACGAACTATGTGAAGCAAGGAGTTTGGCTGAACATTTTGAGCAGCAAGAGACATGTGGTCTTCAAGCTCCTTCCCTAAATAATATACCTTCACAGTTTCTGATGGCTTGAAATCTATATAAAATATATTTCAAATAAGTTCTTGGTCTTCTTAAATAATTCAAAAATAACATAGTAAAAGTGGATTCACAATACAAGAAATTAAAACATAAATTGGGCATATTACAAGTGATTACAACCTAGCTTTTTTGAAGCTTTTTCTTTGACAGAAGAGACAGTTTCCTCAGCATCCACATGTACTTTACTTCCCTTGCCCCCTAAGCTCTTTAATATAATTTTCATTGGTCCTACTGTAGGTAGCTTCCCTCGTTCTTTGACAGCCACCTCATGGTCGTGGGGATACCATAAAGTTTTTGGTCGATGAAAATTAGCTAGATCTTTACTGCGAAACCGTGGATTATATTCAAAAGGAATATATAGAAAATGGAGGACAAAGAATTGATAGGTAAAATCTATATCATGAACCCAGATTTGAATTACATTCAAGTCAAGTAAACACGACATATATTAGAAGCAATACAACTTGCTGAAAAGAGAAGAAGAAAAAATACCAGAATCAATTATACTAAAGAGCATGGAACCTTTTGGTGATTAGGCTTCCTCTTGCCTGAGGTGTGTAGCACTACTATAAGTGTTTGCCTCAGTAAGATGCAAGCTTAAGAAGAATATATATTCCAAATAAAAAAAAACCAACAGGCAAAGAATCAGCAAACAAATGGCTTCTAATCAAAATATCAATATCAAATTCATATATGTATATGATCAACAAGAAAATCCAAGTTAATATCACAAATGCTGAGCTATCACAACACCCTTTTCCTTTTTTGGTAAGTAACTCAAACAGAAAATTCACAGTTGATTTCTTGCCTTCATCAAAATTCACTACATTATGATCTATGGTCATCAATTAATATAATTCTGGCCTCCTTTCCTTTTACCTTGCAAAAAATAATACCTTTAATCTCAAAAGTACATCACTTCTACTTGTAAGATATTTTCCCTCTTGAGTGATACTATTCCTCACTGTGAGTTTGGATAGGCTATCTTATATTAAAATATTGTAAATTAGGTATTGAAAAAACAAATATGCTAAAATGTAGGAATCAAACATAGCTTTTTAAAGGGGAAACCCAGCACCACCTAATCTTCTCAATAATTGAAGAATAGCTGTCAATAAGATCACAGAAATGAGAGAGCTTAAAAAAAAACCAGCTACAAGGCAGGCCACTAAGACTTACTTGCTCAACTTCAATTTCATTGTCTGAAGCTTTATCGCAGGTGCAGAGTTATGTATTTTAATGCCATATGCAGTTCGTTTACTAGAATTTGATTGCAATTGCTGAGAAATTTTCCTGTTCATGTAGAACTTGTCGTTAGCAATGTTGAATTGCCAACCAGATTGATTTTCATGGCATAGTAGCTCATGAGAAACCCTTTGCTTTAGGGGTCGAGTTATAATCATTGCTCCTGAGTGATGTTGAAGATGCTTACTATCCCTGTGATCCAAAATTTCAAAGAGCATCTGCTTATCTTGAAGATCAAGAATCAGCTTAGGCTTTATGTTAGTTTCATATGGTTCCCATATTATATTATCTAACCAAGATCCTTCCATCAAATCTCTATTTTGCAATGTGAGCTTACTGAAACGCCTAACAGCATCACTTTCATGAAGCTCTGCACTATTATTCTCTCTTCTATCATCAACATAACTAGGGCTATCCACTTCCATCTGAGATTGCAATCTCAGAAGTTGTGGATGGAATCTGCTTTCTGAGAATGGAAGATTTCCAGGTTCTGAAGAGTCTTCTGAGCCAAAGGACTCCAAGAGAACAGAAGACCTGTTCTGAAGAAAGTTACTGAAGTTCTCATTTAACTCCACTGGGAGCTCCGAATGAAGATTTTGTGGACTAGTCACCTGTTCACTTTCCCTAATAAATGAAGATCCAGGGTCAGGTCCAGAAAGATCAAAACTCTCTACAGAGTTGTCACTGATAGCTGGGGAATTGTCCCAAAGTATTCTCTCTTCCCAATCTTGCTGATCAAGGGGGTAGAATTTTGAATGCACCGGAGACTTCCATTCCATTTCCTCGTTCATTGGTTCAGCACTAAGATAAGAGTTCTTTCTTTGTTTCTCAATTTGAGCAGACGTTTTAATAGCTCCATGGACAGTTCCAAATCTTGCTAATTCTGCAGCATCTTCGCTCAAGATTGAAATGTCATGTTGATTTAAGTGCAAATGTGATGGAAACAGTTGGCCAGAGTCCTTTAAGAATGCCTCTTCATCCGCTTCAACGATATCAGAAACATCCATGGATGTATACTTCTCTGAAAATGAGTTAAACAAGAAAATTAAAACAGAAATAAAGAAAAAAGCAAACCATAAGATGATGGCCCTGAATTAATAGACAATGCTTCCTCATTGTTGAAGAGCAAAACCAAGAACTAGAAACTAAAAACTAAAAAGAAGAGATGAAAAGATGAGTGTACAAGGCAAATTGCACAGGTGGTGAACAGGTCCTAACAGATTATTCACTGTGACATTGCTAGAACAAGTTAAATGGTATGAGATGGAAACATCGCCTGGAAGAAAATACATAAAGCAAGAGAGCATACCTTTGAAAATGGAATATCTGTGATCTCTTTTTTTTCCTTTCTTCAAAGGTTCTTGGATAGAAAATATTTCAGAAAACTTTAAGATCTCCATCCCATCTTCTATGCACAAAATAGGAAGTGGAGTTGGACCTTTACGATCTAGGCCCCCCTTGACATGATCAGCTTCCTCCTGCTTCAGCATAAAGACCTCAATAAGACTCGGAACAACAACATAACTATTGCAAAAAAGATGCAATAGAATTATTCAAAATCTTGGCTCAAAGATGTTGCACACTTACACCTTGCCTTATTTTATTGACCATGTCACACTGAAAACATTGTATGTCTTTGATTAACAGACAATCAAGATTATCAGGTTAACATTTCAGAAGTGCAAGCAGCCAACTAACTCCCAGGTTTGAAGCATAAACATGTTTTCCCTCTGTACCATCTTCTTTCCTCCATTCCTAAGAAATGTGGGATGTGATTATTTGCTATTAGAGTCGTGCCATGGGTGATGTTAAGTTCTTTGGCAAGGATGGCAGAATTTTTGACAGATGCCTTTCTGGGTTTAGGAAAGAAGTGTTCCAATACTTCAATAAAATGTGAATTTTGTTGGCAACTATCTGGTTTTTCTGGATGGAAAGAACCAGCAAAACTTTTCAAGGATCACTTACCATTGAGAAGGTAGTTGTGGAACAACATAGTCTCCCAAGGTATATTCTAATAATACCAGAATATATGGGATGGCGCAAACAAATGGTAAGCAAACTAAGAGGGGATGTCCAGATCTAAACAGACCGCGGGAACTGTTTTAATTAAGTAGGGGCAATGAAGAGATTATTTCCAAGGCCAGACTCATTCCATGATTTTGCATCCATGTGATGCAATGCTTTGGGGCTTTTAGGTTGTTTCCCTAGCAGACACTCAACAGAATTGGAGCATTTTTTTTGGAGCTTTGTTCCTTTCCAGAGAATTGGCACACGGTGAATACCAGAGAGAAGTTTTAGTAACTTGCTAGCATTCATCTGTATTGATGGCATAATCAAACATGCAGAATTTTATTTTTTTTTACAATCTGAAAGGCTTGCAATTCATCTTTTAAACATGTCCATAGACAGTGGTTTCTTAAATGAGACTCAACATTTGCTGATGAGAACATCATGCAACAGCATTTAGAATGCAAACGCGATAATATGTAACACCTATAGAAAATTGAAGAATAAGGAGGACATGGCAAAATGACCTCATGAATATCTTCCGATTTAGCATCAGAACTTTCAGAATCCATGGAACCAAGTTCTACATCATCCTGAGAAGACTTCTCTACTCCTACTCCTGAAACTACTCCAACATCTTGCTGACCTGAAAAGGAGATTCTAAACTAAATAATCTTGCTAGCACAATTTAGAAAAATGAAAAGTTTGTTTGTGTGTGCGCGAGTGGAGATATTAATGGTAAAAAACCAATGAATATTCCATAGCCAAGGATAATAACCTCAAATTGAAATAAAAATATTTGTGACTATTTTATTAAGAGAAAACAAAAAGGATATCTGTAAAGTCGCATAGTCAGATGAGTTATCACTTATCCTCAAAAAAAATATCAGAAATTGCTTAATTCTAGTATTTTTCTTGTGTCAATTAAGCCAAATCTCAGAGACAATAGAGCTTTTCAGAAAGTTCAAATCTGGAGAAAAGCTTGGTAGAAATCATCAGGTTCAATTGTACACTGCAAAAACTCCTAGGTGTATGGTACAATTTGAATTACTTCGTGCACACACTTATTCAGCTGTCTGAGAGCACAACTGAAAGTAGGGCAAAAAGAATCCAGACACTGCTGAAATCTCACAGAAAATCCACCCAAACAGCTGATACTGAATTTGTACATCATACCAAGACCTCTTCCAGGCTCCCACAAAATGGGTGTGATCCACTAAGAAAAATTTGTGGGCTATAGAACGAATAAAAACAAAAGGAGTGTCGGATAAAAAATATATGTTTAATGAATTAGAGCTACTGAATCTGAGCACTTGAAATGAGGATTTTGCTAGGTTGAGGCAAAAATGCACTACCTAAAGTTCTGATCCAGGTTAACTAGTAGAGCAAATTAATGCCCAGAGATGGATTTGACTGAACCAGACCAGCAAGCTCAACATGTCTGAGTTAATGCACATCAAATACCCAAAGATTTGCTCTGAAAACATATTTCAGTTTATCTAACAGCCATACATTGGTAACTTGGCGTCTTAGATAATCCAAGCTGTATTTGGCATAAACAAAGTCCATTCCTCACAAATGATATTATCCAAAAGGTGGTCTGGTCAGGTCAAAGTCAATTATAATGCCAAGAAATTGCCATAACAAAACTGATGGCGTCCTATGTTTTTGCAACCCCAAACGAAGAGCAAACAATACAAGATTTTTGGATGTCATATGGATATAAATGCATGTACAACACGTGAAAAAGACAGCTGCTTCTTTGAAACAGAGATATAATCATATTAAACAGGAAAAAAATAAGAAAAAAGAAAAACAAAGGCCAAGAAGTAGCATCACCAGCAAACCTCTTTACCCAAGTGTTGACTGAGGAAACATAATGTGCATGCTACAAAAATACAGCAGACTCTCCTAAAATCCCAGATAGAACCTGATCAATCAGAATAATATCCCTTGGCTACAATTATTGATGAGAAAAATGCAAAATGATATCCAGCATTGATTTAGTACCAGAACAAGCTCCACAAACTTTAGAGAATAACCATAACCTAAAAATAATGTAACTGAAGGAAAAACGGATCAAATGAATGAAAACAAACACATATGAGAATATAAATACCAGCATTTTTCAGAGAAACCAAGTTCTGATCTGACCAGCAGCCAAAATGAGAAACACAAAAAAGTCAAAATTCAGAATTCCAATTTCTTAAAATAAAAGAGAATAATACCAGATTTCATTATAACCACTAAAACCACAGAATAGGTGATGAGTAATAAAACCTTACAAGATGAGAGCAACGGCATTCAAAACATGGAAAATCATTACATACATACATACATACATACATACATACATACATACATACATACATACATACATACATAAAAGAACATTTGATCTGGAATTGGCTATTATAAAAATGAACCGATGTAAATCAACCAAAAGCAAACCTGATAGAGAGGCAGCTTGAATTTCAATGATTTTATCCGAAACCACTGGTTCCTTTTCAAGTTCCTCTTCCACGCCCTCATCATAATCTTCATTGTCAGATGTAGGAGGCTGCAATGTGGATTCAGACAAAATATAATCATTTTTTGACAGCAAGTAGTCCTCCTCACTAACCGCTTGAATCTCAGGCCCCTCGTATTGTTCATCAAAGTCTTCATAATCAACTGCATCTTCAGCCTTTGCATCATAATCTAGCAGCACAAAACAAAGTAAACACATAATCAGAAGGTTGGGTGTGGCTAGCCACAAGAGAAACTACAAGTTACATAAACACAAACCTCATAATGCATGGGTATGATGGTGTGGAAGCTACATATTTTTGATACACACATAAATGCACCACAATTTATGGATGTATGAGTATGTATTTATATATGCAGATAAGCTCAACGAATCATTTTCAACTTAAGTTGTTAGTTGAAGTTCTGGGAATGATTTTATATTACTCTCTAATACACCCCTCAATTGAAAGTCCTTTAAGTTTGGAACTTGCACAAACCCATCATTACCCTGCCCTTAATGTTGTTAATTTAATTAGTTGGAATAAGGATGGTGAGATTCAAACTCGTGACTATTTAGTCATCAAGGTTCTGATACCATGTCAAAAGAACTATTTCAACCCAAAAGTTAAGTGAAGCTCCAAGAATGATTTTATATTAATCTCTAATACATAGAAGTATTTGAAGTCAAATTCTAGTAAGAGGACAAGAAACGAAGTAGCTTATCTAACAAGTCCAATGCTTGCAGACATTAGGTTGAACAAAATTAGACTATATAGTAGCGTACAACCTAAGGCACTCAAACAATGGGCAGCAAAATCATTAAAACAAGCTTTTGACTATTTGTTTGAGCTTTTAATCTTAAGTACATTCCAAAAGGTGTATAATCATATTGCCAGAGGAATGGTTGGAAATTTCTGACATGGCTTGAACGGAAAAAAAATACTTGAGACCCCTCAAAAGACAACCTATCCGACCCTGAAAATGAAAACATGACCATTTTCAGAAATAAATTCATCAGTGAATATTTTTTGTAAAACCAAGCATATTTAGCTAGAACTTTTCATTTGGCTTGGCCAGACCAAATATTAACCTAACGTGACTTACAAACCTGATTAGCTTCACGCTGACTTCTACTAGATATACAGCAAAAACCACACTGTTAGATTCTCCTAATCACAAACTAATGATACTCCCAATTTCTTATCAATTATCACTGAAAATAGGAGCAGAGATCTGAGTTACTTGAAAAATTCTTCCCATTCTGAAATTTAGTCTCAACTCCAACCATTGATAATATCCAGTCTTTGAAAAAACATCAAGCACAGTCCTAGAATCAGTTAATGATCCTTTTTTCTTTTATTTAAATGTTGGTTCAATAAATTCTATTTAACTTATTTAAAGAGCTGGTGACTATGCATTGGTTTCATAGGATTCAATTTCTTCATGTAAATCTGGGTATTGCACAGGTGACTATGCATCCCTCAAAACTTGAGATTACTTAATATGTTCCTGAAAAGTCAGTTTTATTTTTTAAACAGAACTGTCATTGTAAGAGAGAGCCATATGATCAAATTGAAAAGCTTCCCAGCATACTTGACATACAATAATAGAAATAAAACAAGAATTTATATCTTCCAAAGCATCAAAGGCAGGTCAATTTATGTTTCATTAACCAGTATGCCAGATTAGTAAAAGACTTCAAAAAGAGCTTCTTAAAGTGTTACCAGTAAATGCAAGTCAAGACAAATAAAAAACAACATGGAGAGAGAGAGAGATTGATTAGTTAAAGAACCAAAGATACTAACACAACATCAAAAACTGCATGAGATAGTTTTTCCTGGCAAACAACATCACCTTGTTCTGCAGCATCAGTGGATGTTTGGTGTGACTTCACTGACAACTGAAAATAGAATAGCATGAGATTAAAGTGCCAAGCCAAAAGAGAAAAAGGGAGAGAAATCTGCCTCAGCATCATTGAGAATGGAAAGCTAAAACACATAACAAATGATACAAATTTTCCATACATCAATTTCTGTTAACGATGAACCCAACTTGTCAGCTAATGCAGCAAGATGCTCCTTTGCATCCTGAAATTACATAGTTTGGCAGCAGAAGTGAGAATATCGAACTGAAAAACTACCATACTAACAAACAAGGATGTTCCTTGCTACAAGTAAAAGAAGAATGTATGATAAACACAACAAGCCCACAACTTAGTTGCATTATGGATGAGAACATAGAAGTTGCTGCAAAACAAGGTTGCTGCATGCCTGGACAACTTGAAACTTCTAAAGATGTCTTAAACTGACTTTGTCTATACAGCTGGTGGCTGAACAACACACATTTACCAGATTCTAGTAAAGAGGAAAAAAAAGTAATTTGGAAAAGATCAGTTTTCATCCACTTAACAATCTGGGGCTATCTGAGGTTTTCATATTGAAATATGAAAACTTTTTCACTCAATCTCACCTCCCATGTACCAAGCCATGACAAATGACCATTGTCAATGAAGTTTAGTTTATTTTACATCTTTTATTTCACCAGCCTAAGCCTCCTATGGTTTTTGTTTTGTTTCCTATCTCAAATAAATAGTACTGATTTTACTCAATCTCAGTTTTAAAGGGACACCAACTGTCACTTGAAATACATGTGCATGTTTATGAAACCTTTTACGGAAGGAAATACAAGAAATAAAAGATCACACATAAAAGAGACATATAAGCTCACCTCATCAAGGTAATCAGCATCGAGATCACCAGAATTATCAACATTCCCAAACATAAAACCCAAAAATCGATTACCACCGACTTCCTCATATTCCTCCTCATCATCTGTCCACCAGTCATCCAAACATTAATACAGGGTGACTACATGGGAGTTACACAAAAAAAAATGGAGGAAAAAGAAAAGGAACTAATTTTGAACACATAAGAAACACATCCCAATTCTTTCTTTTCTTTTCTTGTGCTTTTTTTTTTAACTAAACCAATTTGATTTTCACAAGGTTGTCCAACTCGGGAACAAAATGAACTTAAACTACAGCCACTAAAACCAAAGACTACAGACTTTAAGAGCACAAACAGTCAATACACCAGGGCCATCATAATTCTACCTATATCTATTACAACACCATGTCCGAGTACAAAACAACAATGCCCTTCACCGTAAATGACAAAGAAGACACAACTCCAGAAAGCCCTCAAATGCCGCATTTATATACAGAATTCAACCAATGAGCATGAAACAATCAAATCACATCATACTGTTGAGTCAAATAACCAACTTACCATCGTCGGAAGCACTTCCGGAGTCATAGCCACCTCCACCCATGTTTTAAAGATAGTCTTGCCCTATAATCATCAAAATGAAAAAAATTCCAGCTTTCAGTTACTAAGAAAAAATTAACTATTTAAAATTCAGTTTTTTAATAATTTTTTTACTTCATTTCAAAAAAATCCACGTGGAAACCAGAAACCAAATGAGAAGAAGTTTTTAAAAAAGGGAGCTAAAATGAAAAAAAAAAAAAAAAAAAAACACTACATCGAAATTCGAAAATGGAAACCACAGATTAACTTGAAAAAACATAACAAAAAGAAATGAAGAGAAAATAATAATAAAAATAATCCAAAAGCACTACAAATTTAGAAATTTAAATTCGTTGAAACACTGAACAGTAAACTGCACTCGAACTCTCCATGAAATAATTTTTAAAAAATCATTCTCTTAAATTATCAATTGAAATGGAAGCTTGTGGAAGTAAGCTAAAATCAAACCCTAACAGACACCTATTAAAAGCTGAATAAAAAAAATCGAAAAAAACGTAGAGAAGAAATTAAAAAAAGAAGTCGAAAACACTAAAAAAAGAAACATAAATTCGTTGAATCAATAAGCACTAACCAAACCGTACTCTAAATCTTTCTTGGAAAAAATATCAACGAGAAAAACATAAATTTCAAAGAGGTAAGAAAGAACATGAGTGATTTGAATTTGGAAGAAATGGTGATCAAAAAATCAGAAGAAGAAAGAAATAGGAGTGAATGGATTGAGATGCCACCTAGAAATTTAAAAGGATTGATTCATATCCTAAAGGTGGTTAACGATAATCTCCGACCGGGATAGCTAGCTTTCCTCCAGCCTTTGCGTTTGAGAGAGCAGAGAACGATCGACTAAACAGAGTAATTTAGTATTGGGGCAGGAGTCGGGTTGGGTTTTGGAGAGATTGGACTTGGGCCTGGACTTTGGATCCGTGGTAGAATCTAAGCCCATAGAAAAGTAAGTGTTTAATTTTGAGTTTTTAGATTCTAATTTCTTTAAATTCACTCATTATTATTTGTTTGATTTATTTAAGGAGGTTTTTCTTTGTTGGAACTTGATCTGTGTTTTTATTTCATCCTTACTAATAGTCTATATTATTTAAATAACTAATTGGATTTTTATTTAATAATTATGATTATTTTTTGTACATAATTATTTTGTTATCTATTTTTAATTTAATTTAAATTATGTATGAACCTTAACTAATAAAGTTTTATGGTCATAATTATGATGTATAGTATTCGGAAATATTCTACTTACAATTTTACAATTTTTCTACTTACACGATTTTAGTTCTGATTTTATGATTTTTGTACAAAAATTCAAGTACGATTTTACGATCTTACGATCCGAGTTTCAGAATTCCTTTCCGTGTCGTGTCAAAATCGCAATTTTAATAACCATAGGCTAACCTTTTACCAAAAATAATTCTTGGCACAAAAAAATAATAATTAAATTTCAAAGAATAAGTTCAATTTGACCCAAAACTCAAATTGTTTTAGCAATTTAGCCCAAAATATTGATGCAAAACACTGAAATCCAGCATGTTAAAGCATTCTGCGTGATATCATTTCGAATAACACAAATTTTAGCACTGAGGGGTGCGCACAAGCAAAACTCATCCTTAAGAGCCTGTTTGGATGACGTTTCAAACGCTGATTTGTAGCTTTTTTCTATTTTAAATAAATATGATTTGGTGTTTTTAGATCATTTTGATGTGCTGATATCAAAAATGATTTTTAAAAATAAAAAAATATCATTTTGATATATTTCGGCATGAAAAGTATTTTGAAAAGCTACAGCAACAACTCTCTCAAACACCCTCTAAAACCCTGCAATTCTTTTCATATCTTTTGTCACGCAAGAAAATTCCCTGTTTATTTGCATTCAGTGCCTCCATACTGATTGCATGCAAACAGGAATTAGTGACTGTTTAAGAGTTAGATTGAAATTATTTTTGAAAGTGTTTTTTATTCAGAAATACATTAAAATGATATTTTTAAAAAACAATTGACATCATCATATCAAATGATCTAAAAATATATAAAAAAATTAAAATAAAATAAAAATTCAATTTTTTTCAAAAAGGTTTTTGAAACACAGTGTCAAACATCCTCTTATGGCCTGTTTGAGAATGTAGTTGCGGATTTACAATTGTTTTTTAAAGTGCTTTTTGTTCAGAAATATATCAAAATTATATTTTTTTATTTTATAAAAATTATTTTTCACATCAATATATCAAAATAATTTAAAAATATCAATTTTTTTAATTTAAAATAAAAAATAAATATATTATTTTTTAAATTTTTTCAAAAACAATTTTGAAATGCTATATTACCTTAGGTGATGGGATGGTTTTACAGCAATGTTTTCCTTCTTTTTAATACGTCATGGCCAACTATCATTCTCGGAATCATGTTTCCATGTCAGCCATTACCAACCACCACCATTTCTTATCCGGTTACCCATTTCATTACAGCTAGATGATGCAAAACAACAACCCCCACTTTATTGCATGGTCTGGCCGAAATCTACAAACAAGGATCATCAAGAACAATGTTAAAGTCATTGACAACAAACATAAAGTAATATCATGGACTTCGATTTGTCCATGGATATCGGTAGGCATTATTGGTTCACGTGGAGCATGGCTAGTGAGTGTTTGTTTTTGTGATTGTAAATGAGTTTAAAAAATTTTGGTGTATTAGTGTTTGATTATGTATTAAATTCATCCAAAATTTGTATTGGATCCACGAAATGAAGCATTCAAACCATGGTTCAGGAGAAATAGATATTAGTTGCTTTTCGTTGCTTTCATGGTCTCAGTTGCAGACCGAGTTGGATTTGAATTAACACGTGACATTAATTGTTGGTGCATGTGGGTGACATTTGACTATAATAAAAATAGGGACGGTCATATCTCATGATAGGTCATTTTCTTGTGCCCAATTAGTGCATGTTTGTAATTAAGGTTGGACATGTTTTTTGTTTATTTTTTTTTCTTTTTAAATTAATATTTTTGAATTGTTTTGATATACTGGTATTAAAAATAAATTTTAATAATAAAAAAATAGTTTGAATGATAAACAATCATAATCACACTTTCAACCATCCTTTTTATTTGGTTCAACAAAAATGAGAGGACAAGTTAAGAGCATATATATGTGTGTGTATGTTCTTTAAAGTAATTTCACAAGCTGACTGTACTATAAAAAACATAATAACCAAACATTCAAAATTGCTTTTTATTTAACCTCAAATTCAACCATAATTTTAATCAAACATTTCAATTTCAGTTATGAACCGCAGCTAAAAATATTTTTCATAAAATTATTTTTTTTAAACCTTAACCTCAATAGCAACTACAGTACCTTAGTCTAGATATAGCAATCACAGCAGGTCGCTACTGCCTCTAGAGCTGACCAGAGACAGAGTGATAGGTACACACCTTCAAGGTCTAGTTATGGATTTGGTTTGAAGGACTTGCACTTGGAACTTTTGGTATCCAATGGAAAGGTGGCAAGGAAGGCCACTTGAGATGTGGGAATTTGGGTATGCTAGGAAATGATTTTGGATCTGGCATAGGCCAGGACTTGACCGGTGGGAATTTGGGAAAGGGGGGCAATTTATGCGATATAGGCTTAGGGCCTGTTTGGTATTGCGGTTGCGGTTGTGGTTGAAGTTGTAAAAATAGAGTTTCAAAAAAAGCGCTTTTTACTGTGGTTCAAAAAAAGCAGTTAAGTGTTTGGTTAAAACTGTGGTTGAGTTGAAGGTTGAAGAAAAAGCAGTTTTGGTGTTTGGTTTCCAAACTTTACAAACTGCTTTTAACTTGTGAAATTACTTAAAAGGGTATATATATAATTTTTTTAAATATTGTAAATTTAATAATTATAATAAATTTATTTTATCAACTATTCTTTATCCCACTTTTCTCTCTCGTTTTTTTAATGTTAATTAAGAAATACATTTTTGTTTTGTTTTTTAAGTTTTTTATTCAAGATAAGTTCAAACATAATTAATTAATATACACTTCATTACAAATAATTAAATCAAATTAATTACAAATTAATTATAAATAATTAAATTTATAGCATGTAATTAAGTTAACTGAATTTTATTTATTAATTTCACATAATTATTTATCTGTGCTAAGTATTATAATTATTATAATTAATAATAATTATTATTATAATTAATAATTAGTATAAAACCCACCCAGCCCCCACCCGTCCCCACCCCATCCCAACCCTATCTTCTTTCTCTTGCACAACCAGCCGCCCACCTTGCTCTCTCCAGCCAGCCAGCCCCCCTCCCATTTACTCCACTCTCCCTTGGCCCTCTCCAGCAACAAAGTCAGCCAGCCCCCAGCAACAAAGTCAGCCAGCCCCCCTCCCGTTTACTCCACTCTCCCTTGGCCCTCTCCAACAACAAAGCCAGCCAGCCCCCTCCCGTTTACTCCACTCTCCCATGGCTCTCTTCAGCAACAAAAAATTGAAGCCCAAAGCAACTCAACAAAATTGAAGCAGATCGTCAACGGAAATTTATGGGTATGTTTTGTGGGGATCTGTTGCAGAGGAGTAGAGATGAGATGGGAGGTTGACGAATGTGTGTATTGTGAGGAGGACGAGGGTTGATTTGGAATTAAATTTTCAACGGTAAATTGGTGCTTTGCTGCTTTAAACGCCGGTGCAAGAAAAACAGCAAATTGCTGCTTTTCTTGCACCGGCGTTTCAACACAAATTTGGAGTGGGACCCACTAAAATAAAACGGTGTTTGGTAAAAACCAAACACCAAAATAGCGTCCCGAACGGCAAACGTGGAACGCACCACGTTGCCAAACGGGTGCTTAGGCAGAGGAGGTGACTTGGAGCTAGTCGATGGTGGCGTTTCATCCTTTGGAGGCGACGTGGAGGTTGGTGGTGGCAATGATGGTGGTTCTACTATAACTGGAGATGTTTTTGGTGGATTTGGTGGTGTTAACACATAAATGCTAGGAGGAGCCGGTGATAACGTCGGCGGTCCGAACGTTTCATCCTTTGGAGGCGACGTGGAGGTCGGTGGTGGCAATGATGGGGGTTCTACTGTAACTGGAGATGTTTTTGGTGGATTTGGTGGTGCTAACACAGAAATGCTAGGAGGAGTAACGGGGGCGGTCCGAATGTTTCAGCTGGGGATGGCAACGTTGGTACTGATGCTGTTGTTGGTGTGGAGGTCAAGTTTGGTGGCAAAGGAGGCAATTTGGGCCGAGGCAACGGCGGCACATTCTTGGAATTGTGAAGAAGATGCCGAGCTGCTAAGGCAACATTAGTGCATGAAAGTGGAATCGATATGAAGAAAGCTATGATCAACAGGTGATGAACAGAAGCCATGACGGAGCAGAGAACTATTTGATTTTGACAATTTGGCTTTGTATATATAGGGGGGAGTAAGCTTGCTATATACATGAACTAGATAGAGAAAAGGAAGTAAAATCAAGCCCGATATTGGTGTTAACGTGGATTCTTAATGGGCAGGGGACTTGAATGACTTCTTGACTAACTGGGCAAGAGATAGTGTAGACCTGTGTAAATTTTAAGTCCAAAAAGATTTTACTTAAGAGGGTGTGTTAGGGAATAATATAAATTATATTTTGGGACCTAATCTAATAGCTTAATTTTTTAGATGAAATGGTTTCTTTAATAACTTTTTTACAACAGAAATAAAAAAACCTTCAAGCTTGCAAGTTGAGAGAGAATTTGTACTCAACAATTTTTTTTTCTCTTTAAAGAAAGATTACTAATTATCAATTAGGCCAGAACCATTATTTGCCAAAGCAAGATCCTCCTTCATTTTAATCTCTTTCGATTTATGATTGTGTATTAAATCCATAAAATAAGAGGCGCAACTGCTTCTGGCTGCTGCAGCTATCACTCAAACATCATAATTCCTTTTCATAATTCATCTCTGACGATCATTTTCCAAAACATTCATGATTTTTCATGCTTAGAAACTTCATTTTCAAAACGATTTCTCTAATTACTTGGCTTTAAACATTTTGATTTTTTCTTGAAAAGTACTGCCCCAGAAATGTTCTGGGAAGGATCTGCTGTTTCTGTGAGCTACTTAGTTCTCTAGGAATGGAGATCAAAACTGAATTTTTCCCTGCAATTTAAACATCTTAAGTTTGATTATGTAAGTTTCTTACAGCTTCTTGATGTTCATAGCAGAATCTGAGATCCAACAACTACATATTCCCACTCATTAATATGCTAGAAATACCGGGTTACCTACAATATTGTGCGCCATTTATTGCTGTCAGGAAAGGTAACTTTTAACAGCCTGAACCCTTGTACTGCATTGTGGCCACCCTCCTCTTCAACACAGGAAAAATCCAATTTTCAATTAACTGATGGAACGGATTTTTTTTATTTAAATCTATCTTAGAAGTGGAGTGACCTTCTCAGTAAACATTAAAAAGGTGTTGCTGGACCACTGAGGAAAATGCCCAGAAGGGATAGCAACCTGTATTCATTGCTGATGAATATCTCTAGAATTAGCAACTGATCATTACTTTGTTAAGAACATGAAATTTAAAAATTATGGTAACCAAGAAGTATCTTAAACTAGGAGTAATGTAGGAATCTGTGGCATCGAGATTAATGCAGACTTAAATCACGATAACTGTGTCCATAACTTTTGTCCTGGCAAGTTCAGCTAGTAGTAACGTTTTTTACACAATCAGCATATGAGTTACGAAATCGTTTGATAGATTCAGATACGTGACAATAGTTCGATAGAACAACAAAACTACACAACCGATCTTTTCTTTCTTCTACTCAACTCTTTTACATTCATGTAGTTAGCTTCCGTTTGGGGCTATTAAATTCTTTTTTGAGGAATAATTAATGTGTTTTCAATCTGTTATGTTGCAGAGTTATTAGTTTGTTCCATGTAAACCAAATCATCATTTGATTGTAAGTCCTTTCTGATTCTCTAACCTGGTTGATATTAACTATGATAGCCCTTCTTTAGCCAAATCACTTTTCGAATCACTGTTTTCGGAATTGACGATGTAGTGCATAGATGAAAACTTATCAAGGAAAGGTTTAGATGTGGCTGAATTGTGAGATAAATAATTCAGCTGCTGATTTCTTTTCCATATCTTTCAGAAATGTCAAGAGTAGGAAATCTTTTCTACAGCTGATTATGCACAATGATGCTGGTTGAGGCTTTCATGTGGTTTATCTTACTTAGCAGAGGATGCTGCAAGAATAAAATTTGGTTATGACGCAGCGGAAAACACAAAAGAATACGATTAACGTCAGTTTGTATAATATTTTGGGATTCCTGGAAACAAGAGAAACTCTTAAGAAAATTTGAAATTTTATTAATAATTAAGTAACCGGCCAGAAGGTTTACAATGATATTTAAAACGAAAACCCTAGCCCTAATCCTTGTTAGACAAGAAATGGGATAATTATTAAAAATTAACAAAAATAGCAAAATTGAGATAATTGCAAAAATTAAAACTGCTAGAAATCCTGAGCAAGCCGGATCGAAATTGACAGAAGTCAATTCGAACCTAGAAATCAAGAGTTATGGCTAAAACAAAACTTTCCTAAAATAGCAAAAACGATGATTTCAGGGTCTAAATGACGGAATTGGGACAAAAAAAGGTATGCATCAACAACAAAGCTCAGGTTACTTTGTTCAGATGGAGGCAAATGCAAATCTGTTTCACAACCGTGCTTATGTAACTCTGCTTCATAGAGTACTTTTCTGATGCTTTGTCTTATGATGGTGTTTCGTAGTATTTCGGAATTATGCACTGACCTGTGTCACAGAAAATGCTAAAATATTTGTACGTGTTTAGATAGAAAAGTTCATCTTGCTTAAGGATTGCAAACAGGTATAAAGGAGGTTCAGTGATGTTAATTTTCTGCAGAACTCATTTTTGTAGTTCATCTTGCTTAAGATTTGTATGCATGGACGTTCTGAAGAAATAAAAGTTCTGCTGTTAGAAATGATGGAGAGCAAGGAGATGGGATTGAAATCTTGAAGATATAGATCTGTTAATAAACTGTAGATTTTAGTTTTAAAATAAGTTAGCAAGTACCTATACATGATGAGCAGGAACGTGCATGCATATACGTAAAGCTTCCATGATAGGCTCGATCGCGAATGATTCATGAAGTGAAACGGGCATATTCTTCAGAATTTGCATGAGGTAAATACATAAATGAAAATGAAATTTTATAGTAAATTCCTACACACTACAGAAGAAAAGTCTAGTAATGTTTTGTTACAGCGTAAGTGATGACAGAACAGTCCCCAAGGGGGCGTGATGACAAAGGCTGGAGATTTGCATAGCAGGTCTCGAGTTCGAGTCAAGGCATGTATCTCGAGCTTGGAATAACCGGAATTTTTCTCGCTCATCTGAGCCCATAAAATGTGTTTTTCAGGGTTGGGGTTTTCTCGAATAAAAAAAAAGTGATGACAAGAACAATCTACATCTTAAAAAACATAAAATTACCTTACTCTTGTACCAATTTTTCCAGCAAACATTATTTAATGCTGGTCAAGTGCAGGGCACCAGCCAAGTTCGCAATATAAAAGATATCGTATCTGTAACTACAACAACTTAAAGGTGCCACTAAGAAGATAATCAACAAAACATTTTCTGGATGTTAATAAAAGGTTGTTTGTGTTTCAGGCAATGATGATTAACAATAGATCATACAGCAATTCCTCAAGCGTTGTTAGGAGGTTGTTCATAGATCAATTGTATTTTTCATTAACCTTGATCAAATATGGTTATAAAGTACTTACTATAAGCTGCATGCCATTTCAAGCAATGTTTCACATGGTGGGGATTTTCTTTAAAAGACGCGACCGCGAAAAGACATGACTGTAGACATCAAATTTAAATTTTGAATAACTTACCATATAAACTAAAATCAATCAATGATACAAAATCATTCTCTTTCGCGGGAACTTCTCGATATGTTTCTGTTATTGGTTGGAACCTGAGGACATGTTAAGGAATCATCTCACCTAAAAGCTTAATCTGTTAGATGAGGTCTCGAAATATGATTTATATTATTTTTTATCAGAATCCATACAAAACCAGTTGATCGGCAAGTAAATTGCAGTGGGGGAACATAGTTTAGCAGCAATGGTTTGTAATGCATAGAGTTAGATGAGTGCTTTATTCATCAAGAACCTCTAGTCACAGGACATTTCTTTCCGAAAACAAAAAAGAGAAAACAACATGAAATCTTTGAAAATTCTGAATTGAATCATTTCCTTGCATATGAAATATTAATATGCTCGACGTGATGTATGTATTGGTGTGGAGATCACGACTATCGTTCACAAATAAAAATGGTAATTATTATCATTTAATTTGAATATCTTGATCCACAATACTCAATTCCAACCTGAAAATATTGACAGACTCAAACCGTAAAAGAAATGTGTTTTAAAAGAAGACATTCTAATTTCAAAAGAATTATTAACTAACTAGAAGAAACTATTCCCGTATCCAAGACTGTATCCAAAAGGAGGCATGACAGTGCTTGCATTGATGAATGGACTAGCAGCCATGTTTGTGTTTAAAGGAGTCCCATTCATGTTGGTGTTGAAAGGTGGCACAGCCATGTTTGAGAAGAATCCAGTATTCCTGGTATCGAAAGGAAGATTCGCACTACTACTGGGGTTTGCTGCAATAAAAGGCTGAGGAGGAGCTGAATTTTGAATCAGAATCTGTTTGGCGTGCCTCGTCACATCCTGCTTGAGATACTGTAAAGATGCCTTCAACTGTTCAAGCTGTGCCAAGCCAAGTTCCTGGATAGGATTCTCCCACCAGTTCTGACTCTGACCAGCTTTCACCATTCTGTCTAGCTCTTCCCCTCTTTTCTTCTCCACTTCCATTTGGTTGACCACCTAGTGAATAATTTATTAGCAAGAAAATATTTTGGTTCTCTGATGAAAGCAAATTTATGCACCTAAACAAATTCTATAGAAAATGGTTCTCACAATATCTTCTGCAAATAATGTTTACAAAAGGAAAAACAAAATATGCTTTCAAAATTCTTGCTAATCAGTACCTGAGTTAGCTGCATGGTGAGTTCATGGACCCTAGCATTGCGATGAGCCTCAATAAGAAGAAAAGCACCTGAAGTCTGGGGAAGATTTCCAGTGACATAACGTTCCATGACCTTTTCAACAGAAGGGTGGCCAAAAGAGAAAACCTTTTTCCCAGGCGAGAACACAATGATGCTGACTTCAGCACCACAAAGAGTACAGAGTTCACTAGCCTTCTTGAAAAGGCCAGACCTGCGCTTGGAGAAGGTTACCATTAAATTGCTCTCATTTGGAATTTTAACCATCTCCAACTTCTGGCGACCCTTACTCTTTCTAGCCATGGTGATACAATAAAAAATTGAGGCCGCCTCGCTAAGAAAAATGAGACCAAAAACTCTCTTGAGATTAGTATGTGTGGAGGGAGGGGAAATGGTTCACAATTTATTCAGGTTTAAGGACCTGAAGTTGAGAGTAAAAGCGGTCAAAATACACTGAATTCTTGGAGGCAATCATTCAGTGCTTTTCTTGAACTTAATAGCTTTCTAATTTTGGAGGGTTCAGAATCACCGAGGACTGATATATATGGTATGCACATTCAGCGTCATAATCTCCAGGGGAGATCTAGTTGGTTATACCATCATCCAATTCATCCCCGATGAAATTTCCAATGCCTGCCTCTTTTGCCATCCAGTGATGAGTAGGTGAAATGGTTAGCCACTAGCCAGCAAATGAGAGATCTCGGATGACTAAATCCTTTACTTAGACTTATTGATATAAGATCACTATGTCCTCAAAGGGAGTGGCGTGATGGCAAAAGGCTTGAGATCTGCACAGAAGGTCTCGAGTTTGAGTCAGGGCGTGCACCTCTTGTAAGAGGTTGAGACAGCCGAGGTTTTACTCGCTCACCTGGGCCCACAAAGTATATTTTCCAGGAGATGGGGTTTTCTCGAATCAAAAAAAAATAAAAATACGATCACTACAACTTGTAGAATTTACCAATAATGGTCCAATATGAGATTTTGATGTTAGGAAGAATAATTTGTATACATATTAAACCCTTTATGATTTTGTATCCTAAACTTTCTGCTATTAACTTTGTTTCATCTTTACATGAGTGTAGCAGAATCCAGAAGTCTGATATAACTTCAAACCAACATGAGAGATTTCTATATATCATGGAGCATAATTCTGTTTAAGCTTGGTGTTTCCATACATTTTCTTTTGTTGTTTCATATAGAATTGGAAAACTTATTAGACATGCCAAGATGATTTTTTTATTATTATTATGGAGCCTGCTAGGTAATTTTCAATGGATTGCAATGAGATTTCTCTTTAAAGACTGTAATGAAATCATTTTAGATGTACCGCTTACATCAAACATATAGTTGATGGTTTAGAGTATTCTTACTTTCCTATTGAATAAACCATCCTTATCCATCTGTTGTGTCCATAGTTGTCTGTTTGTTCCGTTTCATCCCAGTTAAAAAAACGAGACAAAACAGTGTCGTTTTTATCTTGGTTTAAATTCCGGCCTGTTTTGTATTTTCGACCAAATACTGGCTGAAACGTTCCGATTTCGTTCTGCTCGTTCTGTTTTGGCCAAATAGTATTTTTTTAAAATAATAAATAATTTTACAATATTAATCATATATCTTAATCCAACCATTAGATTGAGATGAAGTTTTTATGAGGAGTCTCTTGACATATTTATATATATTATGTTAAAATTTTAGAGTAATCTCGTAATATTATACATGTTCATAATTTTGTTCAGAAAAATCATTTTATTGTGTTTTTTAGATTAAATTGCACAATTGTATAATACTTTTAGTTTTGGATTTGAACTATTTTTTTTTGAATTAATATATTTAACTATATATATACAAACATATACAATACAACCCCGAAACAACGCGCTAAAAAGCTCCAAAACTGAAACATTCCGTTCCAATTGAAAAGGTTAAGCACTAACCGAAACATTCCGTTCCAATTGAAAAGGTTAAGCACTAACCGAAACGGTATTGACAACCTTGATTGTGTCATAAAGTTTTAGATTTTATGGATCGGGAATCCACAAAAAGAAATCTGTGATATGTTTGACTGATGTTTGCTGTACTTAAAGGTAAGGTGTGTTGTTTACCATAACTATGAAAATTCAGATTCATTGCATCGCATGATTAAGCAAACACGTATGGCATTTGGAGGCAAACTAGAAGTGAAGAAACACAATACAATTACAAATACAAAACTCCATCAAAATACAGTATAAAGAAACACAAACAGAACTGAAACAAATGGTAAATACAAAGCCACACTAACAAAAGTTCTCACAGCTATGAACAGAATGAAGAAACTAAGGCTTTGTGGTAGCAGGTGGTGGTGAGAGGAATGGAATAGAAGTTATTGCAGTTGGGATTGGAATTGTGGGGATTGAGAGTATGCTTGAAAGTTAATATTTGAGAGTGATTGTGGTTGTTTTTGAAAGTGTTTTTCTTTCAAATCTACATCAAGATTATGTTTTTTTATTTTTTTAAAATTATTTTTGACATCAACATATCAAAATGATATAAAAACATCAATTTTTTTTAATTTAAAATAAAAAATAATAATTTTTTTTTTCAATTTTTATCAAAAGTGCTTTTGAAACACAGTACCAAACATAATCAAAGTGGAGGCAAGGTGACCTTGGGAACAACAGGCATTGTTGGCATGCTAGGTAGTGGAGGTAGGTTGACTTTGGGGACAACAAACATTTTTTTTGGATTAATGTAGGTGTCCGGTCCAGCTTGCACGCACCTCGATTAATCTCATGGGTACTGAAGTTAACAACCATATAAGCCTCCAGTGACTATCATATTAGTAATCATAGGGCTCCAATCTGAGACCACATGGGGGACAAATCTCTTAGTTCTAAACTCTTATCACTGGACTGTTGGGAATTGTACAGAATCCCCTCCTTATTCTTAGCCCATGATTATAGGAATGTAATATATTGTAATTACATTTTGATTCTTTCCTTAAATACCAGTCCTGTTCTACATGTATTCTCTATAAATAAACAAAAGCTCCAATGGAGAAAATTGTACTGGTTTTTAACAAACCTTCTCATAGACCACCTACTAGATTGTTACCATAGGCATTTTTGGTAGACTAGGAAGTGGAGGCAAAAAGTTGGCAAACTTGGCAACGTTGGCTGTGGTAGAATAGAAGGCAATGGTGGCAATGTTGGTTTAGGCAAATTTGTCACAGAAGGCAATGGTGGAAATTGCAGAAGATGATGAGCTGCTTGGGCACCTGAAAATGACAAAAGAATGAAAAGGGTCAAGATAAAACAGTTGAAACTTTCCATCTTGTCAAAGTTTCGAGGCCTACAAGATTATGAACTAGATACCCTTTGCAAACAAAGAATTGTAGGAGATTCTGTGTGCCATACCAGGCCCCTATTCTTGAGGTTTTTATGCAGGGAGATGAAAAGGGGAGATCCCTCTTGAATGGATTGGTGTAGTTGAGAAAACAGGACACTCATTTTTGGTTTAGTTTGTTAGCTCACCTTCTTATCTACGTTGATCGTTGTTGACTGCCTATATTGATATAAAAAATAAAATAAAATAAAATAAAATAAATATTATTTTGACATAATTTTAGTTAAGAATTACTCTGGACTACATTACCAAACATGAAAAAATAAGTTATCCTTGACAAAATGTGAAAAAAAAACCTTGGAGGACATTTTAGCCAAAGTTGCCTTGATGCAAAAGCATCAATTATCGCAAAGTTGTATGTGATAAGATACATGGCTCGAAAAACTTTGAATGAGAAATGATAAATAACACAAGAGAAGAAAGTAGTTGATGTGTTTTTTTTTATGCATTAGGCATTATTTTTATTTTATTTTTAGAAAATAATTAAATTATTATAATAACACATTAACAACTCAAATATGTCATTAAATTCCACAAAAAAACTTACTAAAGAGGAAAAAAATTACAAAAAATCAAGTCATGTTTTGAATTGTTAGAGTATGGAAAGGAGTCCTCAAGGGGCGTAGTGTGGTGATAAAAAGTTTGAGCTCTGTATTCCAAGTCTCGAATTTGAGTTAGGATGTGTACATTTTATAAGAATCTGAAACAGTCAGGATTTTACTAGTTTTTCCAGGCTCGCAATGCATGCCTAAGAGATAGAGTTTCCTCGCATCTAAAAAAATAAAAATAAAAATAAAGGAGAAATGAGAGGATGATTTTCATATGAAATTCCATCAATAACAACCTCATGTTTTATGAATGAAATACGAGGATAACCCATTTCCAAAATTAGAACCAATTTTTCTTCTTCTTCTTTGTCTCCCATGCTTCGTCAAATATGAGAATTTCTAGAGTGTTCTAGAGCAATTATCAATGCTTACACTATAATAAACAGATAAAAAAAACTATTTTTGACCCTAAGAATAATAAATTGTCAGCTTGTTGTCATCAGTAACTTTTGAACAATATCACAGACCTCAACCTGCCTCGCGAGGTAACATGGAGATCCCGACCTAGGCCCTTTCCTGACACTGATTTCAAATTGAATCAAGTAGAACTAACCAATGTAACCTAGTTAAAACCCTATTTGATTTTGAGAAAATAAATATTTGAAGTCGGTGCTGTTCTATCCTCTTTTCATATAATGATATGAAGATGGTTTTTTATTGACACGAGTAAACTCAAGTTAAGTTACTAAACTCGTAAAATAAATTAAAAAAATTCAAGTCATTGTTGTTCTATCCTCTTCTTTATATAATGATATGAAGATGGTTTTTTATTGACACGAGTCAACTCAACTCAAGTTAAGTTACTAAACTCGTAAAATAAATTAAAAAAATTCAAGTCATTGTTGTTCTATCCTCTTCTTCATAGTGACATCTATTAAAAAGATTTCTAAATTGATTTTTAACAAACCTATTTTATGGATTGAAATATAAATGGTAGGAAGAAATTAATATAAAATAAAATAAAATATAATAGGTTAGGCATGTGGGCCTATACTTGGCCCATAAAAAAAGTCTTGACCTGCACACCAAGCCTTTATACATACACATATTTATTAGAGACAAACAATGTATCATCTATTGTTTATATTTTTTTTTCTTAAAAAAATATAGATAACTTGTTGTATGCTAGCCTTGAATTAGATGATGAAAGTATCAGCAAAAAGTTAGGGCAAATGTATTATATACTCAAAAACTTATTTCAATCCATTTTGGCCTAAACAATCTAAAAACACCATAGTGACATAAATAAACCTATCTATGGTTTCAAATTACCCAGAAATCAATTAAAAAAGGAAAAAAAAAACCTAAATCCTTTTTTTTTTAAAGTCCAAATCTAGTGTTAAATGATGACTTTATATCTTAGTTCTACTGCAATTTGACTACTCTTTTACTTTTTTTCTCAAACCCAATGATTGAAAAATAAGAGAATAAACCAAAATTAAAATTTCAAACACTAAAAGGACAGAATATGTATCCATTGAAAAGTAGAAGGACCAAAATTAATTTGTCCTGTATTTTTTCTATATTTTTCACTTTGATTCTCTGTCTTTAAACCATGCATTTCTTAACAAATTAGAAATAATTGAATATTAATTTGGCTACAAAAAGATGAAATTGAATAAAAAAATTTAATAACCAAAATAAAAAAATAATATTACTACTATAATCGATAATAAAATGTAAAAGGGTGTGGTGTACAAAATGGCCACATACTTTTAATTTTTTTCTTTTTAATTTTCTTGATTATAAAGCTTAACAGCAACAATGCTATGTGATACATATAATATATTTGATATGACAAACCCAAGTTTAAAAAGCATCTTTACTACTTTTTTTTTTTTTTGCAAAATAAAGATATGTATGTTTTTTTAAAATCTTTGATTTTAAATTATAAGTAATAATATCAATTTCTAATAATTAATAAATTTATTTAAAATCTTAATGATGCTATACAAAATTCAAATGATTAACATTAATATAATTAAGATTTTTTGTTTTGGGCAAACTTGGATAATTAAATTAATATATATATATATATGTATATATAATTTTTCAAATCTTTTAATTTCATCTCAAGTTACATTACACTTTATTAACTCAAGTAAGCAAAAAAATGATTAAAAGATCTATATATATATATATATGCAAAAAAAATGATTAAAAGATTTGAGAAATTTTTCAAACCATCAAAATCTATGGTCACAACTTGGACCGAGCCAAGTCGGCGGGTATGCTCGAGCACCGTGCTCGAGAATATGACAATACCTGGAGTTCTTAGGAGGCTAGGCGCTTGGAGAATTGCATCACTGGTTAATGTGACCTTGAGCTGGGATGGGTATGGCCAGTACACGAGTAGTGTTTGTTAAATACAAGTTCCGAAGTGATTGTGGAAATTGAAATAGCTAACATATCACGGGCTATAGAAAAGAGAACGAAGAATTTACGATTTTTAAGTTCTCCGTAAAGAATATCTTATCTAAAAATTTAAATTATTAGGTAAGATAATAGAATATAATTTATATTATTCTCTAACACCCCTCAAATGAAAACCTTTTAAACTTGAAACTTGTATAATCTCACACTACCTTGTGCTTGATTTTTATCAAATAGAATGAAGATGATGAGATTTGAACTCGTGACAACTGGGTTAATAATTATTTGACACCATGTTAAGGAACTATCTCACCTAAAATTTTAAACTATTATGTAAGAACCCATAATATAATTTATATTATTTTCTAATACCCTATCAAGTAAAACTTTTTGAACTTGAAATTTCACAGTCTCATACTACCTTGTGCTTGATTTTTATCAAATAGAATGAAAATAATAAGATTTGAACTCGTAACAACTGGTCAATAAAACTTTGATATTATGTTAAGAAACAATCTCTTCTAAAATCTTAAGCTATTATATGACACCCTATAATATAATTTATATTATTTTTTAATATTTTTATCATGCTAAAATATTAAGCATCCCCATCCTTCTCTAAATCTTCTTTCAAATACCCATAAATATTAGTCCTTGAAAAACTATTTTTCCTAGCTTGTTGTGCTGAGCTTAGTCCATGAATTATAAAAATATTTTAAAAACTCGTACAGTCGTTCAAAATATTTAGGCTTGGTGGTCAGGCTTGTTTAGAAATATATTAAAATAATATTGTTTTTATTTTTTAAAAATTATTTTTGGTTTCATCATATCAAAATGATTTAAAAATACCAAAACAAATTAATTTAAACTAATTAATTTAAAAACTCAATATAGAGTATTAATTTCAGTATATATATGGAAAATATAATTAATACCGACCCGAATGTGCGAACTTGCTTGGGAACTTTTCTATCCCCATCTTTCTCTTATGGGCCTGCTGGTCTTCTATTGACTTGGAAAATTCAAAACCAAGAGTTCCTGCCGTGTCTTCTACTTACTTGGTACAGTATCCGAGCATTCACTAGCTTTGTGTCGGTCCCACGTTGAAATAAGAAAATTTTCAGATAAATTAAAAAATAATATAAATTATATTTTAATATCTGATCTTACAGTTTAAATTTTTTAGATAAGATGAATTTTTTAATATAATATTAGAATCTTGTTAACCTAGCGGTCACGAGTTCAAGTCTTATTTCCTATTTTATTTGATAAAAATCAAGTATAAGTTAGTGTGAGCCTATGCAAGTTTCAAGCCTAAAAGATTTTTACTTAAAAAAATATGTTAAAAAATAATATAAATTATATTTTGAGATTTTAACGAGATGGTTCCTTGACAAAAAATAGTCTTTAGTTTTCTCTTATTTTTCTACTGAAAGAGTTGTATTGTAAATTTCTTTTTTATCATTTCATTATATTAATTTTCGGCAATAAAAAGTTTGTTTTATACAAAGTGGGAGCAATTAAGAAGCTGTTTGGCGCAGCGTTTCACCCGCCGTGCCTCATCTTTTTGTAAAAAAAAATTTTCATTTTAAATGAATATGTTTTGGTGTTTTTAGATCATTTTGATGTGCTGATGTCAAAAATGATTTTTATAAAATAAAAAAACATCATTTTGATGTATTTCGGCACGAAAAACACTTTGAAAGGCTACCGCAACAGCTCTCCCAAACAGGCTCTAAGTATGGTGCTGTTGAAAGTAGTCTTCAATAAATGAGTATTTGACATTGTATTTTAAAAATATTTTTTAAAAAATTGAAATTTTTAATTTTTAATTTTTATTTGTATTTTAAATTATTTTTTTTAGTATTTTTATATTATTTTTACATGTTAATATTAGAAATATTTTTTTAAAAATAAAAATATTATTTTAATATATTTTTAAATAAAAAATAATTTAAAAAAACAAATTGAAACAACCACTAATACTTCATACGATTTTCTTTGTGCAAGTACTTAGAAAATGGCTTTAATTCAATTTCTCTACCAGCTTCGTTTTGCGTTGATTTTGCAATCGTTGCAAAGTCATCGAAGCTTCCTTCTTTTGTGGGAACCCACTCATGTAATTTCCTAATGCGGTGTCAATGCATTCAATAATTCGTAGACTTTGTGCCCAGCTATTGCTGTCGTATTGAATGGCGATGGAATCAATTAGCGGGTGTCGTAGAGATCTCTTTTATTCCAGGAAATTTTATCTTTAAAAAATATATTTTATTAATTCAAATAAATAAAATTTTGATTGTTCAGATTATTATAAAAATTATATCTTGAATTGAATTTAAAATATATTATATAGATCTCAAATATTTTATTATCACACTACACCTCCACATCTCCTGTAGACGTGTCGTATAGATGGTTTCTATAAAAAGATAATTGTTCTCAAGAACAATCCATCATTTCATTTCCCTGCAATGTTGAGTGGTGGAATGTTAGAGCAGCTTTCTTGTGCGTTCTCAGCCCTTCTTTTTCTAGTCATCCTAGTCGGCCACCATAGTTGCAGTGCTGCAAATAACTGTTATCACTAATATTAGCTATCCTTTTCGATTACAAACCGATCCCATAAGCTGTGGCCTCAAAGAATATGAACTTGGTTGTGAAAACAACCGCACAACTTTGTTCTTGGAGGGGATAAAATATTATGTTCAGGCAATCGATTATCATCCTAGATTCATAATTCGAGTTGTGGATACTGATTCTCAAAAGGATGATTGCTTCTCGATCCCTCGTTCTTCTCCTCGAACGGGTGAAGCCTTCAACTACGGTCATTATTATCCATTTCGTTTTGCCTATCCCTCTCCCTCCTTTTCACTAACTTTTATTAGCTGTCAAAATCCAATACTGAGCCCTCCTTTTCATTTCGTCAATACTTCTTCCTGCAAAAGGGGCAGTGTTTATTCCTATGTGATGGCTGGTGGTGATGTAGAAATTGCTGAAGTACCCGACTTATGCCGTATAGATTTTATTTATGAAGCACCTTCAGTTTTTCAACTGCAAAATATTACCGACATGTCTTTGATAGAAGTCCATGATATTTTGGCATATGGCTTTGAGCTTTCATGGTCGCAGGCTGCTTGTGATTATGCTAAAGAGAACAACCTCACCTTTTATTATAACTACTACGACTGTGGTGAATCTGGTGATAATCGCGGTACGTTACTCTCTCTCTCCCCCTTTTGATCACCTCATAATTGTTTGAGAGTATAGTTAAAATTATTTTAAAAAATATTTTTAATTCGAAAATAATAATAATAGACATCACTTACCCTGCGCGCGCTTCGCCGCAGGTAAGACCAAAGACACTAGGATTATACGAGGTCTAGCATGTAATGCGCATGATGAGGCCCAACTAGATCTTGCATTTTCTCGACAAAATACCAGACTATAATATGGCGAATTTCAGAGTGCTAAACTTTGGTAAGTATAACAGTGAAAATGAAATGGGAAAGTACAAGTTCAAATAGTCGAAACCTGAAAAGGGCCTGAATTAAGTTACATTTCTTAGGGTTTCCATAAGAACTAGTAGTGGACACAAAAGATATTGGCAGGCAGGACCAGGGGGAGAAGATAGCTCAAAACAAGTTTTTTTATACAATTTCTCCTTTCTCCAACCCTACTTCCTTCATTTTCTTTCTTCAGACATGAGAGAGAGAGAGAGAGAGAGAGAGAGAGAGAGAGAGAGAGAGAGAGAGAGAGCAGTAGTCTGAGTCGTACCCACATGCACACCATGATGACAGCTCAGTGAATGGGTTGCCATGGCATTTGCTACTTTTCGCCAACCTTAACAATCTCTTATTATCAACTCCCATGTTTTTCTTCACCTCTTCAGTCTTCTCTGCAGATCAAGTAGTCTAATAGTAGAAATTCATAATCTCGAAAGAACATCTCTTGAAATCAATTCGAGGATAGACACTTGTTTATATTATTATATAAACTAAAATATATTTTGAAATATATATATATATATATATATATATATATATTCTCGTTGTTTCTCTTATTTTCGTTGTTCATTGGAACTATATTTTTTATATTTTCTTTTATATTTAGAGTTTAACTTTGTTTTTTTATTTTAGTTTTTTATATGAGGTTATTACAGGCTTGAAAAATATCATAGTATTGGATTGATACTTAATTTCATAATTGTCTATTTTTTTCTATCATATTATAAAATAAATTAACATAAACTAAAAAAAGAAATAAAACATTACGACATTGGATTAATGCTTAGTTTTACAATTATCTATTTTTTATCACATTATTAAATTAATTAATTAATAATTAATTAACATAAATTAAAAGAGAAGGGGAAATCATTATTCCCCTCCTCACATGATATTGTTCGTTCGAATAATAACTTGTATATGTTTTTTTTTTTCATATTTTAAAGTTAGATTTATTAAGAATTGGACCTTGTTATTTATTTTGGTCTCTTTAATACGGGATTATCTAATTTAAAAAAAAAAGTATCATGGTCGTTTACTTTTTCTACAATTTTATCAAATACAAAATGTCTAATCATATTGTTAAATAAAAAACAGTTCCAAACAAATATAATTATTATGACTTAAACTTAATAATTTATTTCTATTACTTTCATTGGTTTATCATGATCTTAGAAAAATATATTGGTATCGGGTTTTTAGTAAAATGTGTTGACATTGAGTTAGTGCTTGGTTGTTTTAGCATATACTTTTTTTTATAATTATTATCAAATAAAAAATAACTAAAAAAACATAAGTATTAGGAATTAGACTTCATAATTTATTTTAATTTATTTTTTGTAGGATTATCGTGGTCTTCGAAAAATATCTTGATATTAGGATTTTTTTTTTAAATAAATTTATTAAATTAAATAGATTTCATAACCTAAGCTCCAGGTTTGAGTAGTTAACCTAGGTTGACTCGAGCTGATCTAATATGTCATTGACTTAATATTTAAAAAAAAAACAATGTCATCTTCAAAGTGCTTTTAAAATCAAAATATATTTTTACCAGTCATTTGAGTTTTCCTTAACCCATCAAGTCAACCGAGTCATGTTAGGACAACTTCTATATAATTTAATTTAAAACTTAAGCTAAGTAAAGAGTTTGGTTAGGAGATATCTGGTTTGACCCATTGAGATAAGTTTAGTGACATTATCAAGAATCTTCCCTTGAAAATAAATATGATTCTTTTACATGTAAAAAATCTTGGTCTCGTCATAACATAGTATGGTAATTATCTACTTTTAGTGTAAATTGTTGTCATAGTAGGTGATATAAATATATATCAAATATGGGAGATCATCAAATCTAACCCTATGTATAGGATAATGTACATAATGGATCCTTTAACTAGGATATCTTTATTTTTGTCACTTATTATTCATACTAAAGTTGATGCAAGGAAACAATTAGGATATCAATGACATAGAAAAAAAAAATATGACTTAAGGTAGTTATAGGTATGAACCATACATTTAAAGTATTTATTCACTTAAAAGTAAATATAAGAAATTATGCCTTCTTAAAGGTTTGCAAGACATTTAAATAGGCCAGAAACATATCTCTACTAGGAAACAAATAATAATATGAAATCATAGAGGAAATAAAAACAAAATTCAAAATAAAAAAAAACTAGAAAAATAACAAAAATTGATCCAAACAATAACTTATGGGCCTAATTCTAAGAGATCCAAGGGCCTAATAAGCAATAAAGTGATTTTAATTAGGAAAACTATTTATAGAATTACCGAAAACTTTTAAGCCCGATTCAATAATCATATCTTCTATTATCGTTATTTTAAATTGTTAGCTTAGTCTAATATGACCATACCTTTTCTTGAGTTTAGACCTTTTTCTTAGTCTATAAAAAAAAAATATTAAGCCATTTATATATTTTATTCTGGTCAAGTTTCCATAAACCTGGATATTTAAAACCTTTAATTTTCATGAATCTTGTTGCCTTAAAAGTACTTAACAACTTGTTATGAAATCAAAATAAATGTGTGATCCTTCAATAATGTCCATTTTGTTTTGTTTGTCTTTTTTGGATTTTTTTTTGTGTTCACCTCCCAATGCACTTGCCAGATTTGTAATTTGGCATATGATGACCATCAATCTTTCATATTAAATTTTTATATATAAAAATTTCCATATACTAATATATTTTTATATTAAATATTAATAGACTAATTAAAACTAATCTTTAATATTTATTGTAGTATGATTACATTAATCTCTTTTTAGGGAAAGTATAAACAACACTCTTATTCTTGTTTTTTTAACTAGTTTGTAAGAAAAAAGTTGTAATTCTACATGTAATGCATAATTACATATTGTGGTAAATTGTATGTATAATTCATGGTTTATCATGACACAAATAAAAACAAAACAAGAAAGTCATTAGCACATAAAACATAAATTTTTTAAAAAGAAATGATCACTTAGAAACCCTAATTCATAAATATTATTTCCTTCAAGTAATATGCCTTGCTAAATAGTTTACAACTCTTTAAGTAAACTCAAAAACAAACCTAAATAAAATAGTAAACTTAAAAAATAAAGGAAAAAAAATGAAAATCCTAAAAAAATAATAAACAGTTATTATGTATAATATTTAATTTCCTAAAATAAATAGAAAAAAAATATAAATAACTAAGGAAAACAATATTTTTTTTTAAAAGAAACCTCTTGTATCAACCCTCAAGTTACAAAAAACTTACCCTCGAGTTTAAATTACTCTTATCTTGATTTCATGGATGTTAAATCAAGACTTTTCAACCTCTTTTCTTTCTTCACTTTAGATTTTAGATAAGAAACATCCATTAACAAATAACTTTTATTTTACAATAATTAATCATAAACCTCAATCTTTTTGCATGAACATATATAGTATTCATGTACCCCTTAAAAAAAATCCATAATTGGTTTTGATAGCAAACTTGTAATCAAAATAATCAACATAAACATCTTGATTTCAATCTACAAAATAACAAGAATCATCAAATATTTCAAATCCAATATTATATTCATTTAGGTTAAAAGGTTTCCTCCCATGTTCATGCCTTTTAGATATGCTCTTAAAACTAGCCATGAATCTACAATCACTTTTCTCATGAGCCTTTGATTTTCTTTTCTTAATCCTCGTAAAACAATTCTTTCTCGTGCCTTTACAATTTTATCAACATTAATAGACGAGTTAATTATACAATCTATCTTCACATGTCTTTCATCCTCAATTTCTAAACATCTTCTTTTTGGAAGATACATCTTATCCCTTCTTACATTAACACATTATATTCTACGACTATCTTTTCCGGTTATTTTTATTCAATGACATACGATAATTAACCACTATAAAACTTGAAAATAGATGAAAGCTAATAAATATCCTAAACTATCTAGCAAAAACAAAACCATTAAGTATATTATTTCATTTTCTAAATTAAATAGAGAAAAAAATAAAATAACGAAGGAAAAATATATTTCTTAAAAGCCTCCTACATCATGGATATATATCCGTGATAGATAGCATTTGATGGGACAATAATGTTGCTAACCATCACATCTGAACCGTTAATCAAGACCGTATCTTTTTCTGTGGACAGGTGGTCCTATCACTCCCTCCATACAGAGTCAGAAACTTCACTAATAAATGCCCCTCTTTGGACTGTTCCCGCGTTATTCCTGCAGGCCACCATTAACCGTTTCAGGTTCGGCTCGGCTACGATCGACCCAGCTAAGAAGCTCTATTTGCAGTTTTCTTGTGGGGTGGTCCCCATGCTAAGCAAGGAGGGCGCCTCCCTCTATCTGTGCTTCTATTATTGTTACTAGCCAAGCACGTGAACTCAACGCTCTTATTTACACGTGGCGATAAAACATTGGATGGTCACCTGTTGAGATAGCCGTCTCCCACATGGGGGGGAAATCAAAATCAGTTGGGTCAGCGATTAGCATTAGCAAAAGCTGTGAAATGGGACCATCCCATTCATTTCTTAGTTTTTGAACATTATCTTCTACCAATATTATACCCAGTTTGACAAGGTATTTAAAAAAATATATTTTTTAAAAAATTATTTTCTTTTAGTGTTTTTAAATTATTTTTATATATTGATGTTTAAATAATTTTTAAAAAATTAATAAAAAAATATTATTTTAATACATATCTGAACAGAAAATAATTTAAAAAACAATTTTAACCAAACTTTTAATCAAATTCTACATGATACCAGCTTTTTTTTTTTGTCTTGTTTCCCCTGCTAATTCTTTTGCTCTGCTATTAAATTACAATTCCGATTCCACATATTATTATCGAGGAAAATTATATTTATAATAATAGATCAAAAACTTGCTTGAAATTACTATCTATGTTGTTGTCTTTCCTTTTTTTTCTTTTTCATTTTTGTGATATAGCATCAATCATTTATTAGATAAGAACATGTACATGTATTAATCAGAATTGACCACTAGAGATTTACATAGTCATTAATTTCAGAACTCATGGAATTAGTCGAGATGCTTGTAAGCTGATCCGAATATCCATGTTAGGAAAAACAAATCATCCATCTTTTCCTTCAAAAACTGAAGCTATGAAAATTTATTAAGAAAATCCCTCTCCTTTTGTTTTAATTCCATCCTCTATTTCACTCACTATGAAACGAAGAGAAGAAGACATGGAACAGTTAAGTCATAAAAGTTACTACTAGCATAAGAGTATGAGACACATTTTGTTCTAAACTATTTTTACTTATTAATAATATGATAACAAAACTTGTTAGTAAAATTGAGAACCAATTAAATATTAAGATATATTTTTTTAGATTGTAATAACACCATAAGAAAACAAACTAAAATAAATTTTGAACATGAAGTAAACATTAAAGGATAAAATTGCTAAAAAAAAGCCCAAAAATTACCCAAATGAGTGGTAAAATTATTAAAGTTGACTCTAGGTGTCCTAGTTGACTTTGGAGACCCAAAAATTACCCAAATGAGTGGTAAAATTATTAAAGTTGACTCTAGGTGTCCTAGTTGACTTTGGAGACCCAAAGATAACCCAAAAGACTAGTAAAACTATGGTTTAACTTTAAAATAATCTTAAGATGATGTATTTGTTATACACACACACACAACAACAACATTTTGGATCAACTTAAATTTTATGGCTAAACTTGCAAAACTCATGACTCAGATCATGGATTCCATTGGATTTAAAAACTTTATTTTTAAAAGAATATTTTATTTAATATTATATTAAAAATATACTCTAAAGGTAACTAAGTACAAAAGTACTCAAAATATTTGTTTGACACAACAATAACTTCATAGAAAACAACACAAAAAAAATATTATAATGATTAATTCAAAATTAATAAAATATAAAAGATGAAATTATTGTTCAAAATCAATAAAACTTTCAATGATAAAATCGAAAGAAAACAATTTGGAAGACAAAGATTGAAAAAAAAAAAGAAAGTAAAATACATTTTGAAAAAAATAAGAGCTCTAATATCTATATGAACAGTGAGTCATTGCAAACTATGTCAGTTCTTCTAGTAGATTAATAGAAATTTGATCTAAGAATAACAAATTGATTAAAATAAATCCTAATTATTAATGATTAGATAGAACATTGTAATTTTATAATTCTATCATGTTTTGAACTCAATAAATACATTTGCTTCAAGCCTTGTCAATAATTATTTTTTCTTCACACAGAGTTTGTATGGTCATGAAATTAGTAATGGTTGTAAAATATTCTGGCATTATATGTCTATAAAAGATATAATCACAATATATTATAAATACATAATATGTGTACCAAATTCTAGTCCAGACCTTGAAATTTTTGAAGATGTAATTAAAAAAGGAATAATAATTTATAAATTATATTTTATTTATTTATTTGGAAGTAATGAAATATGGTGATCTATTATAAAGCATTATATGTAAAAACATGGCCCGTAATAGTAAACTAAACCTTAAATATTGGCACGAGGTCGATTAATGAAGATCAACTCAACCCCATTAGATGACCTAGTTCCAAATATCTTTAGATTTGTATTCAGTTCAAGGTATCTCAAAACAGCATGTCGACAAAATGATCAATATAAGAAAATCAATGTGACCACTATCTCCCCTTCCGAAAGCAGGCTAATGTTTGGGAGAACTGTTGTTGTACCTTTTCAAAGTGTTTTTCATGCTGAAATATATCAGAATGATATTTTTTTATTTTTAAAAAATCATTTTTGACATCAGCACATCAAAATGATCTAAAAACACCAAATCATATTAATTTAAAATGAAAAAAAATCTTCAAACCGGCGTTTGAAACGCCAGCCAAACACTCAAGTAGTGGGACTTGTAGACTTAGGTTAAATTATATAGATGGTTTAATAGATAATTTGATAGACTAGTGGGGCCAGTGTAGGTCTAAGAAAAGATATGAAATAAGTAGAACTAGTTAACTTCTTTAAAATATGATAATAGGAGACTTGACTGTTCAATCATACTTAAATTTTTACACGCGATTCTACATAAAGTTTTTTCTTGAGGAAGTCCCATGTCACCAAACAAACTATCAAGACTTTTTAGACTCACATTTTGAGCATTGATGCTCATGATATGATATTTCTTAGGTTTTCCTATGTTTTTCTTGAGCTGTGTGATTTCATTAGGGTTTTTTTTCTTTATAATTTTAGATTTCTGGCTGTTTTCTAAAGTATGTAGGGCATTTTATTTTATCCTGTTTAGAGATCTTAAACCTCTTGAGGAGACAACCACCTTATGCTTTAATTTTTAGAGAATGAATTACGAATTCAGGGTTCACATTGGTGACCCTCTTCATTTGCTAATCTTTTATGTCTTTTTTGGCAATTTCTTATCGTTATTATCCAACATAACTTCTGTCTGCTTTGCAAATTTCATGGAGACTACAATTTGTTATGTATTTGTAGTTGACACGTGGTAGATTTTATATATGAACACAATATTTGCTATTCTATTGTTGAAAAATTTAGTATGACTGAGTAAATTAATTAATTAATTTATTTATTTAGAACATCTATAAATATTATTAATCTAAAATTAATCGAATTAAATTATTATCTAATGTTTTTCTTATATATAAAGTGCACTTTTGAGAAGTAATATATTCTTAGTGGATGTAAAAGGTAGGCCAAGAATAATTCTTACCCTTGAATTAAGAAAAAAAAACGTTTCTTTTTCGGAGAAAAGCTTTTAACAAGCATGAGTGAATTTTACTTGCGTGCTTGATGTTTATAAATGATGTAAGGATAAAATTCTAAACATGGACATCAAGACAAAAATAATAATTCGGGCAGCAGATTGGTGGCTGCTAGGTTTTCAATCTCTCTTGTGATAATACAGGCCCTGATTGGAAAATGCTTTTAAGACTATGTTTTTTTTTTAAAATATTTTTTTATAAAAATTATTTCTTAACAATAAGAAAAATAAATTTAAAAAGATAAAACAAATATATTTCTAGATAAAAAAACAACAACAACCAGATGCTGTGTACACGCATGGGACTACGAGATTTGTCGCGTTCAATGGTCATCGCCTCAACAACCCAGAAACAAAGGGCTAAGAGCCCATGGGAAGGGATAGCTGGTAGGGGCCCTATCCCTTCCAAATGAAGGGTCAGTTTCTAATCTAGCCATGCCGTATATTCTCCAAGCTGGCAGCTTGCCCTCCAGGACCCAGGATTGCGATGTTGTCCCCCACGTGTTTCAGACACCAGGCCCCGTTGATCACATGTGTTCAATGCTTATTGGTTCAGATTTGTAGTTTCTATCGGTTCAAAAACAAAATTCCCAAGTTTCAATTTACTAGTTAAAGTACAATAGCAAGACCAGCTACTGTTCAAGGTTTAATGGGATAACTAGTTATGCTGTGTCGTTTAGGCTCACTACTTCGTTACAAGTTACAACCGCACGCATACCTCAAGTTACATACCCTACCTCTTAACAGTTAAATTGCTCCTGTCTTTCCCATCTGCCTCTTATAGCATCTTCAATGGGAGTATGTATTTTGGAGAGTCAAATCTTTAAAATGAATGTTTGAATAGTATATATATGGTTTTTTTTATTGATGTGTGCTCCATTTTGTTGATGTGTGCTCCACTGGTAAAAACCATTTTGAAGAGCCATTTTTTTATATTATTTTAAATATAATGCAATTATTTTGTATGTAGTTTAATTATGCCATTAAATATACAATTAATAGGAGTAAGTTATATAATTAAATAATTACTTTTAAAAAACTCTCCAACAATATAATTATTAATTTTTTTAATTATATTTAAATTAAAAAAATGAATTTAAAATTAAAAACCCCGCAACTATTTAAATTTGAAAATTTAAAATATTAAAAAATTCTGTCAAAATAAATCAGAGATCGATGAACTAGAGAAAGACTTGCCGTAGCGAGCTTCATATTGTTTTTCACCAGTTTCATGGTCAGCACATTTAATCCTATTTAAATCTATATTTTTTTTTAAAAAACACTCAAATATCTTGAAATAATCAAATTAATTTGTAGAGTTATTCGGGTATAGTAAAAATTATTTTTAGTCTAGAATTGAATTAAAAAAATATATTTGTTCCCATTAAAAATATAACACAACTATATAACCAGCCACAACAAACCATTAAAACACAACAAAGAAACCCAACATCAACAACCCGTTTAAAATTGTTGCTCCGTACCATGCATGTTTACCATCAAATCTCATTTAAAATATAATTTTTAAATTATGGCTTCTTTTTCCCAGTTGCTATAAATAGCAACTGGGGTAGGGAAAGCTAAAAATAGCTTTCCAAATGCCTTCCCCGCTGGAGAGAAATATAGTGCTGCAAAATGCTAAATTAATATTATTTAATTTATGCCTCCTCATATAGCACTCCCCGCTGCGGATGCTCTTAACTCGATGAATACCTACAAAATGGAAAAACTCATTAAACAATCAAGTAGATTGGAAGGCTTTATTTAGAAACTAACTTAGTTTGGTAAAAGTTTGGAGGATATATCATAGGATAAAAAAATAAAACTGATGTGTACCTCTTAAACGCTCGATCAAGCAACTCACACGCTAAGACATCAATTCCCATAAAGTAAAGTAAATCAAGTTTGATAAAAGTGTGACACAAATATAAGCTATATCTAGGAATCAACACTATTGAATTTGAACCCTCATCTAATGAATAGTAATTCATGAACAAGAAGTATCGATTAACGCTACAAAGTCAGTTGAACCTTGATAAGTCATTTGTAGTTCTTTAGAAAATCAAAAAAGACAAAATTCTCACCCTCGCAAGCACATAAAATTACAGTCGCAATCTGAATATCATCAAGCAAAAACATAATCTGAAACTTAGGTTACATATGTATGTTTAACCTAAGCTAAACATTAGAATACCCAAAGATATGGAGTTGTATAAAACTGACTTATAATCAGATCCACATCCCCAATTATCGAAGCTCAATTGATGTTTATTAACCCTAAAACACAAAAACAAATTTAAAACAAAAACTTTAAGTTGTTGTCACATATAAATAAGATACAAGAAGTCTAATTTAGTCTCCAATGTTGCTGACTTTTAGGTTTCCTTCCTATACTAGAAGAATCATTAAATAATCCCTCTTAACTTAGAAAACAAACTGATGTGATCCAACCATCAAAGGATCCATTGGAGGTTCCAGTTGGTCCAGTTACTAGGCTTAGGGCTAAGAAGTTCAAAAAAGCTTTAAATGGACTTCTTCAAGATACATGGGCTAAAATGGACTTCAAGAGGATTTGTAATAATAAAGAGCAAGCCTTGATTAATTTCATTCATGTTCAAGAAGGGCTTGTTGGTGGAACCAAGACCATTACACAAGGATTGGGAGAAGAAGACTAGATTCAGACAGTTTGACCTTTGATTACTCTTTTAGTCATAACTGGAGCTACAGATCGAATTGTGATGTGATTCTAGTTATGGAAACTAGACTTCAATACCTTTCCAACAGTATATGGAACGCCTTCTAATTCATTAAGACGAGAGAGAACCATCCGTTTTAAGTTGGGTCTTGCTGCTGCCCGACAAAAATGCGGAAACAACGAACTTGTCTTATTTAATTAGTTGGGCTATCAAATTTTAATTATTTTGAGAGGAGACAATTTGTTTGGGTTTCTAGACTTGTTTATTTTTTTTATTTTAATTAGTTTTGGCTAGTTTTAGCTTGGTTTGATTATTATTTATTTTGGGCTTATGTGAGACCCATTAGGGAAACTAGGGTTTTGGCTTGGAGTATAAATACTCTTTAGGAATAATGTTAGGAAAATTTTTGAACAATATTTTCCAGCATTGTAGCCATCTTTGGTTGCTTCATCTTGGTTCTTGATTGAACTTTTCAACTCTTCAAAGAATTGACCATTCTTTGTTGTGAATTTATACTTCCTTTGCTCGTCTCCAGGTGTAGACATTGTGATCGAGTTGGTTTATAGTCTTGTTGCCTTGGAGCAAGTCTTCCATTGTGATAAGCTCATTCAATTCTCAACAAACTTGGGTTAGATTGATCTTGGGGTCGCGAATACCATTAAATTCCGCTAGGGTTCGCATCACAAACCTTATAGCTCATTAGTTTCCTTTGTAGACTAGGAAATGTTTTTTTTTTAATGATAAAACCCTCCTTTCTTTAGGAGATATTCTAAAAGAACTTTTTTTCTTCCTCAGGAGAATAATATGCTGACTTGAACTCCATGTAATAATAGGAAAACTCAATTAAAGTTGACATGGAGCCTAACATATCAACCCTGTTTAGAACTTGAATGTGACCCTTTTTGGACTTGAATTGAATGAATTAGAGGTTGTCATTTAAGCTCCATAGTTGTTCTTTGTCCCTCTACATCCATCTTACTCCATGTACGCTGAACTAGCCTATTCAATACCTCTTTAAGTCTCTTTTCCCTAACTTTTGTAATAAGCTTGTTTGACACTACCAATGAGTCAATGACATGTCTAAGAATGGTATTAGGATGGTCTCATCATCATCTATCTCTTTAAAAGGATTCGACCTAGAAGTTTCATTGCTTGCATCGAACAGAGTAAGATAAAAAACAATAAAGGTGACTTGAACTCATATTATCATTTATCCTTTCCAAGAATTGAAATGGCCCATCTCCTCGCAAATATAACTTGGACTTCCTTTAGGTAGGAAGTAATTCCTTGTGTATATGCACTCAAACCCAATTACTAGGTTGAAATAAAACTTGTTTGCACCCTTAATTGCTTTATTTGTATACACACAATTTCTCTTTTCAATATGTTATCATACACTCTCATGAAGTGTTTTCACTACCTGTTCTTTATGATTTCCATCAAAACTAACCCTTTCATCAACAAGTAAATGAATCAAATCCATGAGAGTTAAGAGGTTAAATCCATACACAATCTCAAATGGTGAAGAATCAGCAGTAGAATGCACACTACAATTAAATGCAAACTCTATGAATGGAAAAATGTTTTCCCAATTCTTCAAGTTTTTTGAATGACAACACACAAAATTTGTGTCAAAGTCCCATTAACTACTTCGATTTATCCATTTATTTGGGGATGAAATGTAGTTAAAAATAACAACTTAGTACCCATTTTCCCCCACAACACCTTCTAAAAGTAATAAAGGAACTTAACATCTCTATCAGAAACAATGCTTTTATAGACCCCATGAATTTAATAATAGGAAAAATAAGTCTTAATCAAAGTTGACTTGAAGTTTCACACATCAAACCTCTTTAAAAATTGAATGAGACCTTTCTTAGACTTTAACTAGATGAATTAGAGGATTACCTTTAAGCTTCATAACCGTCCTTTATCCTTTTAGATCCATCTTACTCAATGTGTGCTTAACTATCCCATTCATTGTCTCTTTAAGTTTGTTTACCCTAACTCTTGTAATAGGCTCATTTGGCACCATGAATGTGTCAATAACATGTCTAGGAGTGGTGTTGAGTTGGTCCTAATAAAAAATATTTTCAGATACCTACTAATAGGAATCAGAGCTGAACTTATAAACTGATAATGAAAATAACAATTTTGTCTTTCACTTAAGATCCATGTTTGCATATCTTATTGGGTTCTCAAATATTATACCTGTAACAAAAACAATAAAACAAAATTATTCGGGAGTTTCTAATATCCCGTTAGGTAGATCTAAAGTTATTTTGAAATTTATTACCTGAAGATATTATCTTCTCTAGTTCTGAATAGTTCTTAAAGGTTGGGTTGTCATAAATCATAAATCTTCCAATTATCCAGTTTCTAACAATAATCTAAATGAAACACTAATAAGAAACCTCCTAACTTTCTATATAGAAGAGATAAATTATTATGCCTAAAGTGCTAGCTCTTAATTTCGTGAGTTACATGGTTTTTCTTTGTCTAATAGACAACCACTTTAACAAACAAAAGAAATAATTTTATATATATATAGAATCCTAAAACCCCTATAAATAAAAAAAAAAATATTTACCCCTTAAATAATATATGGTAATTTTAGAAACTCAATAAATCAAGACCCAATATTATTATTCTATGACTATAATTATAATCTGTGAATTAAATACATTCCAGTGCTTCATTTCTAAAATTATTTTCAATCAAGTCAAACTTAATTATTTATAAGAGTGTAACTTATGAATAATAGTTCTTAATGTGTGTGATCCATTAGATTCATAATATGTTGACCCAAATATAAACTATAATTCTAAATAAATATAATTAAATAAATCAAACAATTTAATTTATTATCATTTTAATAAATGATTAATTTATATTTGAAGATCAAGTGCACCGTCTAACAATGTGTCATAATCCTCCAAATATTAGGAAAGTCATAAGTGGTTTGACTTAACATTTCAATTACCGATTTTTTAGTGTAATTATTATTCATTCATCAATAATGTTATAATTTAAATACTTTAGCATGAAGTGTGTTTTCCAATTGAAATCATATTTGTTCACAACATTATAGTTATTGATCATTTAATTTTTTTTCAATTTTTTTTCAAATTTCATCTCATCTTGCACAAAGATTTACTAATCAATATTATTTGAAAACCATGTGGAATAGTTTTTCTAACCTAGGGTTATGAATCATATTCTAATCACTCAAATACTTTTTGTCCATTTATTATCTTTACCAAGACAACATGTAATGAAATCAAATCATAACACTCTCTATATGAGATAATTTAGTAATCTCGAGTTGAAGGATTATTTACATAACAATCATGTGAGCTTTTTTGTACACATTGATGATATCTCCGTATGAAATTTTCATGTGGATGAATTCAGTTTACATGTTTTATGATAAACACTACATATTAGTTTCTAGTATTTTTCATAAAAAAACATAACATGTATCAATCTATACGACTTTAATAATATATATTTAAAAGAACATCAACCAAATATTTTTTAGAAACAATGCTTTCATGCAATAGGAACATATTATTATAATAATATATTTAAGAAAATGAACCAAAAATATTTTAGAAACAATTCTTTCATGCAATAAAAAATCCTATAGTTAAAATAACTTTATAAATTTCTTTGCAAAATATTTTTGTTTCATGGACTTTATCCTTACTCTAGATTCATAAATCAAATATAAGATTCATTAATCTAATATTATATGAATATTAAGATTTTATTAATAATAAATATGTCTTTATATATTTATTATAATATTACGTGTAATCAACCGATTGACTATAAAACATATTAAACTAACATATCTATATATCATATGCTATTGCTTACTCGATATCTTTTTCATTGAAGGAGCAATGAAAATCTATTAAAGAAAAAGTATGAACAAAAACCTCTAAACGTTCTCTCGAAGCCAAATACAAATTTTGAAGATTTCAAATAAAGTTTTCATATTCTCTTAGTAGAAAAGGAGTATATTCAAACAATAATTCCCTATTTAGAATAATAAAATTACATTGTTTTTGAAAAGCCACTGTTTGTCCTTCATAAGAAAGAAAACACTACTTTATGAAAAACATACATAACTACCTGAAAATAAGTAGTAGTGGCAGTAATGATAAAGAAACATAGTTAACAATAAAGAAAGAGACTTAAAAATGGTACTAAATAAACATTTTTGTCTATATGCATAGAACAACAACATTAAATACATATTAAAGATGCATTAATGAACAAAGTAATTGATGTCATGCGTTTAAAAGCCTTTTACTTATAAATTAGTTAGTGTGTGGGATCCTTGAATTCAATTAAAGCATAAACAATCATAATCTCTTCCTAGATTGAGTCTTAAGCAAGATGGCGATTTTTCAAAATAAAATCTTCTTGGTTCTATTGTGTTTGATCGGTGTGTTTGCGGGTACTCCAGCACTTGCAGGAAGCAATACTGCACCATCGGGGGAGCCTTTTCCCAAGCCTAGCAAAAACATGGAAGGTTGCGCTGCGAAGTTGACCGTCCCGTGTGGATTAGAGGTTTTTCGTAGTTTCAGTGGCAACAATAACAACCCATCAGACGATTGTTGCAAGAAGCTCGTAGCAACAGGAATAGATTGTCATAATGCATTCACAGAGATTCTCATATCAAAAGTGCCCCAGGAAAACCCATCTAAGATTTCTCTAAGGAGCATGGATATTTGGAATCGTTGTGTCGCCGTTGCATCTAAAGCATAAACAAAACGCTTTTCCTTGACAGCTTAATAAATAATGTAATTGTGCTGCCCAAATTTTTTATCATGGTATTTTAATAATAGACACTGCCCAAAGTTCTCGCTCTCAATACTATTGAATTTTTAATGTCTTTTTCTTTAAAATCCTGTTTCTTGAGAGTTACAACAGATAATGTTTGTTTAATAAATAGATACTAGAGATGTATTAAAAAGCCTTCATTCCCTGGCTCGAACAAGTCTTGTGATGATTACCAAAGGTCCAAACAGTTATGTCGATGCAAAATCATCGTTGGCAGTGGAATACAAAAATCATCTTTCTAGTGGAACTCATTTTCCAATGCTTACTAAGAGTTCGCAGCACACATAATAATAGTAGTAACAATTAAAATAAGGGTTAAGGTGGTGGGCACTTGATAAAACCCTCAAACTCCAAAAAAGGACCTCGACAAAAATGTCAAACTGACTAGAAAGAGAATTACGTTTACTTGAAGTTTAAAATATCAGTGAAAGTGGGTTTATATATTTTTTATTTAAAAATACATTAAAATAATAGTATACATATTTTTAAAAATTTATTTTTGATACCAAAGCAACTCACAAACACTAAAAAGCTTATTTTAAAATAAAACATCAAAGCCAATGGTTCCACCTAATTTTTAAAGCTAGACTTGAGAAACTCCAGTAGCGAATTAAGAAGGCAGACCGTATCAACCGTTTCTTTCTTCTTTGTAACCATATGATCGAACTTTTTTCATCAAATTAAACCATAGAATACAATGTTTTTCTTCCCTTTTTGAAAGCAAATTATTTCCACAGCATGGCAAGCCTTAGTTTTCAGAATAATAATAAAAAAAACACGTAATGAATTGTTAATTTGATGTGAGTCCATTAAAATAAAAATATTGTCTTACTCGATATCTTTTTCATTGAAGGAGCAATGAAAATCTATTAAAGAAAAAGTATGAACAAAAACCTCTAAACGTTCTCTCGAAGCCAAATACAAATTTTGAAGATTTCAAATAAAGTTTTCATATTCTCTTAGTAGAAAAGGAGTATATTCAAACAATAATTCCCTATTTAGAATAATAAAATTACATTGTTTTTGAAAAGCCACTGTTTGTCCTTCATAAGAAAGAAAACACTACTTTATGAAAAACATACATAACTACCTGAAAATAAGTAGTAGTGGCAGTAATGATAAAGAAACATAGTTAACAATAAAGAAAGAGACTTAAAAATGGTACTAAATAAACATTTTTGTCTATATGCATAGAACAACAACATTAAATACATATTAAAGATGCATTAATGAACAAAGTAATTGATGTCATGCGTTTAAAAGCCTTTTACTTATAAATTAGTTAGTGTGTGGGATCCTTGAATTCAATTAAAGCATAAACAATCATAATCTCTTCCTAGATTGAGTCTTAAGCAAGATGGCGATTTTTCAAAATAAAATCTTCTTGGTTCTATTGTGTTTGATCGGTGTGTTTGCGGGTACTCCAGCACTTGCAGGAAGCAATACTGCACCATCGGGGGAGCCTTTTCCCAAGCCTAGCAAAAACATGGAAGGTTGCGCTGCGAAGTTGACCGTCCCGTGTGGATTAGAGGTTTTTCGTAGTTTCAGTGGCAACAATAACAACCCATCAGACGATTGTTGCAAGAAGCTCGTAGCAACAGGAATAGATTGTCATAATGCATTCACAGAGATTCTCATATCAAAAGTGCCCCAGGAAAACCCATCTAAGATTTCTCTAAGGAGCATGGATATTTGGAATCGTTGTGTCGCCGTTGCATCTAAAGCATAAACAAAACGCTTTTCCTTGACAGCTTAATAAATAATGTAATTGTGCTGCCCAAATTTTTTATCATGGTATTTTAATAATAGACACTGCCCAAAGTTCTCGCTCTCAATACTATTGAATTTTTAATGTCTTTTTCTTTAAAATCCTGTTTCTTGAGAGTTACAACAGATAATGTTTGTTTAATAAATAGATACTAGAGATGTATTAAAAAGCCTTCATTCCCTGGCTCGAACAAGTCTTGTGATGATTACCAAAGGTCCAAACAGTTATGTCGATGCAAAATCATCGTTGGCAGTGGAATACAAAAATCATCTTTCTAGTGGAACTCATTTTCCAATGCTTACTAAGAGTTCGCAGCACACATAATAATAGTAGTAACAATTAAAATAAGGGTTAAGGTGGTGGGCACTTGATAAAACCCTCAAACTCCAAAAAAGGACCTCGACAAAAATGTCAAACTGACTAGAAAGAGAATTACGTTTACTTGAAGTTTAAAATATCAGTGAAAGTGGGTTTATATATTTTTTATTTAAAAATACATTAAAATAATAGTATACATATTTTTAAAAATTTATTTTTGATACCAAAGCAACTCACAAACACTAAAAAGCTTATTTTAAAATAAAACATCAAAGCCAATGGTTCCACCTAATTTTTAAAGCTAGACTTGAGAAACTCCAGTAGCGAATTAAGAAGGCAGACCGTATCAACCGTTTCTTTCTTCTTTGTAACCATATGATCGAACTTTTTTCATCAAATTAAACCATAGAATACAATGTTTTTCTTCCCTTTTTGAAAGCAAATTATTTCCACAGCATGGCAAGCCTTAGTTTTCAGAATAATAATAAAAAAAACACGTAATGAATTGTTAATTTGATGTGAGTCCATTAAAATAAAAATATTGTCTTACTCGATATCTTTTTCATTGAAGGAGCAATGAAAATCTATTAAAGAAAAAGTATGAACAAAAACCTCTAAACGTTCTCTCGAAGCCAAATACAAATTTTGAAGATTTCAAATAAAGTTTTCATATTCTCTTAGTAGAAAAGGAGTATATTCAAACAATAATTCCCTATTTAGAATAATAAAATTACATTGTTTTTGAAAAGCCACTGTTTGTCTTTCATAAGAAAGAAAACACTACTTTTATGAAAAACATACATAACTACCTGAAAATAAGTAGTAGTGGCAGTAATGATAAAGAAACATAGTTAACAATAAAGAAAGAGACTTAAAAATGGTACTAAATAAACGTTTTTGTCTATATGCATAGAGCAACAACATTAAATACATATTAAAGATGCATTAATGAACAAAGTAATTGATGTCATGCGTTTAAAAGCCTTTTACTTATAAATTAGTTAGTGTGTGGGATCCTTGAATTCAATTAAAGCATAAACAATCATAATCTCTTCCTAGATTGAGTCTTAAGCAAGATGGCGATTTTTCAAAATAAAATCTTCTTGGTTCTATTGTGTTTGATCGGTGTGTTTGCGGGTACTCCAGCACTTGCAGGAAGCAATACTGCACCATCGGGGGAGCCTTTTCCCAAGCCTAGCAAAAACATGGAAGGTTGCGCTGCGAAGTTGACCGTCCCGTGTGGATTAGAGGTTTTTCGTAGTTTCAGTGGCAACAATAACAACCCATCAGACGATTGTTGCAAGAAGCTCGTAGCAACAGGAATAGATTGTCATAATGCATTCACAGAGATTCTCATATCAAAAGTGCCCCAGGAAAACCCATCTAAGATTTCTCTAAGGAGCATGGATATTTGGAATCGTTGTGTCGCCGTTGCATCTAAAGCATAAACAAAACGCTTTTCCTTGACAGCTTAATAAATAATGTAATTGTGCTGCCCAAATTTTTTATCATGGTATTTTAATAATAGACACTGCCCAAAGTTCTCGCTCTCAATACTATTGAATTTTTAATGTCTTTTTCTTTAAAATCCTGTTTCTTGAGAGTTACAACAGATAATGTTTGTTTAATAAATAGATACTAGAGATGTATTAAAAAGCCTTCATTCCCTGGCTCGAACAAGTCTTGTGATGATTACCAAAGGTCCAAACAGTTATGTCGATGCAAAATCATCGTTGGCAGTGGAATACAAAAATCATCTTTCTAGTGGAACTCATTTTCCAATGCTTACTAAGAGTTCGCAGCACACATAATAATAGTAGTAACAATTAAAATAAGGGTTAAGGTGGTGGGCACTTGATAAAACCCTCAAACTCCAAAAAAGGACCTCGACAAAAATGTCAAACTGACTAGAAAGAGAATTACGTTTACTTGAAGTTTAAAATATCAGTGAAAGTGGGTTTATATATTTTTTATTTAAAAATACATTAAAATAATAGTATACATATTTTTAAAAATTTATTTTTGATACCAAAGCAACTCACAAACACTAAAAAGCTTATTTTAAAATAAAACATCAAAGCCAATGGTTCCACCTAATTTTTAAAGCTAGACTTGAGAAACTCCAGTAGCGAATTAAGAAGGCAGACCGTATCAACCGTTTCTTTCTTCTTTGTAACCATATGATCGAACTTTTTTCATCAAATTAAACCATAGAATACAATGTTTTTCTTCCCTTTTTGAAAGCAAATTATTTCCACAGCATGGCAAGCCTTAGTTTTCAGAATAATAATAAAAAAAACACGTAATGAATTGTTAATTTGATGTGAGTCCATTAAAATAAAAATATTGTCTTACTCGATATCTTTTTCATTGAAGGAGCAATGAAAATCTATTAAAGAAAAAGTATGAACAAAAACCTCTAAACGTTCTCTCGAAGCCAAATACAAATTTTGAAGATTTCAAATAAAGTTTTCATATTCTCTTAGTAGAAAAGGAGTATATTCAAACAATAATTCCCTATTTAGAATAATAAAATTACATTGTTTTTGAAAAGCCACTGTTTGTCTTTCATAAGAAAGAAAACACTACTTTATGAAAAACATACATAACTACCTGAAAATAAGTAGTAGTGGCAGTAATGATAAAGAAACATAGTTAACAATAAAGAAAGAGACTTAAAAATAGTACTAAATAAACGTTTTTGTCTATATGCATAGAGCAACAACATTAAATACATATTAAAGATGCATTAATGAACAAAGTAATTGATGTCATGCGTTTAAAAGCCTTTTACTTATAAATTAGTTAGTGTGTGGGATCCTTGAATTCAATTAAAGCATAAACAATCATAATCTCTTCCTAGATTGAGTCTTAAGCAAGATGGCGATTTTTCAAAATAAAATCTTCTTGGTTCTATTGTGTTTGATCGGTGTGTTTGCGGGTACTCCAGCACTTGCAGGAAGCAATACTGCACCATCGGGGGAGCCTTTTCCCAAGCCTAGCAAAAACATGGAAGGTTGCGCTGCGAAGTTGACCGTCCCGTGTGGATTAGAGGTTTTTCGTAGTTTCAGTGGCAACAATAACAACCCATCAGACGATTGTTGCAAGAAGCTCGTAGCAACAGGAATAGATTGTCATAATGCATTCACAGAGATTCTCATATCAAAAGTGCCCCAGGAAAACCCATCTAAGATTTCTCTAAGGAGCATGGATATTTGGAATCGTTGTGTCGCCGTTGCATCTAAAGCATAAACAAAACGCTTTTCCTTGACAGCTTAATAAATAATGTAATTGTGCTGCCCAAATTTTTTATCATGGTATTTTAATAATAGACACTGCCCAAAGTTCTCGCTCTCAATACTATTGAATTTTTAATGTCTTTTTCTTTAAAATCCTGTTTCTTGAGAGTTACAACAGATAATGTTTGTTTAATAAATAGATACTAGAGATGTATTAAAAAGCCTTCATTCCCTGGCTCGAACAAGTCTTGTGATGATTACCAAAGGTCCAAACAGTTATGTCGATGCAAAATCATCGTTGGCAGTGGAATACAAAAATCATCTTTCTAGTGGAACTCATTTTCCAATGCTTACTAAGAGTTCGCAGCACACATAATAATAGTAGTAACAATTAAAATAAGGGTTAAGGTGGTGGGCACTTGATAAAACCCTCAAACTCCAAAAAAGGACCTCGACAAAAATGTCAAACTGACTAGAAAGAGAATTACGTTTACTTGAAGTTTAAAATATCAGTGAAAGTGGGTTTATATATTTTTTATTTAAAAATACATTAAAATAATAGTATACATATTTTTAAAAATTTATTTTTGATACCAAAGCAACTCACAAACACTAAAAAGCTTATTTTAAAATAAAACATCAAAGCCAATGGTTCCACCTAATTTTTAAAGCTAGACTTGAGAAACTCCAGTAGCGAATTAAGAAGGCAGACCGTATCAACCGTTTCTTTCTTCTTTGTAACCATATGATCGAACTTTTTTCATCAAATTAAACCATAGAATACAATGTTTTTCTTCCCTTTTTGAAAGCAAATTATTTCCACAGCATGGCAAGCCTTAGTTTTCAGAATAATAATAAAAAAAACACGTAATGAATTGTTAATTTGATGTGAGTCCATTAAAATAAAAATATTGTCTTACTCGATATCTTTTTCATTGAAGGAGCAATGAAAATCTATTAAAGAAAAAGTATGAACAAAAACCTCTAAACGTTCTCTCGAAGCCAAATACAAATTTTGAAGATTTCAAATAAAGTTTTCATATTCTCTTAGTAGAAAAGGAGTATATTTAAACAATAATTCCCTATTTAGAATAATAAAATTACATTGTTTTTGAAAAGCCACTGTTTGTCTTTCATAAGAAAGAAAACACTACTTTATGAAAAACATACATAACTACCTGAAAATAAGTAGTAGTGGTAGTAATGATAAAGAAACATAGTTAACAATAAAGAAAGAGACTTAAAAATGGTACTAAATAAACGTTTTTGTCTATATGCATAGAACAACAACATTAAATACATATTAAAGATGCATTAATGAACAAAGTAATTGATGTCATGCGTTTAAAAGCCTTTTACTTATAAATTAGTTAGTGTGTGGGATCCTTGAATTCAATTAAAGCATAAACAATCATAATCTCTTCCTAGATTGAGTCTTAAGCAAGATGGCGATTTTTCAAAATAAAATCTTCTTGGTTCTATTGTGTTTGATCGGTGTGTTTGCGGGTACTCCAGCACTTGCAGGAAGCAATACTGCACCATCGGGGGAGCCTTTTCCCAAGCCTAGCAAAAACATGGAAGGTTGCGCTGCGAAGTTGACCGTCCCGTGTGGATTAGAGGTTTTTCGTAGTTTCAGTGGCAACAATAACAACCCATCAGACGATTGTTGCAAGAAGCTCGTAGCAACAGGAATAGATTGTCATAATGCATTCACAGAGATTCTCATATCAAAAGTGCCCCAGGAAAACCCATCTAAGATTTCTCTAAGGAGCATGGATATTTGGAATCGTTGTGTCGCCGTTGCATCTAAAGCATAAACAAAACGCTTTTCCTTGACAGCTTAATAAATAATGTAATTGTGCTGCCCAAATTTTTTATCATGGTATTTTAATAATAGACACTGCCCAAAGTTCTCGCTCTCAATACTATTGAATTTTTAATGTCTTTTTCTTTAAAATCCTGTTTCTTGAGAGTTACAACAGATAATGTTTGTTTAATAAATAGATACTAGAGATGTATTAAAAAGCCTTCATTCCCTGGCTCGAACAAGTCTTGTGATGATTACCAAAGGTCCAAACAGTTATGTCGATGCAAAATCATCGTTGGCAGTGGAATACAAAAATCATCTTTCTAGTGGAACTCATTTTCCAATGCTTACTAAGAGTTCGCAGCACACATAATAATAGTAGTAACAATTAAAATAAGGGTTAAGGTGGTGGGCACTTGATAAAACCCTCAAACTCCAAAAAAGGACCTCGACAAAAATGTCAAACTGACTAGAAAGAGAATTACGTTTACTTGAAGTTTAAAATATCAGTGAAAGTGGGTTTATATATTTTTTATTTAAAAATACATTAAAATAATAGTATACATATTTTTAAAAATTTATTTTTGATACCAAAGCAACTCACAAACACTAAAAAGCTTATTTTAAAATAAAACATCAAAGCCAATGGTTCCACCTAATTTTTAAAGCTAGACTTGAGAAACTCCAGTAGCGAATTAAGAAGGCAGACCGTATCAACCGTTTCTTTCTTCTTTGTAACCATATGATCGAACTTTTTTCATCAAATTAAACCATAGAATACAATGTTTTTCTTCCCTTTTTGAAAGCAAATTATTTCCACAGCATGGCAAGCCTTAGTTTTCAGAATAATAATAAAAAAAACACGTAATGAATTGTTAATTTGATGTGAGTCCATTAAAATAAAAATATTGTCTTACTCGATATCTTTTTCATTGAAGGAGCAATGAAAATCTATTAAAGAAAAAGTATGAACAAAAACCTCTAAACGTTCTCTCGAAGCCAAATACAAATTTTGAAGATTTCAAATAAAGTTTTCATATTCTCTTAGTAGAAAAGGAGTATATTCAAACAATAATTCCCTATTTAGAATAATAAAATTACATTGTTTTTGAAAAGCCACTGTTTGTCTTTCATAAGAAAGAAAACACTACTTTATGAAAAACATACATAACTACCTGAAAATAAGTAGTAGTGGTAGTAATGATAAAGAAACATAGTTAACAATAAAGAAAGAGACTTAAAAATGGTACTAAATAAACGTTTTTGTCTATATGCATAGAACAACAACATTAAATACATATTAAAGATGCATTAATGAACAAAGTAATTGATGTCATGCGTTTAAAAGCCTTTTACTTATAAATTAGTTAGTGTGTGGGATCCTTGAATTCAATTAAAGCATAAACAATCATAATCTCTTCCTAGATTGAGTCTTAAGCAAGATGGCGATTTTTCAAAATAAAATCTTCTTGGTTCTATTGTGTTTGATCGGTGTGTTTGCGGGTACTCCAGCACTTGCAGGAAGCAATACTGCACCATCGGGGGAGCCTTTTCCCAAGCCTAGCAAAAACATGGAAGGTTGCGCTGCGAAGTTGACCGTCCCGTGTGGATTAGAGGTTTTTCGTAGTTTCAGTGGCAACAATAACAACCCATCAGACGATTGTTGCAAGAAGCTCGTAGCAACAGGAATAGATTGTCATAATGCATTCACAGAGATTCTCATATCAAAAGTGCCCCAGGAAAACCCATCTAAGATTTCTCTAAGGAGCATGGATATTTGGAATCGTTGTGTCGCCGTTGCATCTAAAGCATAAACAAAACGCTTTTCCTTGACAGCTTAATAAATAATGTAATTGTGCTGCCCAAATTTTTTATCATGGTATTTTAATAATAGACACTGCCCAAAGTTCTCGCTCTCAATACTATTGAATTTTTAATGTCTTTTTCTTTAAAATCCTGTTTCTTGAGAGTTACAACAGATAATGTTTGTTTAATAAATAGATACTAGAGATGTATTAAAAAGCCTTCATTCCCTGGCTCGAACAAGTCTTGTGATGATTACCAAAGGTCCAAACAGTTATGTCGATGCAAAATCATCGTTGGCAGTGGAATACAAAAATCATCTTTCTAGTGGAACTCATTTTCCAATGCTTACTAAGAGTTCGCAGCACACATAATAATAGTAGTAACAATTAAAATAAGGGTTAAGGTGGTGGGCACTTGATAAAACCCTCAAACTCCAAAAAAGGACCTCGACAAAAATGTCAAACTGACTAGAAAGAGAATTACGTTTACTTGAAGTTTAAAATATCAGTGAAAGTGGGTTTATATATTTTTTATTTAAAAATACATTAAAATAATAGTATACATATTTTTAAAAATTTATTTTTGATACCAAAGCAACTCACAAACACTAAAAAGCTTATTTTAAAATAAAACATCAAAGCCAATGGTTCCACCTAATTTTTAAAGCTAGACTTGAGAAACTCCAGTAGCGAATTAAGAAGGCAGACCGTATCAACCGTTTCTTTCTTCTTTGTAACCATATGATCGAACTTTTTTCATCAAATTAAACCATAGAATACAATGTTTTTCTTCCCTTTTTGAAAGCAAATTATTTCCACAGCATGGCAAGCCTTAGTTTTCAGAATAATAATAAAAAAAACACGTAATGAATTGTTAATTTGATGTGAGTCCATTAAAATAAAAATATTGTCTTACTCGATATCTTTTTCATTGAAGGAGCAATGAAAATCTATTAAAGAAAAAGTATGAACAAAAACCTCTAAACGTTCTCTCGAAGCCAAATACAAATTTTGAAGATTTCAAATAAAGTTTTCATATTCTCTTAGTAGAAAAGGAGTATATTTAAACAATAATTCCCTATTTAGAATAATAAAATTACATTGTTTTTGAAAAGCCACTGTTTGTCTTTCATAAGAAAGAAAACACTACTTTATGAAAAACATACATAACTACCTGAAAATAAGTAGTAGTGGTAGTAATGATAAAGAAACATAGTTAACAATAAAGAAAGAGACTTAAAAATGGTACTAAATAAACGTTTTTGTCTATATGCATAGAACAACAACATTAAATACATATTAAAGATGCATTAATGAACAAAGTAATTGATGTCATGCGTTTAAAAGCCTTTTACTTATAAATTAGTTAGTGTGTGGGATCCTTGAATTCAATTAAAGCATAAACAATCATAATCTCTTCCTAGATTGAGTCTTAAGCAAGATGGCGATTTTTCAAAATAAAATCTTCTTGGTTCTATTGTGTTTGATCGGTGTGTTTGCGGGTACTCCAGCACTTGCAGGAAGCAATACTGCACCATCGGGGGAGCCTTTTCCCAAGCCTAGCAAAAACATGGAAGGTTGCGCTGCGAAGTTGACCGTCCCGTGTGGATTAGAGGTTTTTCGTAGTTTCAGTGGCAACAATAACAACCCATCAGACGATTGTTGCAAGAAGCTCGTAGCAACAGGAATAGATTGTCATAATGCATTCACAGAGATTCTCATATCAAAAGTGCCCCAGGAAAACCCATCTAAGATTTCTCTAAGGAGCATGGATATTTGGAATCGTTGTGTCGCCGTTGCATCTAAAGCATAAACAAAACGCTTTTCCTTGACAGCTTAATAAATAATGTAATTGTGCTGCCCAAATTTTTTATCATGGTATTTTAATAATAGACACTGCCCAAAGTTCTCGCTCTCAATACTATTGAATTTTTAATGTCTTTTTCTTTAAAATCCTGTTTCTTGAGAGTTACAACAGATAATGTTTGTTTAATAAATAGATACTAGAGATGTATTAAAAAGCCTTCATTCCCTGGCTCGAACAAGTCTTGTGATGATTACCAAAGGTCCAAACAGTTATGTCGATGCAAAATCATCGTTGGCAGTGGAATACAAAAATCATCTTTCTAGTGGAACTCATTTTCCAATGCTTACTAAGAGTTCGCAGCACACATAATAATAGTAGTAACAATTAAAATAAGGGTTAAGGTGGTGGGCACTTGATAAAACCCTCAAACTCCAAAAAAGGACCTCGACAAAAATGTCAAACTGACTAGAAAGAGAATTACGTTTACTTGAAGTTTAAAATATCAGTGAAAGTGGGTTTATATATTTTTTATTTAAAAATACATTAAAATAATAGTATACATATTTTTAAAAATTTATTTTTGATACCAAAGCAACTCACAAACACTAAAAAGCTTATTTTAAAATAAAACATCAAAGCCAATGGTTCCACCTAATTTTTAAAGCTAGACTTGAGAAACTCCAGTAGCGAATTAAGAAGGCAGACCGTATCAACCGTTTCTTTCTTCTTTGTAACCATATGATCGAACTTTTTTCATCAAATTAAACCATAGAATACAATGTTTTTCTTCCCTTTTTGAAAGCAAATTATTTCCACAGCATGGCAAGCCTTAGTTTTCAGAATAATAATAAAAAAAACACGTAATGAATTGTTAATTTGATGTGAGTCCATTAAAATAAAAATATTGTCTTACTCGATATCTTTTTCATTGAAGGAGCAATGAAAATCTATTAAAGAAAAAGTATGAACAAAAACCTCTAAACGTTCTCTCGAAGCCAAATACAAATTTTGAAGATTTCAAATAAAGTTTTCATATTCTCTTAGTAGAAAAGGAGTATATTTAAACAATAATTCCCTATTTAGAATAATAAAATTACATTGTTTTTGAAAAGCCACTGTTTGTCTTTCATAAGAAAGAAAACACTACTTTATGAAAAACATACATAACTACCTGAAAATAAGTAGTAGTGGTAGTAATGATAAAGAAACATAGTTAACAATAAAGAAAGAGACTTAAAAATGGTACTAAATAAACGTTTTTGTCTATATGCATAGAACAACAACATTAAATACATATTAAAGATGCATTAATGAACAAAGTAATTGATGTCATGCGTTTAAAAGCCTTTTACTTATAAATTAGTTAGTGTGTGGGATCCTTGAATTCAATTAAAGCATAAACAATCATAATCTCTTCCTAGATTGAGTCTTAAGCAAGATGGCGATTTTTCAAAATAAAATCTTCTTGGTTCTATTGTGTTTGATCGGTGTGTTTGCGGGTACTCCAGCACTTGCAGGAAGCAATACTGCACCATCGGGGGAGCCTTTTCCCAAGCCTAGCAAAAACATGGAAGGTTGCGCTGCGAAGTTGACCGTCCCGTGTGGATTAGAGGTTTTTCGTAGTTTCAGTGGCAACAATAACAACCCATCAGACGATTGTTGCAAGAAGCTCGTAGCAACAGGAATAGATTGTCATAATGCATTCACAGAGATTCTCATATCAAAAGTGCCCCAGGAAAACCCATCTAAGATTTCTCTAAGGAGCATGGATATTTGGAATCGTTGTGTCGCCGTTGCATCTAAAGCATAAACAAAACGCTTTTCCTTGACAGCTTAATAAATAATGTAATTGTGCTGCCCAAATTTTTTATCATGGTATTTTAATAATAGACACTGCCCAAAGTTCTCGCTCTCAATACTATTGAATTTTTAATGTCTTTTTCTTTAAAATCCTGTTTCTTGAGAGTTACAACAGATAATGTTTGTTTAATAAATAGATACTAGAGATGTATTAAAAAGCCTTCATTCCCTGGCTCGAACAAGTCTTGTGATGATTACCAAAGGTCCAAACAATTATGTCGATGCAAAATCATCGTTGGTGGAATTGATTTTATAATGCATTCTAATAGTCTACCACACAAATAATAATAATAATAATAATAATAAATGGTGAGGTGGTGGGTACTTTATAAAACCCCCAACACTAAAAAAACCTCTACAAAAATGATAAATTTCCTATAAAAAGAATTATGTTTTTTTTTCAACTTTAAAATATGAGCTTAAGTGAGTTGTAAATATTTTTATTTTAAAATGTATTAAAATAATATGTTATAAATATTTTTAAATTTTATGTTTGATGCTAAAACAATTCACTAATAATAAAGAAATTATTTTAAAATAAAAACTTATTTTTTTTATTTTTAGATAGAAAATCAAAGTCAATGATTTGACCTAATTTTCAAAGCTAGACTTGATAATCTCTACTAACAAATTAAGACGTGAGGCCGTACCAAATTAAGACGTGAGGCCGTACCAGCAAATTCTCTTCTTTGTAATCTGTATGATTAAACTTTATTAATCAAAGCAAACCCTAAATTAAATGTTTTTTTTTCCTTTTGGCAATTTAATTGTTTCCACAGCATGGCAAGCTTTAGTTTGATGATTGGATCAATAGGTACAACAAACTGTTTTGACTGGTTTTTGTTATTGTATTTTTTTATCAAAGAGAATTATCTAAATATATTTTTCCTAATATATGTTTCAGGTAATAAATTCAATGTTACATTGACAAATCAAGGTAAAAAGGAGAAAATAACATAAATAGATCTTAGAAAGAAAGAGGTCAGGAAATAAAAAAGAGATGAGAGAAGAGTCAGTCACGAAGATGCTAGAAGCTTCCTTGAACTCAAAGATCTACTAATCAGTGAGCCGATCCGCCATTAGAAAGGAGGAAAAAGAAAAAAGCCTGGTTTATTAAGTCAACCATATGGTTTTCTTTAGCGGTAATGTAAGAGATACAACTACTATTTTTTATTAGTGGTTTATTGATTCAGCAATAATTTTATTAATTTAATCGTGATTTTTATTCGCCGTAATTTCTAAAAAATATTTATATTCTCAAAAATTTTACCAAAAAAAGAGTGCATTTCAAGGAATTAACCTTGTCTGAACTTTCTCATTATTACAGGCAAACTTTTGGTCTGCATCAAATATGATGTTGCTTGAGGGTATGTTTGATTGCAAAATTCTGTTCTTAGAGTCCATCAGCCAGCCAGCCTTCACATTGAACTTGGCCCATTCTCTATTTGGGCCCAAAATCTGATCCTTAACCTAGTCTAGACTCAAATATTTATCAGCTAAGGAGAAGACTCGTATAACACAAGTTTTAATTTATATTTACAACACTAATAAATGATTTCATAAAAAATAACACAATCGTTAATTATAAAAAAAATATATTTTATCTCATTGCATAACATATTAAACCAGCTAAAAAAATATGTGGTTAATTTCAGTTTGTCTCTTAGTGTATATATTTCATAATATGGTGAAATGTGTTTTTTAATTGAAAATATATCAAGATTATATTTTTTATTTTCTGATATCAACACAATTATAAAAAAAACCCACTTAAATAAGCATTAATTAGGAAAAACCATTCTAAAAATAGAAAACTACTACAATGCGAAGCATATCTTTAACCTCTGTATATGCATCGAAATCATTTAAATTACAGGATACATCAGTTAATTTAATTGAAAAATAAAAAAAAATTATTTTGATATATTTTTAAAGAAAAACATTTTCAAAAGCAACTTTAACCACATCCTCAAACAGCCACCAAGTCTATTGGATATGGAATTTAAGTTTTCTGCATGCATGCCGATTAATAATCTCTTTAAATGATTTCAATTAATCTTATTCATTTGACTCTTTCTTTGTTTTTCTTCTTCTTTTTTCCAAATGAACACAGCAATGGGTGCTCTCATCGGACCTCCAATACGTAAGCAGCTCCTTTGAATTGTTAAATAATTTTTTCCAGCTCCTTTCTCTGTGTACGACTTGATGGTGTTTTATTCTATATGAATATCTCTTCCATTTCATTACACTTCCTCAACTTTTCTATGCAGAATTATTCTCTAAGCCCATGAAGGCCACCAGGTCTCTTTAACATCTGTTTGTTTCTCTTGCAGATTTTCTGGCTAATACTATACTCTCTCACTTTCGTAAGAACACTTCTTCTAGTTACATAAAATGTTAAACATGAAACCCAAAGAAGGTGTGAGAAACTTCACAATTCATACCCTTCTAGTGTCAAAATAGACATGCGTGCTCCTAATTTCTTTCAGTTAATTTCACGAATCAGTAATCTTATAATAATAATCTGAACATTGACACAACGTTTTCTTTTTCCTTGAAATGTAGCAATATGGCCGCTAAACAAGTATTTAAAAGGTGAGGACTATTTTTGATCATGTATTATTTATCATCTGCAAAAAGAATATATATATGTCTTGGATTTGATAAATATACCTTAGCCTTTTCCTTTAATTCTAGACGCTGACAATACCTTTTTTTGTTGTTGAATATAGATAACTTCTGGATACAATATGACAGCTTAGGTGAGTTTTTTTTGGGTGAACCTAAAAGGTGGCTGAATAAATTTATGTATGTGTGTGTATAAGTTGTGATATATGAGAACGAAGCCTATATGGGTGTTATGGGTGTTTGACATTGTGTTTAAAAAAAAATAATATTTTTGAATTAATTTTTTTTGGTATGTTTAGATCATTTTCATGTCCTGATGTCAATTTTTTTTTAAAATAAAAAAAACATCATTTTGATGTATTTATGAACGAAAAATATTTTAAAAAACAACGTCAACCATACTCCCACACAGTCACTTGGTATCCTACATGTGGTTCATGCTTACGAAAATGGATGTGATCTCAATCTTAGTTTCTCTCTTCACATTAGAAGAGAATTAACAAGTTTGAGGAATTTCTTGAAACGTAATAGAGGAAGAGAGTGTCCAAGGCAACTGTCAAGAGCATTGCTCCTACGTAATATTGATTGTGTTTCTATTTGTATTTATATGGCAGGAAACAAACGTTATATGACGGCTATCTCTTCAGATTTTCTAAGCATTCCCATAGTTTTGCTCATTACCCTACTAGTTATCGTCGGTAAGTATTCTCCTTTGCTTTCTTCAGCTAACTGTGAACCATTAAATATTTTTTATGTTTTTAGGTTATTTTCATATTCTCGTGTTAAAAATATTTTTATAGAAATTAAAAAAAATTATTTTAATAAATTTTTGAATAAAAAATACTTCAAAAAACAACCTCAAACACACTATCAAATAGACACTAAATTTATGTATTAAGACGTAAAACCATTAATTAAGTGCAATATTATCTCCAAGCTTTGGTTCTTCAGTAGTTTCATCCATTACCTTTTGCTTATTTCCGTAATTTCAAATCTTAATTTCTCAATTCAATTCTATTTACTTATTTTCTTGCAAATCGTTCAAATTTATATTGCCTTAGCCTCATATTAAATATGTATTAATATCCTTGTTTTCTCTTAATTATAAACAATGACTTATAATGCAATTGAATGAATATCTTTTAATTAATCATATAAAATATCCAGAGTGTTTTTATTTATTTATATTTTATAAACTTTATTGTTTGCATCATAGAGGCATATAAAAACTGGCATAAATTCATTTTTAAAAGGTGTTTACTGGATTAATCAAATATTTCATTTCTATACTCTTCATATTTCACCCATTTATATTAAACATATAAAATATCTACTCTTGATAATTTCTTAATGTGGTCTCTTATTTATGATTCTATCAATTTTTCTTTTAAATATGGACAAGCATAAAAAACATAGAACTTCAAGCTCAAGACTTATCAAGGATAAAAGAAATATTAAAAAAAAAAATACTAAAAACTTTATATCATATTAGAAACTGAAGAAAATAAATTGAAAAGCTTCTAGGAAAAAACAAATGGTGTTTAACAAATTATTAAAAAGTACAAAATGTCAATAAATATCAATGACTTAACATATTCTTTTTTTTCTTCTATTTTTCTCTACTATGAGAAATAATATTTACAATACTCTTTATACTGGTTAATTTATCAAGTTTTCAATCTATTTTTTTTTTCAAATTTATTTGAATTTTCAAATTTTAGTTTTTTTTTTATATAAAATTTCACATTTTTTTATTCTTTTTTTAAAAACAATTGTGCGTAAAATTCTATGTTATTGACACACGTTCACATTTAATGGAAATTGATCAAATCACAATAGAGGGATATTATATAAAATACGTAGAGTAAAGGGACTGTATAAAAACATTAAAAAATATCCTGAATAGAGGTATTAATGACTCATATTTATGATTGTTCTAACAAATAAACAGGGAGAGATTATGTGGTAATGAATAAACTAACAAATCAATAAAATGACAAAAATTGAAAACAATATAGGCAGAAGAACTAACTATTGTTTTTTTGTTTTTCATTTTCCCTAAAATCAATGAAATCTCAGTTAAATTTTATTTGGTGATAAGAATATCAAATTTGAAGAAATTTTATGCTTTTGAACTAAGAATCATAATTTCATTTATAAAATTAAAAAAATATAAATTACATGGAAATCTAATAACAAATAATATATTTCCATAATTGATTAATGTCCTTATAATATCTTATGCAGTGATATATCATACATTATTATTCATTTGCGGGCTTCCATGTCTCATAACCTTATTGGTCTATAATTGGCGAAGAAGGCATTTATCAATGTATGATAATATTGAAGAATTCTTGCAAAGTGATAATCATACTCTCATACCTATAAGGTATTCTTACTCGGAGATTAAGAAGATAACCAATGGATTCAGAGACAAGTTAGGTGAGGGAGGTTATGGCTCAGTGTACAAAGGAAAGCTTCGTAGTGGCCGTTTTGCGGCAGTAAAACTTTTGCGCCAAGAAAAAACTAAAGGGCAAGATTTTATCAATGAAGTTGCCACCATTGGAAGAATTCACCATTGCAATGTGGTGCAACTCATAGGCTTTACAGCTGAGGGCTCAAAGCGTGCCCTTGTATATGAGTTCATGCCTAATGGATCTCTTGAAAGGTATATATTTTCCAAACAAGGTAGCATCCCTCTAAGCAACCATAAACTATATGAAATTTCTCTTGGGGTGGCCCGTGGTATTGAATATCTACATCAAGGTTGTGAAATGCAGATTTTGCATTTTGACATCAAGCCTCACAACATTCTTCTTGATGAAAACTTCAATCCAAAAGTTTCAGATTTTGGACTAGCAAAATTGTATCCGGCTAAAAATAGCACTGTGCCCCTCACTATGGCTAGAGGAACAATGGGATACATGGCTCCTGAATTATTTTACAAAAGCATTGGAGGCGTCTCTTACAAAGCCGATGTCTATAGTTTTGGGATGTTGTTAATGGAAATGGTTGGGAGAAGAAAAAACTTGAATGCATCGGCAGATCATTCGAGCCAAATGTACTTCCCTTCATGGATCTATGACCAAGTTAGTGAAGGAAAGGATATACTAAAAGATGAAGCCACGAAGCAGGAAAAGATAACAACAAAAAAGATGACTATAATGGCATTATGGTGCATACAATTGAAGCCTATTGATCGTCCCTCAATGCACAAAGTTGTACAAATACTTGTAGCAGATATTGAATCTCTACAAATGCCTCCTAAGCCTTTTCTCATTCCACAACAGACATCAAATGATGATAGGATCAATATGGCTGATCCAGCAAGTTTAAGAGACCCATCGAATGATTGTAGCATCGATTCTTCATATCAGTTCGGTCGTTGATACAAATGCTCTCGTCTGTTTGTTGATTTAAATAATATGTTAATTTTGTATGCCTTAATTCTCTGAAACTTTGATGATAGTTGCAATCATATGGATGTTTGTTAAAACTTGCAATTAACTAGCTTACAAAGCATCCAATATGCACTAGTCATGTATCGACCGCGCAATAAAATATGAATCTTCTTAAACTACTTAATAAAAGTTGTTCTTCTAAAATAGATATTTTTGATAATCATGCTTCTAATAAAATTAGAAAGATTAAAATAAATAAAAGAGCAAAGTTTTTTTTGTAATATTTTATATATTTTTACTTAGAAAAATTAACCTAAAAAATACAATGAAGTTATGACATATATTGAAGTTCTCTTTTGAAAAAACAGATAAAATGAATTCTTTATTTTCTAATAAAACTTGGTTTTTGACTAATTTGTCACAAGGTTATAAGACAATACATCATAAATGAGTTTTTAGAAAGAAATTGAGAACTAATAGATCTAAAGAAGAATTTAAGGCAAGATTAGTTTCTAAGAGGTTTAAATAGATAGGAGTAGATTTTTTTTTTACACATGCACCAATCTGTAAAATCACTATAATTAGATTATTAGTTGCTTTAACTTCTTTTTACAAATTAGGATTTCATTGAATGGATGTTACAACAACTATTTTAAATGGTAATTTAGAATTTATTTTATACAAATCAAACAAAAACTTTTGTTATGCCTGATGAAGAAAAGAAAATTTGTAAAATCTCTTTATGGTTTAAAACAAGCTCCAAAACAATGACGCATATAAATATAATCAAGTCATGTTATTTGAAGGTTTTCAAATAAATATTGTTTATAAATGTATTTATATTAAACAAATTGAAAATTATTATATAGTTTTATGTCTGTATGTTGATGACATTATGATTTGTGGTAGTAATATTTAAGTTAAAAATATTTCTAAATCTATTTGTATGAAAATTATTATACGGTTTTAAGGATATTAATCCGGTTAATGTTTATTTGGCGAAGTGATTATTGAAAAATAGAAATATTTTTGCTTTAACTCAATCACATTTTATTAAAAAAATATATAAAAATATTTAATTATTTTGATATGTCTTTTGTACGTAGTCTTTTTGATTCTTTTACTAAATTAAGAAAAAATAGTAGTGAAAGTGTGTCTCAATATACATTGTCATAAATTATTAGATCATTATTACATTTAGCCAATTATATAAGACCTGATATAGCATATGCAGTGGTAGATTTGGTAGATATATAAAATCTTAAAGTCTTTTCACATTGGAGTGATATTGATTATGCCATCTATAATAAAGAGATTTAGTGATGCGAATTAGATTTCTACTTCTAAAAAAAATAAAATCTACTAGTGGGTTATGTTTTTACTTTAATGGTGGTACAATTTGTTATAAATTTTCTAAACAAACCATAATTACTTGTTCACCATATAAGCATAATTGGTTCCATTAGATGTTGCTATTTCAAAAGCTGAGTAGGCTTCAAAATCTCTTAATTGATATACCATTTGCTTCTAAACCAATATCACCTATATGTATACATTGTGATAGTCAAACTACTATAACTGAAGTTAAAACTAAATTTTTTAATGAAAAAAAGAGAAAATACAATTGTTAGACATAAATCATTTAGACGTTTAATATCTCATGGTGTTATTTTTTTGGATTTTATCAAGTCTAAAAACCCATTCACTATAAGTTTGGTAAGTTAACGAGATATTAAATCATAAAGAAAAATACTATTGAAGCCTTTAAATGAATCACCAATAATGGAAACTTGTCTTTAAATATATGGAAATTCCATAAATGAAGTCCAACAAGTAAATACGAGATAGTTGGATAATTAGGGAGAGCACAAATATTTCATATATATTTTGCAAGACAATCTCAAGCTGTGTTTGTTTTCCGGAAAGTGATTTCCGGGAAACCACTTTCCAAACTTTCCTGTGTTTGTTTGCCATTAGAAAAGTTGGTCAACGGAAAACACTTCCAGTCAAAGAAAAATTTGGCTTGGTTTTCAGGAAAGTGTTTTTCGGAAAATTTGGGCGGAAAACACTTTCCGGGAGTTGTGAAAAATTTAGAAATGTCATTATTTGCTAATTATATCAAATTTGATCCTCAAACTTTTGATTGCTATATATAATTTGTTTTGAATATTTATTTTTCAATTCCATCTCTTAAAATTTAATTTTTATATTAATTTTGGTCCTTATTTTTATAATTGCTATTTGCTTTTTTCTTATCATTTTTTATTGAATTTTTTTATCTATTAAATTTGGTCCTCATTTTTTTTATTGTTACTTATTTTATTTGAAATAATTTATGAAATGTTAATTATTATTATTTTAATTTATTCACCTTTCATTTTTTTTAATTTTTTAGATTTGATCTCTTTTATTTTGATTGTTATTTATTTTATTTGAGATAATTTATGAAATTAATTTTTTTTTCAATTTCATTCTCATTCAACTTTTTAATTTGTAAGATTTGTTCCTCATTATTTTAATAAACTTGAGAAAAATAAAACATTAATAAGTTATTTTTCCAGCTCATTTTCCATGACATAACCAAACACTGGAAACTGTTTTCCAACTTATTTTCCATTACACTACCAAACATCAGAAAATACTTTCCCGGAATTCACTTTCCAGGAATTCACTTCCCCGGAATTCACTTTCCAAAAGGAAACCACTTTCCTGCAAACAAACGGAGCCTCAGGTACCATTTTCTATAATAATGTACTTACTATTGTAATGAAAGAAGAATTAATATATCAATGAGTTTAAAGGCAAAAGCTTTTATAGGGTATTGGTTACAAAAATATTCTCGAAGGATTCACTTAAGTGAGTGTAGTGGTGAGGTGAGCAGTATAATAGCTTGAACTACTTTTTAAAGGCACTCATGAGATAAAACATATGTGCATGATCGAAAAAACACAACACTAATAAAACCTTAAAATCTCCTATACATTATGTGTAATAGTTTTAAACTTGGTTCAGAAAACCTAGTTCAAAACATAATAGTTATTTTGATTCTTCAAGTTAATACCTATCAATATATATAGCAAAAAATATTTGTCACTATGAATGTCATAACACAATTTTTGGGCTACTCCCCAAAATCTGTCCAAAAATAACAAAAATAAAATAAAAGAGGTCGGCGTTGGTAGGAAAATCAATGTGGAAATTTTGGTTGTTTTTTCAAGAGTCCGATCGTATCTCTTTTGTAGCCAAAAATAGGGAAAGTATAGATTTAAGGCAAAAATAATTTATCATTGGATAAATCTGTGTAAAAATTAAGTAGAAAGGTATAATTATATTTTTTATAGGCCAATTTGATTTAATCATAGGCTGATTTAAAGTATAATTAAATTTGGGAATTAATTTAAGATCCAATTGAAGGATTTAATTAAGTGCAAAAACTTAATTACACGCCATCATCCCCATCTCCCTTGGCAACTTGTTCTCTCTCTCTCTCTTGGTTCAACAACCCATTTCTCTCTCTAAAAATGGCTCAACTGAGTTTTCTCTCTCCACCAAAAGTGGCTGCCTAACCACCCAACATCACCCTTATCACCACCGTGAACTTCCCCTACACACAAGCAACCTAACCACACTCTCCTGCGAGGCAACAACCACGGTTGCAGTAGCTACAACGTGTGCCTCAACACCTTTGGAAGCTTTCTCTAGCCACCACAGGCCACCGTTGACGACGCCACCACCAGTGAGAACCACCTCGACCTCCTCTACCTAACGGTACTATCAGGCATACCTTTAATCACACACGAAAAATTAACTATTCATCATCTTCTTCGCCTCGTCGCTACATGCAATGGGACATAATTCACGTCCCACTGTTCATGCAGGTCAGGCTTGAGTGAGGCGGGCCGGGCTTTGTGCCCGGCCTAAACGACTAAGCGACCTAGGTTTCCAGCCCTCAAGGAGTGGAAGCCCAGCCCAAAAATAAATTGGGCTTCTAGCCCATAAGGACTGAAGCCCAGTCCATGCAAGGCAGGCTGCAGCCTATCTGGACTGACAACCCAGCCCGAAAATAAAAAAAATAAAAAAATAAAAAACACAAAAATACAAATTGGTATGAAAAAATATTTTTATTTGTTTTCTCTAGTATTATTATTATTATTATTATTATTATTATTATTATTATTATTATAAAAAAGAACAAAAACTTTGCTTTGTTTTGTGCATACGACCAAATTCCAAGGTTTTTCCTATCGTATTTTCGTAAAAAAATATGTTGCATCTTTCTCATGTTTTAAAATGAAAATTGGATATCGTAATCAATTTATGATTATCCGTTAGAATTTGGCTAAAATATCAAAAATAATCATAATTATTTTTGTTTTATCTATTAGGATGTAAATTTACATTGTAAAGTACATCTATAGAAAAAAAAAGAGTTTTAACAACGGTGTAAAGTTACATTGTAAAGTACATTCGTGGGTAGCAAAAAGGTTTATTTAACTGCGGTGTAAAATTACATTGTAAAGTACATCTGCAGAAAAAAAAATGGTTTTTGAAAATGCAGTATAAAATTTTTTAACTTAGAAAAACAATCGAACAATAATGCAACTTACCTTAGGTAGGGTGCACTGGGAGTGATGCATCTTCCCCTTGCACAACAAGTCCCCTTATCCAGACTCTTGTAGACCAATAGGTTTCTAGAGACCTTAATACTAGGTGGCGACTCCTAATAATTATAGTCATAATTTTTACGGCTATAAAACACACCCCTTTTCACTGTGCGCCGTTGTCCCCCAAATCCCGGGAGATTGCGGGGCGCGAAGCATGTAAAAAGTCACCGTCGCGACAATGAAAAGACCACTTTGCCTCAAAAACCAAATTAAAAGATATAATGTTCTAGAGAAAAAAACATAGTAATTATATTGTTGTAATGAATAGTAAACTGTGTCTTAAGATAAGTTATTGGGATGCTTAGGGCTTGTTTGGGACAACTGTTGTTGTAGCTTTTCAAAGTGCTTTTCGTGCCGAAATACATCAAAATGATGTTTTTTTTTATTTTTTAAAAATTATTTTTGACATCAGCACATCAAAATGATCTAAAAACACCAAAACATATTCATTTAAAATGAAAAAAAAAATTGAATTTTTTGGAAATGGCATTTCAAAAGCTGTCCCAAACAGCTTCTTAGTTATTTTTTAATTATCTCAAGTAAGAAAAAGGAATGATTAAAAAAATTGTGAATTTTTTTATTGTATTAAAATTTTTAAAATTTGTTGTATTTTAAAGTGAAACTTATTATATTTAAAATTACTCTTGCATAAAGAAAACGTTTTTTTCAATGAAGATAACACTACTATATACTATAATCTTAATCTTACACTTTTTTTCTTCTAAATTATTTATATTCCTCAGATTTACTTTCAATTATTATTATTCTGTTATTTTTTAGTTGCTATGTTTAAAACAACATTAATAATAATAAAAATCTTAACGCAATTTTTCCCATTTGATTTTCCACAAGCTCATAGGCTAATTATCGCAGGCCCATCATTCAAAAGTATAACTACTGTCATTTCCAAGTCCTCGGGAGTTTTTCTTCGTTCAACTAGAGTTTCCATGGGGAGACTAGGCATCTAGGAAGTGGTGGCAGAGTGGGTTTGGGCAGTAAAGGCTGTTACGTGGTGGGAAAAGTTGGCAATGTCGGCTGTGGAGGTGCTGGTATAGAAGGTGGCAATGCTGGTTTAGGGCAGGGGAGGTAAAGGGGGCAATTGCAGAAGATGACGAGGTGCCTCGCCGTGTGGAGGTGATAATGCAATGAAAAGAGCTAAGATGAAACAGTTGAAACTTGCCATCTCGATGCTAAGTTTTAAGTCCTGAAAGAGAGTATACGAACAAGAGATAAGCAAATAAAGAACAGCATGAGGTCACTGATTGTTGGTTTAATTTGTTTAACGTCTCTCATCTGGGCAGCATAACCATTCAGTTTTGCAGCTTCAATCAATTAAGAATGGAAGCAAGAAACTAAATCATTCTGATAGGAGACATGTTGATCTGCGGAGGACAAATGGTTTCAAAGTTCATGAAATGAAAATTTCCGGCCAGATAGAAATCTCTGATAGATTTGGATGGTGGACATTCGAATTCATGTCATCACATGATCAAGAAAACTCGGACAGAAGGGTTTTGAAGAAAAACAAAAATCGAAAAACATAATACAGTGATGATATATATCTCAAAGTACAAGAGCATAAATACAGAATGAATCAAAATACAAAAGAGAGAGAATTCTGCCACACAACATCATGAAAATGATCTAGTATAATCACTATCCGCTCACAGACATACTAATGGTGCATGTAAGCTCTCACTCCATGGTACACAGTGAAGAAACTCAGGGCTTAGTGGTAGCTGGTGGTGGGGAGAGGAATGGAATGGAGGGAAGTGTTGTTGGGATTGGAATTGTGGGTAGTGAGGGCATGCTTGAAAGTGGAGGCAAGCTGACCTTTGGGACAGCAGGCAGAGTTGGCATGCTTGGGAGTGGAGGCAAGGTGAGCTTCGGAACTGCAGGCATTGTTGGCATCGTAGGGAGGCTAGGAAGCGGAGGCAAAGTGGGCTTAGGAAGTGAAGGTTGAGTGGTTGTCAAGGTGGGCTGCGGCAGAGTTGGCATAGAAGGCAACGGTGGCAATGTTGGTTTGGGCAGGTTCGGGACAGAAGGCAAATTTGGCAATTGCAGAAGATTACGAGCTGCTTCGCCACCAAAAAACGACAAAGCAATGAAGAGAGCCAAGAAAATACACTTGAAAGTTGCCATGCTGGTAATGGCAATGGGCAAGATATAAGCAAAAAGAGGATTTCTGGAAATTGTGAGTGACATTCCAGTACTTTTCTTTGGTTTAATATAGAGGGGATGCAGAAGGGATGTTTGTGTTGAATTGTTGGCGTAGTTGAGAAAACTGGGGAGTTATTTTGAGTTTTGTTATTGTTAGGTCACTTTCATATCCATCTCTATTGAAAAACAATAGCATATGATGATTGTTGTTGACTACCAATGATTTTCTTCTGTTTCTTTTTCTTTTTTCCCACGCAAGCCTCCAAGTTCTTCTATTGTTAGTTCTATCATATGTTATACCGAAGAAAAACAGAATGGCAGTGGTGAGGGATGCAAATAATAAACTGATACATACTAGAACTGTGACTTGCAATGTTAGCTTTGATTTTGGAACTATATGAAGAAACTAGTTTGGTATTGAACTAGCTTAAGTGTCATTCCATGATAAATAAAGGTATAATACTGGGGCCTCATGCTAGGGAAATTTAGGTAGTCAAAGCTAAGATTGAAGCAATATAGAAATTTCCACCATCAACGACAGTGAAGGGCATTAAGAGTGGATTTGTACATGAAAAGTATTGGGATAATATACTAATAAAAAAAACAATTTCATTTTGATGAAAAGTGTGAGAAAACCTATTTGTTGCTTAAAGAGAAATTAATGACATCTCCTATAGTTATGGAACTAGATTGGGATTTATCGTTTGAGTTTATTTGTGATGCAATTGATTATACAGTTGGGATAGTATTGGGGTAGTGAAAGGATAAGACATTTCAAGAACTATTGTTGGAAGAAGATATTTGTCAAAAATAGAATTCAAACAAGCATATAATTACATGTTTTTTGGATGTGATGAACTCAGATCTTTTATCTAGTAAATTCATTATCGAACATGTTATTTTCAAACAAATACATTATTAAATTTCTTGTATGTATTTTCATCAATTTTTACTATCCCAAACCCACAGTTAACTGAATCCTAAATCTTTCGATTACAAGATGAAAAATCTTTCACATAGTTCAGAACACATGAAAATATTTTGTAATTATTTTTATCTCTCAGCATCCTTAATTTCATTACATATTTCTTCGTTAACTATTTCTCCTTAATTTCATCACATGTTTTATAGTGTGATTGGTGAACAAACACAAGTTTGAATCCTGACCATCCCAAGTTAATAGAAAGAAGAAAACATAACGTGTCACAATAACAGTACTGTTTTCAATGGAAGATGGAGAAGAAGTTGAGCTAACAATCCTATTTTCTAAACTAAACCAACCACATGGAACAACCAGATCTCGCCTTCTTACATCTCTATCTATATAAACCCATAATCATCCCCCGGTTTTTCACATCCAATATCACAACACACTTTGTTAAGAATACATCTGCACATCTGCCGTAATTGCAGATGTGCAGGTTACCGTTGTTGATTACTTGTAGCTTTATTATTATTTCCTTTCTCACGCAACAAATTCTGCAGTCTAGGAAAGTAGAGGTAGACAGAGAACATCATTATTTTTGTATATATATCAACACTGTAACACCAGATTAAGTATCAAAAATACATTTTTACAACTCTTTACATGGTATCAGAGCAATTTTTCTGCAATCGAATTGCTACAGGCAAACCTCCGTACATTTACAATCGAATTTTTTCTTCTTGCCCGTAAACCCAGATCTTGATTCCCACAGTGCTTGTTCTCAACAGCAGCTGCTCATCTAAGAAATCCTCAAAATCCCAGAATCCATCATCATCAATATTTCCCAGAAAACACCCAAACACACCATCAACGTATTGAAATCCCAGAAACCAAAATCTCAGCACAATGTCGCAAGAAGATACAGAAAATACAGCAAACGAACTTACCTTCATCCCAGCGAACCCCATTGTTGTCCATCAAGACAACTCTGCCTTTCCTACGGGCATTATGCTAGATGAAACGAATTTTTCCCTCTGGTCTCAGCTCATGGAGATGAGGATCGGGGCTCGTAACAAGGTCGGGTACCTCACCGGCGACACTGCAAGACCAGGACCCGACGACCCGAGACTCGAATCCTGGATCACTGAGAATCATCGCGTAAGAAGCTGGCTCATTGAGTCCATGACCCCGTCGTTGATGCGACGGTTTATTCGTCTCCCCACAGCAAGGGAAATTTGGGACGCCGTCTCTCGCACCTTCTACGACGGCGCCGACGAGACCTACATTTTTGAACTCAATCAGAAATCCTTTACAATAAAACAAAATGGGCGTCCTCTGGCCACTTACTATAATGAATTAGTGGCGACTTTCCAGGAGATTGATTGTCGAACTGCTTCCCAAGCCGGAACGGTGGACGGCGTACTTCACCTCCACTCGGCCATGGCGAGGCTCCGACTCCACATCTTCCTCAGTGGCCTCGATCCAGCCTTTAACCACATACGGGGTGAGATCTTACGAAAAGATCCCAAGCTCGACCTTGAAGGTGCTTACGCCTGTGTCCGGCGAGAGCACCATCAGAAATTGGTCATGGACGGTAGCTCCCCAGTGTTGGCTGAGAGCACCGTTATGTTTGCCAGAAGTCACAGATCGGAGAGGGAGAGAGGATTTGGCATGCTCAGTGGAGGAAATGGAGGTGAGAGAGAGGCAACGAAAGGAAATGGAAGTGAGAGAGAACCAGCGAAGGGATATGGGGGTGAACGACGGGTATTTTACCCGGGGAGTGAAAGTGGGGGTGAGAGAAAAATATTTAACCCGGGGAGTGAAAAATCAGTTTTCAATTCGGCCATTAAAAAAACTAGTGGGTTAATATGCAACCATTGCGGCGAAACGGGTCATTCTAAACAACGGTGTTATGAAATCATTGGATACCCGGACTGGTGGGATTTTAAGAAAAAACCCCGGAAAAATTTCGGAAAAAATATGGTAAATCTTACGGAAGTCGAACCACGACAACCGACTGCGAACGCTGTCCATTCAGGTATAATTGGTAAAAATTCTGCTTTATCTATTATTACTAAAAATAGTACTTGGATTATTGATACAGGTGCATCCGACCACATGACTAGAGACTCTGGTAACTTAAATTCTCCTAAACCTTCATCTCAGTCAGTTATCTATACAGCAAATGGTAGTCCTTCTCCTATTACTGGAGAAGGGTCTATAACATTGACCGAATCCCTCACCCTAGATACAGTTCTAGTTGTTCCGTCCCTAGCATACAACCTCCTTTCGGTTAGCCAAATTACCTCTGCTCTTGCCTGTACTGTAATTTTTTGGCCTTTGTTTTGTGTTTTTCAGGACATTGTAACCCGGAAGATTCTTGGCTATGGTGTTAGACGGGGACACCTTTATTTTCTGGAATTAACCGAGAAGGGGGGGTCAAAATTTAGTCAGGCACATCAAGCAAACAGCAAAGATAAAACTCAAGCACTCGTATGGTTATGGCACCGAAGGCTAGGACATCTGTCATTTGGGTACCTTAAAAAATTACAACCGCATTTATTTTCAGATATCAGTATTTCAGATTTTAAGTGTGACACTTGTGAATTGGCCAAAAGCCATCGTATCCCTTATTTACCAAGTGTGAATAAAAGTTCAGAACCTTTCGCAGTTATTCACTCAGATGTTTGGGGTCCTGCAAAAATTCCATCTTTTTCCAGTGCCCGTTATTTTGTTACTTTCATTGATGAATGCACTCGAATGACTTGGATTTCTCTTCTTAAAAATAAGAGTGATGTAGGGACAGTTTTTCAGGAGTTTCATAAGATGGTGACAAACCAATACCAGAGGTCAATTCGTACATTTCAATCTGACAATGGTAAGGAATTTGTGGACAAAATTCTAGGGACATATCTGGGTCACCATGGAATTCGACATCAGACTTCATGCACTTATACTCCACAACAAAATGGACTCGCTGAACGGAAAAATAGGCAAATTATGGAAGTTGTTCGGGCATCCCTGTTTGGTATGAATATGCCTAAGTTCTATTGGGGAGAAGCAGTCAAATCAGCTGCCTATTTAATTAATCGTACCCCATCCAGTGTACTCAATTTTCAAACTCCTCAACAGAAGATGGAATCTCTGCTCTCCGTTCCTCATCTACCAAACCTTGAACCCAGAGTGTTTGGATGCACGGTCTATGTTTACATACCTAAAGTTTTGCGTGGTAAACTTGATCCGTGTGCAAAACGGTGTGTTTTCATCGGTTACTCAGAATTTCAGAAGGGGTATCGATGTTATGATCCGCTGCACTCGAAGTTACATGTAACTCTCGATACCTCGTTTCATGAATTAGAACCGTACTATTCAGGGGGAGCATCTGGGTTGTCCCTTCAGGGGGCGAGAAACAGTGAAGAGAACGACGACGATCTATTTGAATTAGAGGAAAATGGAGGGAAACTCGATAGATTCAATGAAGAAATAAGACAAAATGGTATGGTCCCTAACAATGGTACTAATTTGGAATTATGCATAGATCAGAGGAATCTCAGCAACCCCCCCTCTCGGTCTCCAGAGGTGTCTACATCTACACCACTAGCTGAAGAATCAACCCAGAATACTTGTCCTCAGGTAAATCCAAACTATATCCTTGATGAAACCAATGAAATTCCTACTCTGGTAGAAAATAAATACCCACAAAGATCAAATAGGGGAGTCCCGAGGAAACAATATGAACCTGACCTACAAACCAAGACTAAATACCCTATCAGTAATTATGTGTCTTCTCATAGGTTGTCTACGTCGTATGCATTTTCTGTTAATCAATTATCTACTGTATCTATTCCTAGTAATATGCAGGATGCACTAGCAGATCAGAAATGGACTAAGGCGATGAACGAAGAAATGGAGGCACTTCAGAGGAATAGCACTTGGGAAATATGTCCACTACCAGAAGGGAAGAAAACAGTTGGGTGCAGATGGGTGTTCACTGTAAAACTCAAGGCGGATGGCAGTATTGACAGGTACAAAGCAAGGCTAGTTGCGAAAGGGTATACGCAGAAGTATGGGGTAGATTACCAAGAGACGTTTGCCCCAGTTGCAAAAATCAATACTATCCGCATCCTCATATCTTTAGCAGTTAACCGAGACTGGGTCCTACAACAATTTGATGTCAAAAATGCTTTCCTAAACGGAGACCTTGAAGAAGAAGTCTACATGGATTTGCCACCTGGAGCTAAACAAAAATCCTCGCGTAGAAATGAAGTCTGCAAGCTAAAGAAGGCCTTATATGGTCTGAAACAGTCGCCACGGGCATGGTTTGGAAGGTTCTCCTCTACGATGAAGGAATTTGGGTATAAGCAAAGCAACTCGGATCACACGCTGTTTATAAAGCACAAAGAAGGAAAGATTACAGCATTAATTGTGTATGTGGACGACATGGTTCTAACAGGAGATGATCCAGAAGAAAGAAAAGCACTCCAACAATTCCTAGCATCAAAATTTGAAATGAAAGATCTCGGACAACTAAAGTATTTCTTAGGGATTGAAGTCTCAAGGTCAAAAACCGGGATATGTCTATCACAAAGAAAATATGTGTTAGATTTGCTAACAGAAACCGGTATGCTCGCATGTAAACCAGTTGACACGCCAATGGAAATGAATCACAAGCTAGGAGAAACAGAAAATCAAACGCCAGCGGACAAAGGATGTTATCAACGGTTAGTTGGGAAGCTGATATATTTATCACATACAAGGCCAGACATAGCCTATGCAGTAAGTGTGGTAAGTCAGTTCATGCATTCACCTGGAGAAGAACATATGGAAGCAGTATATCGGATTTTAAGGTATCTGAAGAGTGCACCAGGAAGAGGCCTACTATTCTCAAAAAGGGAGATTCGCGAAATTGAAGGGTATACAGACTCAGATTGGGCAGGAAACCAGACTGATAGGAGATCGACATCAGGTTACTTTACGTTTGTAGAAGGCAACCTTGTCACTTGGAGAAGTAAAAAGCAGAAAGTAGTCGCTAGATCAAGTGCAGAAGCAGAATTTCGAGGGATGGCTCACGGTGTGTGCGAATTATTATGGGTAAAACATGTGATGCAGGATTTGGGAATTGATTATGAGACGTCTATGAACCTACATTGTGATAATAAAGCAGCTATTGAGATTGCCCATAATCCGGTACAACATGATCGTACGAAACACGTCGAAGTAGACCGACATTTTATCAAAGAAAATCTTGATCGGAAAATAATACAATTTCCATTTGTTCGGTCTGAAGATCAGTTAGCAGATATCCTCACAAAGGCAGTTTCAGGAAGAATATTTTACAATGCTATTAGCAAGATGGGCATGATAAATATCTATGCTCCATCTTGAGGGGGAGTGTTAAGAATACATCTGCACATCTGCCGTAATTGCAGATGTGCAGGTTACCGTTGTTGATTACTTGTAGCTTTATTATTATTTCCTTTCTCACGCAACAAATTCTGCAGTCTAGGAAAGTAGAGGTAGACAGAGAACATCATTATTTTTGTATATATATCAACACTGTAACACCAGATTAAGTATCAAAAATACATTTTTACAACTCTTTACACACTTCTTTGTTTTCTTCCTACGTAGTCTCTTCCAAGCATTAAAATCAAGATGGCGAGTTTCAACTGTTTTAACGTGTCACAATAACAGTACTCTTTTCAATGGAAGATGGATAAGAAGGTGAGCTAACAATCCTGTTTTCTAAACTAAACCAACCACATCTCTCCTTCTTACATCTCTATCTATATAAACCCATAATCATCCCCTGTTTTTTCACAAACAATATCACACACTTCTTCCTTTTCTTAATCCTAGCCTTAAATTCTAGCTTCAAGATGGCGAGTTTCAGCTGTTTTTACTTAGCTCTCTTCATTGCTTTATCGATTTCAGGCGGCGAGGCAGCTCGTCAGCTTCTGCAATTGCCCCCTTTACCTTCGGTACCCAACCTGCCTAAACCAACATTGCCACCAATGCCTTCAATACCAACACTACCACAGCCCACATTGCCAACCACACAACCTTCCCTGCCTAAACCCTCACTGCCTCCACTTCCAAGCCTGCCAACAATGCCTAGCCTCCCCAAGGTCACCTTGCCTCCACTTCCAAGCATGCCCTCAATTCCCACCATCCCTATCCCAACAACAATCCCATCCATCCCTATCCCAACAACAATTCCTTCTATCCCTTTCCTCTCCCCGCCTCCTGGAAAGTAGACCACGCTATTGCTCGTTCGGAGATGGATTACTATGCTTTCTGTCAGAAGTACGTATCTCTCGGTCTGTGTGAAGAAGTGCGAGGAATTGTGCCGTTTGCTTCTTGTGTTTTTCATTCTTTTGAGCGTTATCGCTTCCTATTTCCCTGTATTTCATTGTCTTCTTGAATTATACGTGTACCTATATCAATAAAATGAAAGTTGCTTCAAACATTGTTATATATCTTTACACATTTGATTACCAAACTCTTCTCTTTCAAGAATTCTGCTGAGCTAAGACTATTAATTAATGATGAAACTGTTGATATCTAACAAGAGATTATTAATGTTAAAACTTGATGTATACCAAGAGACTACAGCAGATACATAAAGTTGTTTCAAACATTATTATATATCTGGTGTCTTTTCTACACATTTGATTACTACAGTCTTCTCATTCAAGAATTCTGCTGAGCTAAGACTATTAATAAATGATGAAAGAGGTTTCTCTCGCAAGTAAAACACTATTTGTGGGAAGAGCCGATACTCTAATGACGATGTGCAAATCAGGTTACTAGAAGGTGGGTTTATACACTTGGTTATGTTTGTCATAACCCAATTTTGGGTTATTCCTCAAAACTACCCAAAAATAACAAAAAAATAAAATAAAAGGGGTTGGTGTCGGTAGTAAAATCAAGGTGAAATTTTGGATGCTTTTGAGAGCTCGATTGTACCTCTTTTGTGCCAAAAAATAAAGGAAATCGCAGATTCAAGGCTGAAGTAATTTATTATCGGATAAATCTGTATAAAAATTAAGTCAAAAGGTATAATTATATTTTTATGGGTCAGTTCGATTTAATCGTTAGCCAATTTTAAAGTGTAATTATGTTTGAGAATTAATTTAGGGTCCAATGGAACGATTTAATTAAATGCAAGGACTTGATTATATTTTAAATTAGTCAAATTAATTTTATTAAGGGCTTATTCGATGAAAAATCAAGTTCTTGAATTTATGTCACTTAGTAACTAGGATATACATCACAAATGAAAGTTCTTGAAAAATTAATTTTATTAAACTCCAATGTTTTATGTCACTTAGTAACTAGGATATACATCACAAATGTTTACTTTTACATCAAACAACAACTTGAAATATGATTGTGCAAAGCACTTAAAGTTTGTGACCTATTTAGTAACTAGGAGCATTAATCATAAATTTTTGTATCCGTGTCAAAAGACGAGTGACATCTTAAAAAAACTAAAAAAAAAGGAACAAATGAATTAATCTCTATAGTTTGCTATCTTGTTTGTAGTAGTAAGAAAGAGTAATTGGAGGATGAATGGTTGTATGATACATATGATTGAGTTTGTAAGTTTAAGGAACCATCTCACCTAAAAGCTCAAGCTTGTAGGTGAGGACCTAGAATATGATTTATATTATTCTCTAACACATCCCCTCAAGTGAAAGCCCTTTGGGCTTGAAACTTGCACACAGGCCCATACTACCTTGTGCTTGATTTTTATCAAATAGAATGGGGGTGGTGAGATTCGAACTCGTGACCGCTGGGTCAACAAGGCTCTGATACCATGTTAAGGAACCATCTCACCTAAAAGCTTAAGCTTTTAGGTGAGATGGTTCCTTAACAGTATAGAGGTTTGACATGGAGAAAATAGGTATACTTAAATTTTTTATTTGATATTGCATATGAATTGAGTTAAGATGTTCATGTTTGCAAGATGGCCCCCTGGATGTTGAAAATTGAATTTGCGTAAAATCATTGCCGTAACTTTTTATTGTTTTTTGTACTCGAGGACAATCAAGCATTTAAGTTTGGAGGTATTTGATAATGGAAGGTTTTAATCATTCCTGATTTAATTTGGAGAATTTTGTGTGATTTTTAACGAGTTTTAGATATATTCAAAGTCATGTCGTCAAATGATCAAGAAAACGCGGATGGAAGGGTTTTGAAGACAAACAAAAATCAAAAAACATAATAAGTGATGATATATATCTCAAAGTACAAGCATAAATACATAATGAATCAAAATACAACACCACTGTAATACTCTTTGGACAAAAGAGAGAGAATTCTGCCACACAACATCATGGAAATGCTCTAGTATACGCACTATCCGCTCACAGCCATACTAATGGTGCATATAAGCTCTCACTCCATGGAACACAGTGAAGAAACTCAAGGCTTAGTGGTAGCTGGTGGTGGGGAGAGGAATGGAATGGAGGGAAGTGTTGTTGGGATTGGAATTGAGGGTATCGAGGGCATGCTTGAAAGTGGAGGCAAGGTGAGCTTTGGGACAGTAGGCAGAGTTGGCATGCTTGGGAGTGGAGGCAAGGTGAGCTTCGGAACTGCAGGCATTGTTGGCATCGTAGGGAGGCTCGGAAGCGGAGGCAAAGTGGGCTTAGGAAGTGAAGGTTGAGTGGTTGGCAAGGTGGGCTGCGGCAGAGTTGGTATAGAAGGCAACGGTGGCAATGTTGGTTTGGGCAGGTTCGGGACAGAAGGCAAATTTGGCAATTGCAGAAGATTACGAGCTGCTTCGCCACCAAAAAACGACAAAGCAATGAAGAGAGCCAAGAAAATACACTTGAAAGTTGCCATGCTGGTAATGGCAATGGGCAAGATATAAGCAAAAAGAGGATTGCAGGAATTTGTGATTGACATTCCGGTACTTTTCTTTGGGTTAATATAGAGGGGATGAAGACGGGAGATTTGTGCTTTAATTGTTGGCGTAGTTGAGAAAACTGGGGAGTTATTTTGAGTTTTGTTATTGTTAGCTCACCTTCATATCCATCTCTATTGAAAAACAGTAGTATGTGATGATTGTTGTTGACTACCAATGATTTTCTTCTGTTTCTTTTTCTTTTTCCCCACGCAAGCCTCGAAGTTCTTCTATTGTCCACTCTTTATTATTTTGAGTTGACCAGCAATAAAGTTAGATACTGCTATGATCCACAGCGCCTGTTAACAAAAAAGTAAAATAAAAATAAAGATTTTAGAGAAACAAGTAACAGATCTCAATAAGATTGGTGAACAAACACAAGTTTGAATACTGAGCAACCCAAGTTAAGGGAAACAAGAAAACATAACGTGTCACAATAACAGTAAGAAGAATATTAAAGAAGACTTGGTACTCTTTTCAATGGAAGATGGATAAGAAGGTGAGCTAACAATCCTGTTTTCTAAACTAAACCAACCACATCTCTCCTTCTTACATCTCTATCTATATAAACCCATAATCATCCCCTGGTTTTTCACAAACAATATCACACACTTCTTCCTTTTCTTAATCCTAGCCTTAAAATCTAGCTTCAAGATGGCGAGTTTCAACTGTTTTTTCTTAGCTCTCTTCATTGCTTTATCGATTTCAGGCGGCGAGGCAGCTCGTCACCTTCTGCAATTGCCCCCTTTACCTTCTGTCCCGAACCTGCCTAAACCAACATTGCCACCGATGCCATCTATACCAACACTACCACAGCCCACATTGCCAACCACACAACCTTCCCTGCCTAAACCCTCACTGCCTCCACTTCCTAGCCTGCCAACAATGCCTAGCCTCCCCAAGGTCACCATGCCTCCACTTCCAAGCATGCCCTCAATCCCCTCCATCCCTATCCCAACAACAATCCCATCCATCCCTATCCCAACAACAATTCCCTCTATCCCTTTCCTCTCCCCGCCTCCTGGAAACTAAGTAGACCATGCTATTGGTCGTTTGGATTTTGATTACTATATATGCTTTCTGTCAGAAGTACGTATCTCTTGGTTTGCGTGAAGAAGTGCGAGGAATTGTGCCGTTTGCTTCTGGTGTTTTTCATTCTTTTGAGCGTTATCGCTTCCTATTTCCCTGTATTTCATTGTCTTCTTGAATTATACGTGTACCTATATCGATAAAATGAAAGTTGTTTCAAACGTTGTTATATATCTCTACACATTTGATTACTAAACTCTTCTCTTTCAAGAATTCTGCTGAGCTAAGACTATTAATTAATGATGAAACTGTTGATATCTAACAAGAGATTCATTGAGCACAAATGTTAAGACTTGATGTATGCCCAGAGTCATTATTGAAATTGTGTTTGTACATCTAATTATTTTTATTGAACTATCATCCTAAGTTTTGATCTCAACTATTGTGAGGCATAAGTGACACTACCAAAAAATAACGACCGAATTTTTCCGTCAAGATTTGACTGATAATACTACTGATAGAATGTTATAGTTGCCGTTTCGGTTAGTATATACCGACGGGTTTTCCCTACAGTATTTTGCAGACAATATTACTATCAAAATTGTTCTCTTGGTAAATAATGGTTGTAAACACAGAGAGAATTACACGAGATTCAAAACCTATGATGTGACTTTGGTTTTGTTAGAAATACCGACGAAGTTACCATCAAACATATTCCAATGATGATTCCATTGATAAATATGGATGAATTTGTGAGCACAATTAGAGTGAGATGAGAAAATCTAGTTCCATAACTATAGGAGATGTCATTAATTTCTCTTTAAGTAAGAAATAGGTTTTCTCACACTTTTTATCAAAATGAAATTGGTTCTTTTATTAGTATAATATCAAGTCGCGTGTTCTGCTTTTCACATTTTGACGCATGGTTGTGAGTATTGATGTCGAGTTTGACCAAGTGCAAAGTTTTACTGAGAAAGAGGGTTAAGTCATCCCATGTCAACTTAGATCAACTTGTGTCTATCATTTTTGTATGTAATGTTATTGTTTCATATTTTTTTTCTTTTGAATTCCTTGGTTTTAAATTGTTAGGTTTGGATTGAGTTTCTTATTGGTTTGGATCGAGTCAAATTTCAGGTAACAGGTTTGTTGGGTTAACTCATCAAGTCAAGTCTGACGAAGTTTAAGCGATGTAGGATTATTTGTTTCTCTATAATTTATTTTTTTCTTTTTGCTAAAGGGCATTGTTGATAAACAAAATCATACCAAATCTAACTTCATTGCTGATCAACTGCAAATAAGAAAGAGTGGACAATAGAAGAACTTGGAGGCCTGCGTGGGAACAAAGAAAAAGAAAGAGAAGAAAATCATAGCTAGTCAACAAGAATCAACATATGCTTCTATTTTTCGACTAAGATGGATATGAAGGTGAGCTAACAATAACAAAACTCAAAATAACTCCCCAGTTTTCTCAACTACGCCAACAATTCAACCCAAACCTCCCCTCTATATTAACCCAGAGAAAAGTCCTTTAATGACTCTTGGCTAGGATGCAAGTCTCGCATTTGAATATGAATTTTTCAAAGTGGAAAACAACTGCGGAAATAAATATTTCATGTAGCTAAACGATGGATGTCCTAACTGGTAATGCCAAAGCCAAATCTATTCCTTATTTGCATCAAGTGTTCGACTCACAGTGTTAACTCTGCCGGAACTGAAGTCATCCATGTAATATAACCCCTCTCTCTTAGTACCATGCCCAATGATCTCCTTCGTGAGGATATCGTGAAATTAACAAATTTTTGGATACATTAGTGCTACACAACTAAGTTCATCGGTGGCTTGTCCCACATAAATTAATTTACTTGAAAGAGATGGAACTAATAGAGTATTAGGCAGTGATATTGAAGATGATATGTCTACTGTTCCAACCCCTGTAACTAGATACATAACCCCGTTGGCATTGAATATATTAGTTCACCTTGGTTCCGTTGTTTCAATAAAATCATGTAGCCTGAATGTCATGTGGTCTGTTGATCCTAAATCCACTATCCAGTCATCATCGTTGCATTCCTTAGAGGTTAGTAAAGCATTGCTGTCGTAACAAGAATTGTTACCTTGATTCCCGAGAGATGCTGTTGTGATTTCATCTTATGATTCTTTGAGTGGAACTAACGAAAACTTGGGTTCGTCACTTATTTGTTCTGCATTCATCGTGGTTGCTCATCCAGTACCACCAGCAGCTCCTCTTTGCTTTCATCCCTTGAGTTCAGTCCACTATTCTAGATAGCCATGCAGTTTGAAACATGTTTCGCGGGTGTGCTTTATGTTCCCATAATAAGAGTAGCCATTACTTCCCTCATCCACCTGCCTTTTATCCTTCTGTGATGTAGAGTGCAATATTCCACCAGTTGTTGAGGAATTTCTAGGTTTGGCCACCTAGAGTTTGAGCTGTCGTTGAGGCCTTCCCTTCATTCCTTTAGAGAACATAGCAGTAGCTGGAGTGTTGCCATTATTTGAGAGCATGACAGCTTGTCTGGTATCCTCCCTTTGGACATAAGCATAAGCTTGTTCAACAATTGGAAATGGTTTGATTTGAAGTACATCACCTCGAATCTTGTCAAGTCTGTCATCTAGGCCATCAAGGAATGTATACACTCGATCTTCTTGTAAGAGAGAGTTATATTTTTGGATATCACTAGCACACTCCATTGGATTTGGTCTATGAAAATCAATTTCCCTCCATAAACCTTGAAGACCATTGTGATATGACTCAATTGGTTCTCTTGATTGTTTCATTTGAGTTACGTGTCTCTTTAACTCATAAACTTGAGATGTATTAGCCCCATCAAAATAGGTTCTAGAAATTGAATCCCATACCTGTTTTGTTGTTGGGAATCGAATGAAGTTGCTGACTATGGATGGATCCATTGAGCCAATCAGAGTTTTTTGTCCTCCATCTCCTAAACATAGGATCATGAGGTTCTGGTTGTGGTAGATCACCATTAATATATCCTAACTTGTCTCTTCTTGAGATAAAACATCTCAACAATTTAGGACCATAAAGCGAAATTGGTACCATCAAGTCTGATACCAATTTGTGTAGCAGTTGTATCATACATTACTGCTGGAGGTTGAGTTTGGAGGGATGTGGGGTTCTTGTTTAAGGCTTGAGTCATTCTTGTGAAGAGATCTTCAAGGTTTCCAGTCGAATTTTGTTGTTCCTAATCAACCAAATCTGTTGATGTTTCCATCGTCGCATAATGCTGTCATAGCAGCAGCTTGTTGCAGAAAAATCAAGAAAAGGATCTCCGCTCTGATACCATGTTAATTAGAGAGATTACTGGGAGGAATTCTTTCTTAACTCTCAATACAAATACTCAGTATATATATACATTAATCTGTAGTCCTACACAGCTACTTTAGGAAAGACCATATTCAGCATCCCATAACAATCGGGAGGCTTATAAATAGGAAATATGACAACTCTAATTTCCTAATGTGTAGAGATTTGTACAGCTCACGCCAACAAAAACATGTGATGAAATTAAAGAAATAGTTAGCGACAAATGTGTAATGAAATTAAGTACATTGAGAGATAAAAATAATTACAAAGTATTATCATGTGTTCTGAAAAACTTGGAAGGTTTTTCATCTTGTAATCGAATGAAATTCTAGCAAGTTCAACTAAATCTGAATGTCCGTGACCTACCCTCCAGATTGAGGGGGCGTGTAGAAAATCAAGTAACGGTTACTGAACTCAAGCATAAAGACCAGGAATCTGATCCACTCGTGATTGCAGTAGCAATAAAATCAACAAATCACAATTCTCTGTGAATGCAGCAGCAGAGGTATAACTGAAACATAATTGAGGAAGATATGGTCCTGTAAATTAAATATATACAATTGTTGCCATCTAGAATATATACGTTAGAGTTTGCTAATGTCATGCTATAAATATGAATATATGTACAGAACAAGATACAAGGGATAAACGTGTAATTCTTAATTGAATTATCGTATAGTTTGGATCGAGTCAAATTTTAGGTAACAGGTTTGTTGGGTCAACTCGTCAAGTCAAGTCAGACAAAGTTTAAGCGATGTAGGATTACTTGTTTCTCTATAATCTTATTTTATGTTTTTGGTAAGGGGCGTTGTTGATAAACAAAATCATACCAAATCTAACTTCATTGCTGATCAACTACAAATAAGAAAGAGTGAACAATAGAAGACCTTGGAGGCTTGCGTGGGAAAAAAGAAAAAGAAAGAGAAGAAAATCATAGCTAGTAAACAACAATCAACATATGCTGCTGCTTTTCAATAGAGATGGATATGAAGGTGAGCTAACAATAACAAAACTCAAAATAACTCCCCAGTTTTCTCAACTACGTCAACAATTCAAGAGAAATCTCCCCTCTATATATATTAATCCAAAGAAAAGTCCTGCAATCATCTTGTTGTTGCTTGTATCTTGCCTCATTGTCTTGTGATCAGGCCTTGGAACATTACCAGAATGGCAACTTTCAAGTATCTTTTCTTTTCTCTCTTCATTGCTTTGTCGTTTTTTGGTGGCGAAGCAGTTCGTAATCTTCTGCAATTGCCAAATTTGCCTTCTGTCCCGAACCTGCCTAAACCAACATTGCCACGGTTGCCTTCTATACCAACTCTGCCACAGCCCACCTTGCCAATCACTCAACCTTCACTTCCTAAGCCCACTTTGCCTCCGCTTCCGAGCCTCCCTACCATGCCAACAATGCCTGCAGTCCCAAAGCTCACCTTGCCTCCACTCCCAAGCATGCCTACTCTGCCTACTGTCCCAAAGCTCACCTTGCCTCCACTTTCAAGCATGCCCTCCATACCCACAATTCCAGTCCCAACTACACTTCCCTCCATTCCATTCTTCTCCCCACCACCAGCTACCATTAAGCCTTGAATCTCTTCACTGTGCTCCATGGAGGGAGAGCATATTATGGCTCTGAGCGGATAGTCCTTAGATCATTTTCATGATGTTGTGTGGCAGAATTCTCTCTCTCTTGTCCAAAGAGTATTACAGGGGTGTTTAGCTTTCGTTTCAGTTCATTTTTTTATTTTATTATTGTCTGTGTTATATTGTATTTTGATTCATTCTGTATTTATGCTCTTGTACTTTGAGATATATATCATCACTGTATTATGTTTTTCGATTTTTGTTTGTCTTCAAAAGCCTTCTATCCGCATAATCTTGATCATGTGACGACATGAATTTGAATATATCTAAAACTCGTTAAAAATCACACAAAATTCTCTAAATTAAATCAGGAATAACTAAAAACGTAAGTGTAATATATTATGTTATCAAATACCTCCAAACTTAAATGCTAACGCAAATTCATTTTTCAACAACAAGGGGGCATCTTGCAAACATCAACATCTTAACTCAATTCATATGCAATATCAAATAAATAAAAAATTAAGTATACCTATTTTCTCCATATCAACCCTCTAAAAAAACTTCCAAACTCAATCATATGTATCATACAACCATTCATCCTACAATTACTCTTTCTTACTACCACAAACAAGATAGTGAACTAGAGAGATAAATTCATTCATTCCTTTTTTTTTTCCAGTTTTTCTTAAGTTATCACTCGTCTTTTGACACAAATACAGAAATTTATGATTAATGTAGAAATATTAAACTTGCTTGTTATTGCTGATATTATTCTTGCATTTAAATAGGCATTACAATTTATTACAGAATTAATTGTTGATATTGAAGAGCTTGTTGAGCTGATGATGGTTCTTGTGGTCGGGCAACAAGATCAACAACAAAACAAGTAGGGATTGGATGTCGTGAAGAGATAAATACCTTGGGTTTTAGCTTCCCTATTTGAGTTCATGTAGTCATGTGGTGCTGTCATTATGGAGCTGGAGCAAATGTAATGAGATGTTGTTGTGACTGAGCTGAAGCAGTAGATCTCTGGTGAATTAGTGGTTGTGGAGATTGAATCAGCAGTTGCAGATTGAGATGCTGATTCATCTTGGACAATTTCTTCATCTTGGACAGTTGCTGCTGAAACTTGAGGATTTATCTATTTGACTGAGCTGGAGGAGATGACAAGGAATCTTTGATAAACTAGTGGATGTGGAGATTGAATCAGCAGCTACAGTTTGGGATGCTGATTCATCTTGGGTAGTTTCTTCATCTTGAACATGATAACTTATCTAAGGAGTTGTTGTAGAAATCAAAAATCAAAAAGTCAACAATTTGCCAAAGAACCGACACTGTTCAAATCAATTTCTGGAATTGCCAGAAAATGAAGAACACGAAGAACAGCTGCCCAGAATTTTATGAACACTAAAGAACAAACTTCAAGAAACAAATGAGCAGAATCTTAATTAGGTTACTGCCATAGCCTTTCCTTTATTTATAGCAAAAAAATAAAATAAATGATTACAAGAGTTCTAGTTGATTACAACTTCTTCTTGTACTAGATAAGTCCTAGAATTTAGATTGCACCTAAGCTAGAAAGCATGATCAACATGATCTGAAATAGATAAAATTCCCTACAGCTAATTCAATACTAATCTAAACATTAATACTAGAATTCAAATAGGACTCCATGCTCTAATCTTCAATCCGTTGCAGCCTTGATATCCATGATCTTCAACACTCCTCCTTGGATGCAAGGCTGCACATTCCTATCTTCATCCTTAATTCTTCAAACCTGTCTTTGGCTAATGGTTTGGTAAAGAAATCAGCCAATTGTTCCTTAGATGAGCAGTATTCCATCTCTAACTCCCCTTCTTGTTGAAATTGCCTCAATGCATGATACTTGATCTTCATGTGCTTGGTTTTGTTGTGAAAGACTGAATTTTTCGAAATTGCTATGGCTGACATGTTGTCACATAGCAAGACAGTAGGATTAACTTGAACACAATCAAGATCCTTAAGCATTTTTCTCAGCCAAACCAACTGTTTTGCTGCCACATAAGCTGCCACATATTCGGCTTCAGCTGTTGAATGAGCAACAATGGATTGCTTCTTAGAAAGCCAACTGAACACATTTGAACCTAGGACAAAGCAATATCCTGAGGTGCTCATCATGCACTCACTACCTCCCCAATCACTGTCAGTATAGCCAACAAGGCTGACAGGTTTGGACTTCACAAAATTCAGGCCGAGAGACTTAGTCCCCTGTAAATACCTTAGCACACGTTTGGCAGCCATGAAATGTGATTGATTTGGATCCTGCATAAACCTTGAAAGATAATTAACAGCAAACACAATGTCAGGCCTTGTGATGGTTAAATATAATAAGCTCCCAATCAAGCTTCTATAAGTCTTCCCATCACATTTTTGAGTTCCATCATCTTTCACCAATTTCACTCCTAGTATCATAGGAGTAGGAACTGATTTGCAATTTGTCATTGCAAAGCTATCCAAGATCTTCTGAACAAAGGATTTTTGACAAATAAAACATCCTTGTTCTGATTGCATTACCTCCATTCCCAGAAAATAAGACAACAAGCCGAGCTCATTCATCTCAAATTGCTTTTTCATGTTCAATTTGAACTCTTCTATCAGCTGCTTCTTGTCACCTGTGATCAGCAAATCATCCACATATACTGACACCATCAATACATGTTTATCAACATGCTTAACATACAAGGTCACCTCATTTGCACTTCTTTCAAATCCCAAGCTCAACAAGTGTTCATCAAGCCTACTATACCAAGCTCTAGGAGCTTGTTTGAGCCCATATAAAGCTTTCTTCAAAAGATACACTTGGTTTGAATTATCATTCTCAAACCCAACTGGTTGATCAACATAAATTTCCTCATTCAAATAACCATTAAGAAATGCAGATTTAACATCTAATTGATAAACATACCAGCCATTTTGTGCCGCAAGAGCAAGCAAGAGCTTCATTGTGTCATGTCTAGAAACCGGGGCAAATGTATCAGTATAATCCACCCCTGCCTCTTGAGCATAACCCTTAACCACCAATCTTGCTTTATGTTTGTTTATCTTACCATCAGCATTCAACTTTGTCTTAAAAATCCATCTTACCCCAATTATTTTCTTGTTTGCAGGTCTGTCAACAAGCTTCCAGGTCTGGTTTTTCTCAATCATTGCAAGCTCCTCCTTCATTGCAGCTATCCATACCTGAGATTTCAAGGCTTCTTCAACTCCAACAGGTTCAGCATCAGCCACATTGCACCTGCTATAAATCTCAGCCAAAGATCTCGAGCCCCTTGCAGGTTGGTCATCAATGTCTTCATCTTTTTCTTGCTCATAAAACTGAACCTGTTTAGGCAATGTTTCAGTTGTGCTCTCCCAATTCCATGCTGCATTTTCTATCATCTTCACATTTCTAGCAACAATAACTTTGTCAGCATTTACAACATAAACCTTATAACCCTTGGACTTTGAACTATAACCAATGAAGACTCCCATCTCAGCCTTTTCATCCAATTTCTTCCTATTAATTTCAGGTTTCAACACATAGCAAATACAACCAAACACCCTTAAATGATTAATGCTAGGTTTAGTATCATACCACAACTCATATGGAGTTTTATCTCCTAAAACTCTTGAAAACATTCGGTTCAAAATGTAAGTGGCTGTGTTGACAGCCTCAGCCCAGAATTTTAGGGGCATTTGTTTCTCAAACAACAAACACCTTGCCATCTCTATAAGTGTTCTATTTTTCCTTTCACTTACCCCATTTTGCTGAGGTGTATAAGGTATTGTTAGCTGATGTTTGATACCTTCTTTCACCAAAAAATCATCAAATTGCCGAGAGGTATACTCACCCCCATTGTCAGACCTCAGAATTTTGATTTTGCAGCCAGTTTCAAGTTCAACAGCAGCTTTGAACTTCAGAAACTCAAGAAACACATCAGCTTTTGCCTTCAAAAAATAACTCCAACAAAACCTGCTATAGTCATCAATGAACAAGAGAAAATACCTTGATCCACTCAAGGATTCATTAGACATAGGACCACACAAATCAGTGTGCACAAGCTGCAACTTAGATGTGGATCTAAGTGTATTATTAGGAAAAGCAACTTTTGTTTGTTTCCCTAGCTGACAAGCTTCACAAAACACATCCTCATTCAGTATATTTGGCAAACCATGTGCCATCTCTAAGTTAGACATCTTCCTTAAGGCTGCATAATTAAAATGCCCAAGCCTTTTGTGCCAAAGTATTGACTCATCCTCTCTACATGCATTAGCTTTCAAATATGTTGAATTCCAATCAACATTAAAGCTTCTATTCACCATTCTAGTGGACAATAACAGCACCCCTTTATCATCTTTAATCTTGCATATTCCATTCTTAAATGACAATGCATATCCAGTTTCTAACAATTGTCCCACACTCACAAGATTTTGCTTCAATTGAGGCACATACATAACATTCTTTAAAATTTTCGTACCTGCCATAGTGTCAACTGCAATTGCACCTCTTCCTTCAACTTGCACATAATCTCCATTAGCTATTCTTACTTTGGACAAAAACTTTCTATCCAATTCTTTGAACAAATCAAGGTCTGCTGTCATGTGATTTGTGCATCCCGAATCAATGAGCCAAAGTGAAGATTTTACCTCAGTTATGTTGCATGTAGGTTCTGCAATTACCATAAATAATTGCTCTTCTTTCTCCTCCTCAGCATCATCTTCAGTCTGTGCAATTCTTGCAACTTCAGTTTTCTTGCAAAATTTTTGCATGTGGCCGAATTCTTTGCATCTTCTACACTGGATGTTTTTAAGCCAGCACCAAGAGTCTCGATGATTAGTCTTCTTGCAATACTTGCAAGGTGGAAACTCTTCTCTCTTTTCCACTCCAGAGGTATTCCCTTTCCTATTGAATGACTGCCAATTGCTTGGCTTCCAGTTGTTGCTCTTTTCTCTTCTATTTTCAAAACTGTTTCTGAAAACAGGTTTGGCATGGTGCTTGTCTTTCACTTTTTCCACAAGTGCTTCACCACTTGACTCTTGATGTCTATAAGAGTGCCTCTCCTCCACTGATTGTAGAGCATTAATCAGCTCTTGAAGGCTGATTTCAGAGAGATCTTGAGAATCTTCAAGGGAACATATCTTATGTTCAAACCTGTCGGGTAAGCTCACCAAAACCTTCTCCACAATCCTTGAATCAGGAAAATCTTCCCCCAAAAGTCTCACTTGATTCACAAGCTTTGAAATTTGGGAAGAGAAATCCTTAATTGTATCTGTCTCCCTCATCTTCAAGGCTTCAAATTGCCTTCTCAGATTCATCACCTGCATCCTCCTTGATTTTTCATCCCCTTGAAATTCAGCCTTTAGCTTATCCCAAGCTTCTTTGGCTGTTTTACAAGCCATAATCCTTGTAAAAATCTCCTCACTTACTGCATTATGCATGCAAGTAAGTGCTTTGAAACTCTTGGCTTTTTCTTCATTGAAAAACTTTATTTGATTCAAAGTTGGATTATTGTTCAATGGAGTTGGAACCTTGTTTGTATCCACATAATCCCATAGATCAAAAGCCCTCAAGTAAGCCTCCATCTTTACGGCCCACACTCCATAATTCACACCTGTAAATGTAGGTGTTCTTGATGGAAAATTTGCACCAGAATCCATTTCACACAGCAAACAAAAATACCCGAAAAAGAACCCAGAAATTCTGTTTTTCCCAAGAACCTTTCAAAGCTGTCAAGCTTTGATTTTTAATTGACCTCACAAACAAATCACTCGTGTTTCACACAATCCCCACAAAGAACAACACTGCTCTGATACCAATTGTAGAAATCAAAAATCAAAAAGTCAACAATTTGCCAAAGAACCGACACTGTTCAAATCAATTTCTGGAATTGCCAGAAAATGAAGAACACGAAGAACAGCTGCCCAGAATTTTATGAACACTAAAGAACAAACTTCAAGAAACAAATGAGCAGAATCTTAATTAGGTTACTGCCATAGCCTTTCCTTTATTTATAGCAAAAAAATAAAATAAATGATTACAAGAGTTCTAGTTGATTACAACTTCTTCTTGTACTAGATAAGTCCTAGAATTTAGATTGCACCTAAGCTAGAAAGCATGATCAACATGATCTGAAATAGATAAAATTCCCTACAGCTAATTCAATACTAATCTAAACATTAATACTAGAATTCAAATAGGACTCCATGCTCTAATCTTCAATCCGTTGCAGCCTTGATATCCATGATCTTCAACAGTTGTGGCCAGAGGTTTGTCCACCCCACTCTTCAGTAATCAAGGGATTTTCTGCACTTTAAAATGCTGAGAGGTATGTGCATGTGTGTCAGGTGGCTGTATGCATCTGTAGGGAAATTGAGATTCATTAAATTTCACATGTCGTGATATGTAGATGCGATTTGTCTAAGGTTCAAGGCAGATATAGCTTTTGTGATTGGTTGAATAACCCAAAAAAACACATCTGGTGGATTTAAAATCCAACTTTGATCGTCCAAATGGTGCAAGTAAGGGATAGAAGGAACATCCAAAGACTCGCAAGGAATCGTAAGTAGGAGCAGGATCAAATATCACTTCATGAGGTGATTTGTTACCTAGAACTGGAGTAGGTAGACAATTGATTAGAAACACTGCAGTTTGAAAGGCTGCAGTCCAGAATTTTGTTGGAATAGAAGCATGTGATAACAACGTTAATCATGTTTCTACAATGTGTCGATGATGTCGTTTAGCTAATCCATTTTTTTCTAGTGTTCCTGGACATGAAATTCAATTAATGATGCCATTAGTTTTGAAAAGACTTTGTAAACTTTGATTAGCAAACTCACCACCTCCACAACTCTGAAATTTTTTAACATGTGTATCAAACTATGTTTCCATTTGCTTGAGGAATGAGGGAAATATTACTGGTACATCAGATTTTCGACTCTTAGGAAAGAATCATATATGTCGAGAATACTCATCAACAATAATGAAATAGAATCGATTTCCATCAAAAGAAGGGACAGGTAGCATATGAAACAGGTAGCTTAGTTGATTTTCCCAGTACACAACCTTCACAGGAAACATTTTGCTTATTCATAGTCGGTAAACACAACTTTGTAAGAATGTTGGCAGAAGGGTGGCCAAGTTGTGCATGCCACAAGTTGCTAGACACTTTATTTGCTAAGAAACTGACTAGAGATGCGGAGAGTTACTGCAAGTTGATTGGATATAACCCATCCTTCATGAGACCTTTAAGAATTACCTGCCTCGTCTTCATGTCCGTAAGTATAAATCCCCATGGATAAAACAGAAAAAAACATTTATTATCTCTTGTAAATTGAGACACAAATAATAGTTTCTTCTTAATTGCAGGAACCACAAAAACATCTTTTAGCTTGAGATTAGTGCTATGAAGAAAAATATGTCCAGTACCAGTGATAGACAAGTCCTGACCATTTCCAACCATAACAGAGTCATTTCGAGGATAAGATACAATACCATGAACCTCATTTCATTTGTGTCGGTATCATATGTTGGTTTGCCCTAGTGTCAGAATACCATGCCTCTTCTACAATTTCTCCAATTTTGATTGCAGCAAAGGCTTTGTACTGGTCAGCTTCTTTATTAGATGCAAAGCATCCATCTGTTTTGTGATTTGGTCCCCCACATTAAAAACAAGTGATGCCACTATGTCCACGACTGCTATTATGTGAGATTTGTTTCCGACAAGTTCCAGTAGAGTTTCTAGTTTGACGAGGTAAACGAGTCTATTTAGCTCGTGGAGAAGTGTTGCTAGTGAAATTTATTCCAGTGAAACCACAATGATTTTGACCACGAGCATTATGATTTATCCATGGCTTTGAGTTTTTGCGACCATGATTTGTATAAAAAGCCACAGAAGGAGCAGTTGTTTGTGCTCCTTGAGTTCAAATTTCAAAGTCGCAGAGTTTGCCAATAACTACTTCAATTGATGGAAAGAAATTTCTAGCATTTAATGTTGCTACTATAAGATCAAATTCAGATCCTAATCTTTGAAGGATACAAATGATGAATTCATCATCATCTATTGGTTTTCCTGCACCACAAAGAGACAAAGCCAAAGATTTTGCTTTGTGTAAATAATCTTCCAATGAAGAAGTACCTTTTGTCAAAGACTGTAATTCGCCTTTGATTTGTTGTATGCGATCTTGAGTGTGAGTACCATAAAGGGTCTCTAATGCCTGCCATGCATCATGTGAGGATTCACTATTGATGACTTGTGAAAGAGGTCCATCAGATAGGGAACTATTGATCCATCCAAGAATCAATTGATCAGTACGTAGCCATACTGCTGCAGCAGGATTTGGTTTCAACTCACCATTCTCATCAGTGATGGTTGATTCTGGGCAAGGGACTTCATTCTTAACGTATCCGAGAAGACCATAGCCACATAGAATAGGAATGACCTGTGCTTTCCACATAAGATAGTTGTTTGAAGCTAGCTTGATGGAGATATCATGCAGATGTGATTTCAGGAGTGAAATCTCAAGACAAGTGGAAGACATTGTGTGGCTTGATGAAGAAGATGTCATATTGATATAGGGCTCTGATACCATGTAGAAATATTAAACTTGCTTGTTATTGCTGATATTATTCTTGCCTTTAAATAGGCATTACAATTCATTACATAATTAATTCTATGGATTCTTACTATATATATATATATACATGATTTATGTGCAAAGATTATGGGAATCATAAAGTATATGGCGTCAATCATTCTGATCACAAAATGATCCTAGCATGATTTGCTGCATCTGCATATCTGCATTTGACTCCCAGCAAATTTTCATATTTGATATTTCCATATTTCTTAACAATTAATGCTCGTAATTACTAAATAGGTCACAAATTTAAAGTGCTTTGCACAATCATATTTCAAGTTATCATTTGATGTAAAAGTAAGCATTTGTGATGAATATCCCTAGTTACTAAGCGACATAAGACATTAGAGTAGATCACACTTCATATATACTTATTCATTTAATTTTATAATTGTTACCACTCTTATTTGATGAAACCTTCTTTAGAATTATATCAAAGGGAATAATATTAGATAGACAAAACAGTTATCTATTATGCCTTTCCACAAAACTTTGCAAGGAAAGAAGTACTTTCATAATTCCTAAGAAAATAAGTATGCTCAAACCTCGCTTGAAAAGACATTGCATATTCTAAGCCAAGGAATATCATGACTTACATAATAAGGATTCCAAAAGTGTTAAGATGATCCTAAATGAATCATAAATTCAACCTTTCTATTTTAGAGGAGAAAAATGAACCATAATTTTAACAGTATAATCATAAGTTAATATTACACATCACCCTTAAATTTAATTTTTACATTGTCCTCAATAAGAAAGGAAAGTATAAAAAGAATGGTATATAAGCACTTCCTTTTGGTCTACGCTGGTATGGTGTTGGTTTCAAAGTAGTAATTTGCTTGAACGTTTCAAACTTGCACAAAACAATTAAAAATTAGATAGGGTGAGCTTAATATGTTATTTTTGTGAGGTTGGGTTTCCTCCCAATAAGCTCTTAGTTATAATAAGTAGCTCAATTATTTCATGCTACTGAGCTTGGACAAGATGGATGTTATTCCTCTTGCCAATCGATTCCCTCATTCGCATAATGTTTCAAGCATTGTCACATCAGTATGGATGTTCCTTTCTCCTCACTTTTCACTGCAGGTGAAAGGAGGGAGTGGATTAATTCATTCTCAAATGCTCATATGCGTCTGTATTGTGGGTAGTTGTGGGGTAAACGCAACGTCCAGCCCAGCCACTAAAAATGGTTGGCTGAAACGGCCAACCCAGGTAAGACAGCCATGCCCTAAAATAATGGGTTGTTTCGTTCCATCTAGGTTGGGACAACAACCCAATAAAAAACCAAACAGAAAAAATAAAATAAAAAAATCTGCATAAAACATACAAAATTAAAATTGCATTTGAAAAAAAAAATTATTTTGGTTCGTGTATGCTGCCGAATTCTAAAAATTTCCTGAGCATAAATTTCAGAAAAAAATCACAAATTTTCACATGTTTTAAAATGGAAAAAATAGGGTATTGAAAAAATGGAAAAAAAGGAAAAATCAAAATTTTTCACATGTTTCACAAATTTATGATTATCATTACAGTACGCCTAAAATATAAAAAATATTTCAACAATCATTTTGTTCTTTTTTTTGTAAACTTTAATTATGAGGGTGTAAAATTACATGGTAAAGTACACTCACAGATTTCAAAAAGATGATAAATGCAGTGTTAAAATTAAAATTTTAGGACGGTTAAGGTTTTGACCTAATGAGGTAGAGACTCCCTCATGAAAAAAGATCTACTTTTACACTTAGAAAAGACCAACAAATAGAAATATGACCTAAAAAACAATAACACAACAATGCAACTTACCTCATGTAGAGTGTCCTGGAGGTGATGTGTTTTTTCCTTACACAACAAGTCCTCTTAATAAAGAATACCTAGATAAATTATTTTTTATTAATAAATGTATAAATTAACAATATATTGTTTGTTCTTTGAAACTAGAAAAGGCATGATCAAGAGATGCATTATGAGCAAGTATATAAATGACGCAGAACGGAAGGTAATTAAATAATGTGAAGAAAAAACTCAAATGTATATTGTGTCCCGTGTCCTCTGTTCTCTGCCATTAAGGGCCTATTTGGTATTGCGGTTGCTATTGCGGTTGAGGTTGAAAAAAAACAGTTTCAAAAAAGCGCTTTTTACTGTGGTTCAAAAAAAGCAGTTAAGTGTTTGGTTAAAATTGTGGTTGAGTTGAAGGTTGAAGAAAAAACAGTTTTGGGTGTTTGGTTTCCAAACTTTACAAACTGCTTTTAACTTGTAAAATTACTTAAAAGGGCATGGAAATATACACACACATTGATCCATACATCCATACATCCATACATACATACATATATATATATATGTAACTTGTACAAATAAATTTAAAAATAAATAAAAATTTCTATTAATGTGAATACTTCAAATAAAAGGGAAAATCATTTCATTCTCCCATCAAACTATTTGCAATGCTCTCGCGCACAATATCCATATGGGAATTTCTACCCGAAGTCTGACTAGTTTCACATGCTACAACATCTGGTAATAAGTCATCTGGGATATAATCGGGATTACGATCATATTCAACAAAAACATCATCATGTTGCGATCTCCTTCTAATATAGTTATTGAGTGCCATCGATGCAACAATAATCGCAACCTGTGTTTTGTAAGGATAAGGTGGCATGCACTGCAAAATTTTCCACCTTTGCTTCCATACTCCAAATGTCCGTTCTATCACATTATGTAGTGATGAATGTGCACGATTAAATACTTCGCGTCGTCCACTTGGTTCACCCCGACGTCGAAAATCTTCTAAATGATACCTCTCCCCTCTATATGGACCTAAATATCCATACTCATTCGGATAACCGGCATCAACCAAATAGTATTTTCCTGAAAATAGAAACAAAATGCAACTTTTATATTAATTCAATAACAAAAGATGAATAGTAATTTATTGAAATTATCATATCTGTAAGAAATAAAAATTGACAACCTTCAGGCGGTTTAGGAAATTTGATACTCGTACTGTTTATAGCCTCGAGAAAAATACGTGTATCGTGCGCACTACCTTCCCATCCTGCCCATACAAATGTGAATTGCATGTCAAAACTACAGGCCGCCATGATGTTTTGTGTTGGGACACCTTTCCTACCAATAAAAGGAATTTGAAGTTCCGGTGAAATCGTTGCACGAACATGTGTCCCATCAATTGCACCAATACAGTTCTACAGGTATGAAAAAAAATGTATTACGATATAAATATTCAAACAAAATATACAATTTTGGTGCAAACTACCTTAAATGTAAACTTAAAAAATTACCTTGAAACGGGGCATAAATCTTCGATTCATCACAATTTGTATCGGTGTGTTGGTAAAGTCTGGATCAGTTGGTTTGATGATATCTATAGCAAACAGACATAATGCTTTAAGGACTTCTTTCATACATCTACTTACAATTTCGCTAGAATGCTGAAATCTTTCTTGCACATGTCGATTTGATGCCCCAACTGCAAGAGTAAATAGAAACATTCGTACCTTCTCGAGTACGCACATCCTCCGTGAAGGGTTTAAACCATAACGCGTTTCCAATTCATAACATAGGCTCAGCAAAGTGTCTCTGTCCATCCTAAACATGTTAACAGAGCATTTCCAATTACCACTTAAAATGTCATTCAACCAACGCATCTCTGTATTATATGAAACCATACATGGTTCTTTATGAATATAAGTAATATAATATAGGGGTAATGCGCCAGCCGTGCATAAAATTATTTTTTCATCATCATATTTTCTTTGTATAAAAGTTGCCTCATCTTCATCGTCATCGTCTTCGTCATCGTCATCATCTTCGCTACTGTCATCATCGTCATCATCATCATCATCATCGTTGTCGGTCCCAGCAGTTCCATCATCAACGTACGCGTTGTTGTTTCCTTCATCGGCATCATAGTTAATGTGCTCAATAACACGATCCATAACATTGTCATACTCACCTTCAAAATCCCCGTTTAATAGAGCATTAAAATGTGTATCATCCATATCTAGAAAATAAGTCCACACCTGTTGACATTACAAACTTTGAGTCACGATAGACATTTTGATATTTGGTTATTGAAAACAAGCATGGTTAAACAATATGATGTTAAGAATATTTTTAAAATATTTGGTTATGCTATGTTTTTAAAATATTCAAAAAAAACATTCATTAAAAATGTCACAATAATTTCACAGTAGTAAGAGGAAAACATGCGATCAACATATTACTTATGACGTTAGAATCCAATACAAACACAAATATGAAAATCAAATATTCAAACAAAGTACTAGAATTGCAGTTAAGAATTAGGTGAATGTGCGATGGTAGTTCTAAGCCAGCGGTATTTTTGTTGTATATCATTGATGCTAGCCCACATTTCTCTATTTCTTCGCACTTGTAGAAATTGCATGGCGCGGAACAAAAAATTATCGTCAGCTGTCGAACCAGGTATTGATTGGAGCTCAGCCATAACTTCCGGAATACTACAGCCTGGCAAGTCTTTATTTGCAGAAGTTGAATCACTCCTACTAGACATGCTGTCGAGAAGCTGTTGCTGAATTGATACTAGCTGAGCACCAATTCCAGATGACTTTTTCTTTCTAGATCTTGGCTCCGGAACCTCTCTTTATTTTCGTTTACCACTGCTCCTGGTGTTGCTACTAGAAGATATATGCTCCCCCCAACGCCTCGAGAATTTTGATAATTTTTAAAATTTATATCCTCATGCTCATCTGAGTCCCCGCTTCCTTCCTCCAAATCAGCACCTTGTAGACCGACGTTTATTGCCTCCAAATCCTCGTCAATGCCAGGTACTGTGCCCGATGATGGTGCCCATGCATGTTGTCCGGTAGCGGTGACTCCAGAGAACATTCTATCAAATTTGAACTTCAATGAAGGCTCGATTCCGGCAGTTCTAAATTTTCTAACTCCTCTATTTTCCTACATAACAAAATTAATGCTCTTGTCATTGTCTTCACAGAACATAATAACATTTTAGAAAAGAAAGGAATAACAAATACTGACCTGAATTCGTGCTTGCCACCACTCATCACTAGCAGCAATCGTTCCTAATTCATTACTCCAGCCCACACCAGTTTCACCAATCAACTTATTCCACAACGGCCAGTTTTTTTTACAAGAATCCCATTTATTTTTAAATTGTTCTTTTAGCAACGCTATACCCATTTGCTCTCTAAATGATGTTGCAACGTACTTCCATCCGTTTTTATCAAAATGCGAACTCGGTCGCATACCCATACCAATTGCCCTAATGCATATATCACAAAATATATGCAAGTGTTCTGTACTCCAACTAGCTTTCGTAACTGGCTCAGAATCAGCCATGATATGTTGTGAAACTTTGCAAAAACACAACAAATGAACATTACAAACCGGCAATACATAATATGAACGAACGATTACTATCATGCAAAAAATTAAAGTAATAACTGACATACAAAATGTTAATTTTTGAAGTCAATTTCATAAAAAATGAAAATTGAGGATTGCTTCCACAAAGTGATTTTACTAAAAAACTAAACACACCCTAAATAAATGGTTCTCCTTAGCCTACTAAATTGATTTGATTATGTAAAGAAGTTATTGGATTGTATTACTATATATTTAATTTAAAATAATTACTATATAGTTATTATATTTTCATAATTACCAAATTTAAATTTATTTTAAATTTACTAAATGAATTATTTCTTAAAGTTAACCCTCCAAATCATTGTAACTGTCAACATCCTTACTTCATAATCCCAATCTAATAACATTAAACAAGAAACTTACATCATAATACACCACATTGAGGTCTGGGATATGTGCCCACACATAAATGCAACTGTTGTGAATGACATTTCTAGGTTCATTTTGGTGTGTTTGTGTATAGATGGCAAGTGTTTGTGGGTTGTGTTTATGATCTCTCATTCTCATTAATGTTTGTTGGTTGTGTTAGTAGGTTGTGATCTCTCAAGTGATTAGGCTCTCTCAAAAACACAATTGCCTCAAGAAAAAGCAGCTATGATACAATTTGTTTATGATATTGCAAAGAAGACTGATTTTGCTTATAATCATTGCAGCAGAACTGGTTCATTATTGAATTTCATTGCATTTATTTATACATTAAAAGAAAACAGAATTGCAAGATATTATTCAGGAAAATCTGATTTTCTGTTACATAGAATAAAAGATAAAGATTTCCATTTGAATAGCAACAACAACAATCTTTGATAGTGTCAAATATTCTGCTGTAATTTATTTTGCTTCTAGAGTCACTCTTGCTCAACACACAATATGAACAATTGATCATCCTCATACAAAGTTTTCAAATATAATTCCAGTCTAGCTAAGAAACATACATGAAGAGATATAATGCCTTTAGGCTGTAATTGTGGATCATTAAGTTTAATTCACATATCGAGAAGACTTGTTATTTCACTATGTACAATGAGGATTACAGGTAAATATATAGTAAAGGATAAACAACTTTGATCCTATAATCATGTTATCCTGCCTATCATTTGCCTATAATATTGTTGCTATAATTTCTACATAATGGTAACATGATTTTTTCCCCTATAATCTATCTTTTCTACTATCATAGAGATATTAAGGAAGGCAATTTTCCCAGTGACATTTCAAGAAAGAATCACGCAAAAATGGAAAGATTAATATTTCAACATTCCCACTCAAGTTGGTGTATGTATATCGCAATTTCAAACACAGAAAATTATTACAACTTCAGATAATATACTGAGAAATTTCACAGCAAAAATTCACACAACTTTCAACAAATTTACACAGAAAAATTTGTCAACAATTTCAACAACTTCATCGAAAATTAACAAAAATAATTCTCAGCAATTTCACCCATTTCACAGCAATTTAACCGAGAAAAATCACACCAATTCCAACAATTTCACAGAATTCTTCACAGAACAAACTCACCAAATTCATCAAAACATTCTCGGCAATTTCTCAACTATTTAATCACACATTATACAGTGCAATTTCAACCATTAAACATAAATATATTCATTCAACAAATTTAACAGAAATTTTCAAAATTTCTGTTAAACAGACATTTTCAACAAGTTCATGAATTTAAATACATATTAATTCAAAAATTAAACAGAAAAAAATGCAAGTAGAGAAGGGGAGAAATGAGGCAAGTACCTGGAATTGTGCAGAGAAGGAGCTGAGGTTGACTGATTTACTTCGGGGCTGTGGGATAATTTTGGGCAGATTTTGGGGTTGAAGAAGATAGGTTTTTTAGAGATAGGGCTGTGCAGAGAAGAAGGGGTTGACGAGAGCTGGATTTAAAGGGGCTGTGGGATAAGGTTTTGTGGAGAAGAAGATAAGATTTGTGGGATTTTTGGAGAGAGGGATGTGCAGAGAAGATGCCCGTGAAGAGGCTTTTGGCAGAGATTCGTCTTTTTGAGGGTCAATTGCAGAGAAGATGCCCCTCAATCAGTTGGCTTTTGGCAAAGATTCCTGGTGAATGAAACCCGTGAGCTGCACAGGGTTTTTTGAGAGAGGGATGTGCAGAAAAAAGGGAGAAGATGAGGCACCCGTTTGGTAGAGAAGAGAAAGGGAGAAGATGGGTGCAGAGAAGAAGGGAGAGACGTGCAGAGAAGAAGGGAGAAGATGATTTTTGGAAAGGGAGAACAAGATGTAGGCTTTGGGTAGGTTACTCAAAACAACTTTGAATCCCCAGTATTTTAATTTTTTTGAGAAGAGAAACGGGGATCCAATCCCCGGTTTCGAACGGCGTTTCAAAAGCACCTCCAAGGTGCTTTTTTTGAAACGCCGTTCGGGTGTATAAATGGGGTGGGACCCACTAAAACAAAACGGTGTTTGGTAAATACCAAACACCAAAACCCCGTCCCGTTTGGCAAATGTGGAACGCACCACGTTGCCAAACGGGTGCTAAATAGGCATGACCAGATTTCAAAGATTACAATGTTAATGCAGTAATTTTGCCATATATTCTAAAACGGGAAATAAAACAAAATTAAATGCAGACAATTAACTGGAAAATGCATAACGGAAACAAAAGTAATTGCAGAAATAAAAACCGATGCATATCATCTGTGATTTGAGACATTGCCGAGAATCCAGCTTTTTTTTAATTCCTAATCTTCCTGTTGCCAGTTGACTTGTGATTTTTGGACCGTTCCTTCTTCTTCATTTTCTTGTCTAATTCTTCTTCGAATTCTGCAGCAAGTTGTTTTGCATCAATAAACCATTTCCGAGCCAAAATTTTATACAGTAATTAAACCGTACCAGAATTTTAGCACAAACTTAATTATGCGACCTGAAGATAATCGATGATAAGTTTGCCTATATACATCAATAATTTTCTTTAATTCCCAAACCAATTTGCCATAGTGCTGTCAATAAAATGTATAAACATAACCAAGTGTATAGACCCACCTTCTAATAACCTGATTTGCACATCGTCATTAGAGTATCGGCTCTTCCCACAAATAGTGTTTTACTTGCGATAGAAACCTCTTTCATCATTTATTAATAGTCTTAGCTTAGCAGAATTCTTGAATGAGAATATTGTAGTAATCAAATGTGTAGAAAAGACACTAGATATATAACAATGTTTGAAACAACTTTATGTATTTGCTGTACTCTCTTGTTATACATCAAGTTTTAACATTAATAATTTATTTTTAGATATCAACAGTTTTATCATTAATTAATAGTCTTAGCTCAGCAGAATTCTTGAAAGAGAAGAGTTTAGTAATCAAATGTGTAGAGATATATAACAACGTTTGAAACAACTTTCATTTTATCGATATAGGTACACGTATAATTCAAGAAGACAATGAAATACAGGGAAATAGGAAGCGATAACGCTCAAACGAATGAAAAATGTTGCACCCCAAAAAAAACAGGCGCGGCGTCCTGACGACTCTTCCCCGTGTACGGGGAAATATCATGTGTCGGGGGGGGTTATCTATTTTCGTAAAAAAAAGGGAGTCACCACCTAGTATTAACGGTTACTAGGAAACCTAAAACTGGTCTTTCAGAGATTCTAGGGTAAGGGACTGATTGCGTAAAGGGAAGGTTTTAGCACCCCTAGTACGCCCTACCTAAGGTAAGCTGCTTGACGTTTTTGTTTGCTTATGATTTGATCTCTCAAAACATATATTAAATAAATGGAAAATGGGATATTACTCCGCCGAATATTTTGGATATTAACCCTTTAGGATTTAATTATCCAAACACCGACAGTGAATAATAGCATATTATTCCTGTCGAATATTTTGGATATTAACCCCTTTAGGATTTATTTATCCAAATACCGACAGTGAATAATAGCATATCATTCCCGCCGAATATTTTGGATATTAACCCCTTAGGATTTATTTATCCAAATACCGACAGTGAATAATAGCATATCATTCCCGCCGAATATTTTGGATATTAACCCCTTGGGATTTATTTACCCAAATACCAACAGTGAATAAAAGCATATCATTCCCGTCGAATATTTTGGATATTAACCCCTTTAGGATTTATTTATCCAAATACCGATAGTGAATAATAGCATATCATTCCCGCCGAATATTTTGGATACTAACCCCTTGGGATTTATTTACCCAAATACCAACAGTGAATAAAAGCATATCATTCCCGTCGAATATTTTGGATATTAACCCCTTTAGGATTTATTTATCCAAATATCGATGGTGAATAATAAATTCCCAAAAAAAAGATTTTTATATTTTTTTGAATATTGGCCAATACCCTTTGGATTTTACAAACATGTTGTAAAATCTCAAAATGCAAGAAATGATTTTTTCTTTGCGAAATCCATGCTAAAACTCATTTTCTCTTCAAAATCCAAGATAATATATATTTTTTCAACAAAAAAACATTTTTTTTAAATATGCTAGTGTATTGGCCGTATGCAAGAAAACAACACTTTTTTTTTTATATAAATATTTTTGGAAAAAATTGTATTTTTATTTATTTTATTATTATTTTATTTTTTAGGGTGGGCTGGCTGTGAGCCCATTTACTGGGCTGTCAGCCCACTCCCAACAGGCTGGGCTTCCAGCCAGAAGGGCTGGAGCCTTTCAAAGATTAGGTCGGGCACAAGCCCGGCCCAACTGACCTGCGGGGGAGTGAATTAAATCACTTCCCCGCATGCAACAAAGAAGAAAATGAACAGTACAAATGGCAAATTTTCGAGTGTGATGAAAGGCTTACCTGTTAACACCTTTGGGTAGAGGATTCCGAGGTGGTTCTTTTGGTCGTGGTGGCGTCGGATATGGTGGCCTGAGGTGGCCGGAAACTGCGTCGGAATGGAGACGGTTCACATTGCAGACGAAGGACTTGTGTTGCCAAATTCTTGCTTGAGATACTGTCTGGTTTTCTGGGGAGGCAGGGAGAGTCTGTGGCAATGGACTGGGGTGAGGTGGCTGGGATTGGTTGCTGGAGTCGTTGGACCGAGAGGGAGAGAGAGACAGTGATCGGGTTTTAGGGAGAGAGAGGCAGAGGACGTCGAGATTATCATGCAGGGATGATAGAACATGCAGGGGAGATGCAAGAATTGCCTCAAAGTTTTTATCTAAGTGGCTATGCCATTCTCCCTTTCTCTGCGTTCCTCACTGTTTTTCGAGAATTTCCCTCTCCGTCCCCTTCTGTTTACCTTCCTTCTTCTCCTCTCTCTCTCTGTTTTCTCTTCCCCGTGCACTGCTATTTATAGCAGTGCAGACCAAAGCCGAGGAAGGTAAGAATCTGGAAGAGGTGCTGATGGAGGTAAATTAGGAAGAAAATCACGTTTGATTAGGGACAAATAAAATTTGATCTGTTTGTCGTGGCCCGAGATGAATTAGGAAGAAAATCAATTTGAAAAAGGAAGAAAATGATCTGCTTGCCGTGGTGGAGCTGAATGGGGAAGAAAATTAAATCGAAAAAGGAAGAAATTTTGATTGATCTGCTATGATCAATATGGCGCGCCTGGAAATTCAATGCACGCCAGTGCATGTTTCCTTCCTTTTTTTTTAAAATGCAGATTTTGAAATTTTTAGGAAAGGAAAAAAATGATTTGGTCCTCTAAAAATTCTATAATTGCACCCAATTGGATTTAAATTTGACTTTACGCAATTAAATCCCATCAAAAATTCAATCTCAACCTTTGCTTCGCGCAACTTTCTAAACTGGCCCTCGGCTCCTGATTTTCACGATTTAACCCTCAATTGACCATTAAACTCTCAATTCGCTCAATTTCGCCCCCTCGAACAAAAATCTATTTTATATTTCAGATAAATAAAGAGTCAAAAATTGGGTAGCAACAAAAAACACCAGAAGAAAACGGCACAATCCCCTGCACTTCTTCACTGAGACCAAAAGATACGTACTTCCTGACTGAAAGCATAGTAATCAAACTCCAAACGACCAATAGCATGGTCTACTTAGTTTCCAGGAGGCGGGGAGAGGAAAGGGATAGAAGGAATTGTTGTTGGGATAGGGATGGATGGGATTGTTGTAGGGATAGGGATGGTGGGAATTGAGGGCATGCTTGGAAGTGGAGGCAAGGTGACCTTGGGGAGGCTAGGCATTGTTGGCATGCTTGGAAGTGGAGGCAGCGAGGGTTTAGGCAGGGAAGGTTTGTAGAAATTTGTGTGTTGATTGTGTTTATTTTGTGGTTTTTTGCAGGTTGATTTATTTGAGAGATATGGGAAAGCTTTGAGAGCTGGGAAGAAGAAATTTCAGAGTAAAAAGATAAGAATGTATTTTAGTATTTCTTGCTTACAAAGTGCTTGATAAAATGCTCTTATATAGATTTGAGCATGACATTTACGTTTTCTGTAACCTGCTGTAACTGAATTGAAAAAACTAATTGAAAATAGTTTGTTACAACTTCTTCTTTTAGAGTTAGTTACGTCCAGCTGTCCTTGAGCTTCTTCTTCTCCTTCTCTCTTCTTCTGGAATCACCTTGCAGGCTTGTCTTCTGCAAGTTTGCATAGTCCAGTAATTAGCTTATTGTTCAACAGCCTCTCCTAAGCTACTTACTGGCTTTACCCCTAGTTTAAACCTTAATTGGTTAAACCTTTCCTTAAGCAATGCCTTGGTAAAAATGTCTGCAAGTTGATCCTCACTGCTGCAAAACTTCACACTGATTTTCCCCTCCTGCAGTGCTTCCCTTATGAAATGAAACCTCCTGTTCATATGCCTAGTCTTTTGATGAAAGACTGGATTCTTTGCCATAGAAATGGCAGACATATTGTCACAAAACAGAGGTGTTGCCTCTGTTTGCATCTCCCCGAAATCATCAAGAACAAACCTTAACCAAATGGCTTGAGTTGTTGCTTCGGAAGCTGAAACATATTCAGCTTCTGCTGTAGATAATGCCACTGTGTTTTGTTTCACAGAGGCCCATGAAAAAACTCCACTTCCAAAGCTAAATGCATAGCCTGAAGTGCTTCGGCTGTCATCTTCACTCCCAGCCCAGTCTGCATCACAGAAACCAACCAATGTTGTTGACTGATTTTGGGCATACTCAATTCCATAATGTAGAGTTCCTTGCACATATCTTAGAACCCTTTTAGCCACCCCCATATGCTTCTTTGTTGGCTGATTCATGAACCTTGACAGTAAGCTAGCAGCATACATTAAATCAGGCCTAGTAGCTGTCAAGTATAATAAGCTCCCAACAATCTTTCTGTAAGTGCATTCATCAGCTAACTCACTCCCATCTATCTTCTTCAATTTTTCTCCAGTGGGCAAAGGGATTGAGACTGGTTTACAGTCTTCAAGGCTGAACTTTTTAAGCAAGGATTGGGCATACTTACTTTGGTGAATGAAGATGCCTTGACTGGTTTGTAGCACTCCCATTCCTAAGAAGTGATGGAGAAGGCCAAGGTCAGTCATTTCATACCTTTGCATCATTTCTTTTTTAAATTCTTTCATCAATGCATCACTGCTGCCTGTATAGACTATGTCATCTACATAGATAGAAACAATAATCTGCTTCCCTTCACAATCAACCTTTGTATAGAGAGTAGCTTCACTTGCACTCCTCTTAAACTTGCACATAGTGAGATATGCATCTATCTCACTATACCAAGCCCTAGGAGCTTGTTTCAGCCCATAGAGAGCCTTCTTCAGCTTGTGCACCTTACTCTCTGCTTTCTTCACAAGGAAGCCTTCGGGTTGCTCAACATAGACTTCTTCTTCAAGCACCCCATTTAAGAATGCTGATTTAACATCAAGCTGAAACAATTTCCAGCCCTTTTGACTTGCTAGTGCAATTAAGGTCCGAATTGTATCTAACCTTGCTACTGGAGCAAAGGTTTCATTGTAATCCACACCTGGTTTCTGTGCATAACCTTTTGCCACTAGCCTTGCCTTGTGTTTGTGTATTGTTCCATCTAGGTTCAGCTTTGTTTTGAACACCCACTTGACCCCAATATCTGGCTTGTCAGCAGGCCTATTTACCAACTCCCATGTGTTGTTCTTCTCAATCATCTCAAGTTCTGCATTCATAGCTTCTTCCCAAGCCTTATTCCCTGCTGCTTCTTTGTAATTTTCAGGTTCCACAATGCTCATGTGGCACCTAGCATAAATCTCCTCAAGAGATCTAAGCTTTACTGGAGTTGAGCTTGGTGTTGACTGAAGGTTGCTGCATTCACTTCCATTTCCAGTCAACACAACTGGTGAGTGCACTTCTTCATCAACAAACTGAGTTCTTTCAATTTGTTGTTCTCCTTCACTTGCATTGACATCCGTTTCCAAGACTTTTAACCAAGGTTGTGATGTAACAACCTCCTGCTGTTGTTCTCCCCAAGTGAAGAATTTATCTTCATCAAACACCACACTCCTTGACAATACAATCTTCTTAGATTGTATCACATAAACTCTATACCCCTTTTCACAATTACCATATCCCACAAAAATCCCCTTCTCAGCCTTGCCATCTAGCTTCTGCCTTAGGTGTGCTGGGATATATATGTAGCAAATGCATCCAAACACTTTTAAGTGTTTGATGCCTGGTTTTCTCCCTATAAAAGCCTCAAATGGAGTCTTGTTGGTCAATGAATTTGAGCAGCACCTGTTCTGCAAATACACGGCTATGTTAACATCCTCAGCCCAAAAATTCAGTGGCAAACACTTCTGTGTCAACAAGGACCTTGCCATTTCAACAATAGTCCTGTTTTTCCTCTCAACCACTCCATTTTGCTGAGGTGAATAGGCTATTGTCATCTGCCTTTCAATGCCCATTTCAGCACAAAACTTCTCAAATTCTGATGAGGTATATTCTCCTCCTCTATCACTTCTCAGCTTCTTTACTTTAAATCCAGTTTGCAGCTCAACAAGTGCTTTGTATTTCTTAAACACAGTCAGTGCATTGGACTTGTTTCTCAAAAAATACACCCAACACACTCTAGAGTAGTCATCAATAAAGGTAATGAAATACCTATTGCCTCCATTAGATTCATGCTGCATAGGTCCACACAAATCTGTGTGTACCAACTGCAGTGGGTAGCTTGATCTCCATGCTTCTCCCTTATCAAACTTCTCCCTATGGTGTTTTCCTGTCACACACCCTTCACACACATCTTTAACCTCTGTTAAAGCTGGAAGTCCAGTCACCATCTCCATACTTTGCATTTTCTTCATACTAGCAAAGTTTAAGTGACCAAGTCTTCTATGCCAAACCCAAGAATCCTCAACTACTGATGCCTTCTTTGCTGCAGGTAACAAGGATTCTAATGACAGTGGGAAGCATCGATTTCCCTTCATCACCACCTTGGCTAACACATTGGTAAGCCTCTCATCATCAAATATCACTGTTGTATTTCCCCCAAATAGGATGTAGTATCCATGCTCCATCATTTGCCCCACACTTAGCAGATTTTCATCAAGTCCGGGTACCAACAACACCTCACTTATATACCTTCTTCCCCTTCTGGTTTCAACCACCAGAATACCCTTTCTAGTGGCTTGAACTAGGTCACCCGAGCCCATTTTCACCTTACATTTAATTGATCTATCAATATCAATTAAACTTGACTCTTGTGAAGTCATGTGGTTGCTACAAGCACTATCAACAAACCATTCATCCTTATTCATTATACTTGCTGCATGGCAAGCATAGAATAGGTTTCCAGTGGACATGTCTTCTTCTTGTGCACAATTTGCCAACTGTTTGTGCTCATAACATTCCTTTGTGCTGTGCCCAAATCTGCTGCATTTACCACACTTTGTTTTGCCTTTGTATCTACAAATACCAAAGTGATATTTGTGACACACTTGGCATTGTGGCTTTACTCCTTCACTGCTGCTTTCTTGTCTGCTTTATGAGTTGTAGTGCAGATTGTTGATTCCACTTCTATAATTCCAGTTCTGAGTATTTTGGTGCTGATTGTTATGCATGTGATTACTTTGCACATTTCTCCCTTGTGACCAGCCTGTAGGTCTTCTGTTTTGGCCTTGCTGAACATGATTCTTCATACGAGGACCTTTATTTCCACCATGAAATTGACTACTGCCAATTCTCAAGGTACTGAATGCTCTCTCAACACCATTTTGTTTCTCCCTCTCATCATGCATACCCTCTCTCTTGTCTGAAACTTTGATTGAGGCAATCACTTCCTCAATTCTAAGCACATCTAGGTCTCTTGTTTCTTCAATTATAAAAACAATAGACTTGTATCTTCTGCACAAACTCATCAACAATTTCTGCACTAGCCTAGCTTCGGTCACCTCCTCACCAAGTGATTTCAAATCATTCACTACCTCAAAAAACTTGGCTAAGTAGTTATCTAGGCTATCATTTTCAGACATTCTCATGTATTCAAAATCAGCTCTAATTGACTGAAGTTTTACAGCCCTTACCTTCTTGTCTCCTCTGAACTCTCTCTTGAGAATGTCCCAAGCTCCTTTAGCAGTCTTCTCATTTCTTATCCTTGGAAACAAATCATCTGATATTGCTCCTTGAAGAAGACTTAGGGCTTTTGCATTTTTGATCTTCATTTCTCTTGAAATTTCAGGTGCAGCAGCAGATGAAGGTTTTGAAGCTTCTCCTTCCTTCTCTTTTCCAGCAAGCTCTTTTTCAGCAGTTGATTGAGATGTCATGCCAATCTCAATCACCTCCCATAGGTCATATGCTATTAGCACAGTCTCCATCTTCACTGCCCAGAAGTCATAGTTACTTCCATTAAACTGTGGAGTTCTTAGGTCTCCACCAGAACTTGATGATCCTGTAATACTTACTGATTTAAATCTGGTTGATAGTTTGTTTTTCACAGAACACGCCCCTTCTTGAATCGGGTTAGTGCTCTGATACCATGTAGAAATTTGTGTGTTGATTGTGTTTATTTTGTGGTTTTGTTGCAGGTTGATTTATTTGAGAGATATGGGAAAGCTTTGAGAGCTGGGAAGAAGAAATTTCAGAGTAAAAAGATAAGAATGTATTTTAGTATTTCTTGCTTACAAAGTGCTTGATAAAATGCTCTTATATAGATTTGAGCATGACATTTACGTTTTCTGTAACCTGCTGTAACTGAATTGAAAAAACTAATTGAAAATAGTTTGTTACAACTTCTTCTTTTAGAGTTAGTTACGTCCAGTTGTCCTTGAGCTTCTTCTTCTCCTTCTCTCTTCTTCTGGAATCACCTTGCAGGCTTGTCTTCTGCAAGTGTGCATAGTCCAGTAATTAGCTTATTGTTCAACAAGGTTGTGTGGTTGGCAATGTGGGCTGTGGTAGTGTTGGTATAGAAGGCATTGGTGGCAATATTGGTTTAGGCAGGCTGGGTACCGAAGGCAAAGGGGGCAATTGCAGAAGCTGACGAGCTGCCTCGCCGCCTGAAATCGATAAAGCAATGAAGAGAGCTAAGATAAAACAGTTGAAACTCGCCATCTTGATTTTAAGGCTTGGAAGAGACTACGTATGAAGAAAACAAAGAAGTGTGTTGTGATATTGGATGTGAAAAACCAGGGGATGATTATGGGTTTATATAGATAGAGATGTAAGAAGGCGAGATGTGGTTGTTCCATGTGGTTGGTTTAGTTTAGAAAACAGGATTGTTAGCTCAACTTCTTCCATTGAAAAGAGTACCAAGTCTTCCTTAATATTCTTCTTACTGTTATTGTGACACGTTATGTTCTCTTCTTTCCCTTAACTTGTGTAGCTCAGGATTCAAACTAGTGATTGTTCACCAATCACAATTTTAAACCTACTATTTTTTTCTTTTTCTTTTTTAATTCAACCCCCTTCATTTTTTTTCTATTTCCTCTTTTTTTTTTTAATTTCATCATTTTTTTTCATGTTCAAAAGTTTTTTCACAGTAGTTTAGGTTGTTTTTTTTTATCAGCCTAGTCTACTAAGTCACATTAAAATAATTTTTATTTTGTTAAATTTAAACCTAGATTAAGCAAATAGTTTGGTAAAGATGTAATTTTTTTTTTATTAATTTCATCATGTTTTCTTACTAATCGGTCAAGTTGCACAATCAAGCCAACAAGGTCACATTAGAACAATTGTTTCATAGTTTAATTCTAAACTCAAGTTCAACAAAGAGTTGTATCAAAATATTTTTTGTTAATCTCATTATTAGACTTATTTTTTTGGGATGTCTTTGTACCAACCAAATCGATTTGGTCATCTTGGGCAATTTTTTACATTGTTAAATTTTATATCCAAGTTAAATAATATGAATTTCTCTATGATTTTAATGTTCTGATATTAAAATATATATATATATATATATATATTATTTTAATGTATTTTTAATCAAAAATATACTTTGAGACTACAATGTCATACACTCGCTAAAATGCTGAGTCTAGTGAGTGTTCTTCTTTTCACATTTTAATACATGGTTGTCAAAGCTGATGTCTTATTTGACCAAGTGCAAAGTTTCACTCAGAAAGAAAGTTAAGTCAACTCAGATCAACTTGGATTAATTTGTGTCTATAATTTTTTTATGTAATGTTATTGTTTCATTTTTTTCTTTTGAACTAGTTTTTTTTAATTGTTGGGTTTGGATGAGTATCAATAAGTTAACTTGTTTGGTCAATATCAAAACCACTTCAAATTAAAACGCAACTTGATCAAATATCATGTAACTCGTAAATTCAGATTAAGCAATATAGGTTTACTTATGTCTCTAAATCTTAATTTTCCTATTATTATTATTATTATTATTGTCGCACCCCAAAAAATATGGTCGCACGGCGTCGTGACGACTCTTCCCCGTGTGCGGGGATTTATCATGTGTCGGGGGGATTATCTCTATTTAAAAAAAGGGAGTCGCCACCTAGTATTATGGTTACTAGGAAACCTAAAACTGGTCTTTCAGAGATTCTAGGGTAAGGGACTGGTTGCGTAAAGGGAAGGTTTTAGCACCCCTAGTACGCCCTACCTAAGGTAAGCTGCTTGACGTTTGGTTTGCTTATGATTTGATCTCTCAAAAAATATGTTACATAAATGGAAAATGGGATATTACTCCGCCGAATATTTTGGATATTAACCCTTTAGGATTTAATTATCCAAACACCGACAGTGAATAATAACATATTATTCCTGCCGAATATTTTGGATATTAACCCCTTAGGATTTATTTACCCAAATACCAACAGTGAATAATAGCATATCATTCCCGTCGAATATTTTGGACATTAACCCCTTTAGGATTTATTTATCCAAATATCGACAGTGAATAATGGCATATCATTCCCGTCAAATATTTTGGATATTAACCCCTTTAGGATTTATTTATCCAAATATCGACAGTGAATAATAAATTCCCAAAAAAAGATTTTATATTTTTTGACATATTGTCCAATACCCTTTGGATTTTACAAACATGTTGTAAAATCTCAAAATGCAAGAAATGATTTTTTCTTTGCGAAATCCATGCTAAAACTCATTCTCTTCAAAACCCAAGATAATATATATTTTTTTCAACAAAAAAACAATTTTTAAAATATGTTAGTGTATTGGCCGTATGCAAGAAAACAACACATTTTTTCTTTAATAAAAATATTTTTTGGAAAAAATTGTATATTTATATATTTTTTTATTATTTTATTTTAGGGTGGGCTGGCTGTGAGCCCATTTACTGGGCTGCCAGCCCACTCTCTAAAAATCGGGCTGGGCTGTCAGCCCACTCCCAACAGACTGGGCCTCCAGCCAGAAGGGCTGGAGCCTTTCAAAAGTCAGGCCGGGCACAAGCCCGGCCCAGATGACCTGCGGGGAAGTGAATTAAATCACTTCCCCGCATGCAACAAAGAAGAAAATGAACAGTACAAATGGCAAATTTTCGAGTGTGATGAAAGGCTTACCTGTTAACACCTTTGGGTAGAGGATTCCGAGGTGGTTCTTTTGGTCGTTGTGGCGTCGGAAATGGTGGCCTGTGGTGGCCGGAATGGGCGTCGGAACGGCGACGGGTCTGCTTGCTGCGACGGGGCTGCTCTGTTTTCTTCAACCGGAGGAGGTGACTGGGATGCTAGAATGACGACGGAGATTATGGTGATGATAAGGCAGCTCTTGGTGGCCGAAGCTGGTGGTCGGAGTGGCTGAGCCGAGAGTGAGAAAGAAACAGAGGTCTGTTTTTATTTTTAGAGAGAGAGGCAGATTGGGTCTGTGTATTTTAAAGAGAGAGAAGAGAAAAAATGGAAAATCCAAGCAGAGAGGGATAGATGCGAGGGAAAAGAAAAATTCCCCAAAGTTTACGTGAAATTCCCTTGTCTTCTTCCCTTGTTTCTTCTTTTCCTCTTCCCAGTTCTCTACGTCTCTCCTCCTTTTCTTCAGCCACCCAACGTTCATCAACGTTTAAAGCAGGGTATTCAATGCAATCAGATGAAAATCAGGAATGAAATCACGATTGAATGGGTGACTGCAGATCAGGAAAATCAGGAATGAAATCACGTTTTAATGCAGGGTATTCCTATTGGGGATTTTGAGCTGTTGAGGTGGCTGAAGAGGATGAAACGGGAAGAAAAATCATTACTGATTAGGAAAAAAAATATCTGACTTAGCTGCTGTGATCAATGCGAATTGGAAGAAAAATCGATTTGAAAAAGGAATAAAAATTTGATTGATCTGCTTTAAACGCGCCTGAAAAATTTCAACGTAAATGCCTGCCGGAACAGTGATGCTAAATTTTAATGCAGATTTCAAAAAAATCAAAAGAAAGTAAAAATATGATTTGGTCCTCTAAAAATTCTCTAAATGCACCAAATTTGATTTAAACTTTTTTTATATGCAATTAAATCCCATCAAAAATTCAATCTCCACCGTAGCTTTGCGCGATCTCCTTATCTGGCCCTTGGCTCCTGATTTTCACGATTTAACCCTCTATCAACCATGAAACTCTCAATTTTTTCAATTTCGCCCTTGAACAAAAAAAATCTATTTTCATTTTTTTTTAGAAAAATAAAGAGGCAAAAATTGGGTAGCAACAGATGCCCCCTCTTTACAATGCTTATGACTAAAGTCTTGTAAAAGAATTTAAATAGTAAGTGTTGTAAAGAAAAACACAATGAAGGATAAGAGTCTCGATAGTGACGGATGACTTACCCGGGTCTGATTATGACGGGTGACCTGCCCGAGTTAGTGGAGTCTCGATAGTGATGGATGACTTACCCGGGTCTGATTATGACGGGTGACCTGCCCGAGTTAGTGGAGTCTCGATAGTGACGGATGACTTACCCGGGTCTGATTATGACGGTTGACCTGCCCAGGTTAGTGGAGTCTCGATAGTGACGGATGATTTACCCGGGTCTGATTATGACGGGTGACCTGCCCGGGTTAGTGGAGTCTCGATAGTGACGGATGACTTACCCGGGTCTGATTATGACGGGTGACCTGCCCGGGTTAGTGGAGTCTCGATAGTGACGGATGACTTACCCGGGTCTGATTATGACGGGTGACCTGCCCGGGTTAGTGGAGTCTCGATAGTGACGGATGACTTACCCGGGTCTGATTATGACGGGTGACCTGCCCGGGTTAGTGGAGTCTCGATAGTGACGGATGACTTACCCGGGTCTGATTATGACGGGTGACCTGCCTGGGTTAGTGGAGTCTCGATAGTGACGGATGACTTACCCGGGTCTGATTATGACGGGTGACCTGCCCGGGTTAGTGGAGTCTCGATAGTGACGGATGACTTACCCGGGTCTGATTATGACGGGTGACCTGCCCGGGTTAGTAGAGTCTCGATAGTGACGGATGACTTACCCGGGTCTGATTATGACGGGTGACCTGCCCGGGTTAGTAGAGTCTCGATAGTGACGGATGACTTACCCGGGTCTAATTATGACGGGTGACCTGCCCGGATAAATAAAGAGGTCTCATTATTACGGGTGACTGGCCCGGCTAGCGTGGTCTCATTTTTCTGGGTGACCCACCCGGTTAGCATGGTCTCATTTTTCTGGGTGACCCCCCGGCTAGCGTGGTCTCATTTTTCTGGGTGACCGACCCGGCTAGCATGGTCTCATTTTTCTAGGTGACCGACCCGGCTTGCATGGTCTCATTTTTCTGGGTGACCGACCCGTGGTCTCATTTTTCTGGGTGACCGACCCGGATTAGATATGATAGTGACGGGTGATCCACCCAGGTCTCGTTATGACGGGTGACCTGCCCGAGTGTAAGATGAAGGCGGTTTTGTTGTCACAAGTGATTTTGAGGAACAAAACAGCACCAGTCCTCAATTCATATTTTCTTTCGTGGTTTCGTTCACTTGAGATTCTGCTTCTCTTTTTTGGACACATAGGTCGCCTTTCTCTGATGTTCCATTATCACAGGATGTCTTTGCCTAATCTCCAAAGCTTTGCAGGCTTCTCTGATTGGATGGCTCATTCAAGTTTGTCATAAATCATTCATCCACTCAACGCAAGCACATTGCTTATCATGGGCTATCTGCGATGATCTTTGCTTTTATCCAAATCTGACCATGCCCCCAAGTGTGGGGTTGCTTGATTTTCCATTTAGCGCAGAGTTCTATTATTCTTCTTCTTTTGAAGTTCTGAGCATTATCAGTTATGATCTTTTCTAGTGGTCCGTATCAAACAAATTTCTTCAACACCTTTTGCGTTACATGAGCAAATGACCCAGCTTCTACCCATCTTGTGAAGTAGTCGATAGCCACGAGAGTAAACCTATGATCATTGCTGGCTTTTGGTTGACATACCTAATCACATCAATTTCCCACAGTGCAAAAGGCAATGGAGATATCAAGTTGAAAATAAAAGCCGGAGGGGCATTGATTTTGTCACCACGGACTTGACACTTATGACACTTGCGGACATAGTCGATGCAATCCTTCTCTAATGTCCTCCAGAAATAAACCATTTCTTTGCATTTTTCTAACCACCATCTGCCCATTAGTATGGGTTGAGCGAATCTCTTTAAGGACTTCCCGAAGCGCGTTTTTGGCTGCAGCTTATCTGGGCATCTTAGCAAAGTCCCATCAGATGACCTCTTATACATAACCTCCCCATCAAGGTAAACATCCATCGTTAACCTCCTCAAGGTTTTCTTCTCTTTTTGGATGTCCCCAGGGGATAAGCTTGATTTTGGATGAAATTCTTGATATCGTAGTACCAAGGGTTTCCATCTATTTCTCCTTCAACTGAGCAGCAATGAGCTGGTTTATCTTCTGATATCAATGTGTATCAGCTGTAAGTTTGTCCTAAATCTACCCTAGCCATAGAAGCTAGTGTGGCCAAAGCATTGACAAACTGATTCCCTTCCCGCATACGTTTACACCAACATCCAAGTACATAGTCCACCATTTTGGTTTCCCTTCTTCGCCTGAAAGTACATCCTCATCAGGAAGGTCAAATTCTAATGACTCAATATCTTCTATAGCATGTCGTACTCGGCTAGTAGAACTTGTCATCTTGCAATTCGGCTGGACAAGCAAGGGTGGATTTACCAAGTACTGCTTGATTTTCTCAGAAGCCTCTTCACACTTGATATTCAAGATCAAACCGGCCTTCTTTCCATAAACTTTCAGGAATGATAAAATAGGCTCCGCTAAAATCTCAAAAACAGAATCCGACTTCATACCATACTGGGATCACACAAATTTTCACTTTTACTGTGGTGCTGATGGATCTGATTTTGCAATAAACCTTTTTGAGGCTACCGCAGACCTTTTCTTGTCTTGGGAGGTTTGATCCCACCACTTACAACAGAGGTTGGAGGAGGCCTTTTTGGAAAACATAGATTTTGTTGATGATTCTGACATCATTGACCTCCTTGCTTTTGAGACTGCCTTCATCTGAGGATGTAGAAATCTTCAAATTCTTCTGGCTTCTCTTACCTTCAATAAATTTCTTTGTTCACCGGAGCCCAGTTTCTTCTCGCTTCTTTCTTTTCCCTTGCTTTTATCACCAGTAACAGATTCCCCTGGAATTATAGACTTGACATCCATTTTCCCTGGAAGATCATGTTCCTCTCTGGCTTTTCTTTTGCTACTTCGGATATAAAAATCCTTACCGTCCCCAGCAACAGTACCATTGCATCGGGTCACAGAACGAATAGAGTTTTTATCCTTGTGCACTTTCTGCTCATTTTATTTGCCTAGTTTGCCACTGCCTCTAGAATTTTCAGCATGCCTAGACAGTCTTGAATGATTATTAATACTTTTTCTCTTGCAAGCATCTCTAGGAGCTGTTTCAAACAAGGATTCATATGGCTGTTTCGCTGAGATGACCAAATTCCTCTCTTTAGCATCCTTTACTAGAGCTGCCCAGTTCCGGTTCGTCTGCAAGGTCCTCACATTCCCTAAAATCCAAAGCGAGAGCTTGGCTCTTGTCAAGGCAACCTTCATCCATTTTACGACGAACCCAATACTGCTGGAGCTCAATCCATTCATAGACGAACTTTAATCAGCTGCTCTAACAGTGGAGAATATCAGTATATCAACCTCTCGGACCTCCTTTTGAAAAATCGTAGTAGCTTAACGGCAGCTTCAGCCTCACGTTCATTATAAAAGACGATGCACCAGAATTTTTTTACCGCGAAGCTCCTGGCCGTCCGTAATGTCATAGAATATATAAAGGCCAAGAACCCCAATCTCATGTAATGATGCTGATTTGTTTGACATTTGCTCTCCGTTCATCAACTTGCTATCATAAAAGTGCAAGGAGGGAAACTGGCAAATTTCTGGGTGCATCCTATAAGCACGTAATGGAGACCATCTTTTCTTCAATTTATGATGGTTCAAATTGTTCGCTGCATTGGATGTTCTTATTGTCAACTTCACCTCATGAACCAAAAAAAATGCACGATCTTCTCGCTTCAGATCTGTGATTGCGCCATGGTCAATGGCTGGGACTTTCACGATTTCCATTTCCACTATTTTCTCGCTCAGCAACCACTTTACAGTCTTTGCCTGCAGCTGCTGCTATCACCTCTACACGTTTGTCATCTTGCTCACATAATTCTGTCGACTCTCTTGTATTGGAGTAACTGACGGTTTCAATAGATGCTTTGCACTGTTCCTCAACAGATTGCAGAAATAGCTGCTGCTTACTTTCTTCAACATTTCCAACTTCTTTGAATGCCTTTTCTGATCCACAGTTATAATCCAATCTGCTGCTCAACATAATATCTAAGGCATTCTCACCAGTTGTTGGGTAAGATCTATTCGCGACTTCAGCATTGTCAGGTAGCTTTTCATTTCCTCCATGGTGAAAAGATCTATTCTCAGCTTTAACATTATCAGATATATTTCCATTAACTCCATTATGATCAAGTACACACTTGATAATCCCATCAGCCTCAGAATTCATCAAAGGCAAACTATTTTCTGTATTACTATTATATTCACTAGAAACTGGACCAATATCCTGTAATGCTTCTTTGCTGTCTCCATTAGCATTGCTGGGGGTCACCACACATTTTGCTCAACATAATATCTAAGGCATTCTCACCAGTTGTTGGGTAAGATCTATTCGCGACTTCAGCATTGTCAGGTAGCTTTTCATTTCCTCCATGGTGAAAAGATCTATTCTCAGCTTTAACATTATCAAATATATTTCCATTAACTCCATTATGATCAAGTACACACTTGATAATCCCATCAGCCTCAGAATTCATCGAAGGCAAACTATTTTCTGTATTACTATTATATTCACTAGAAACTGGACCAATATCCTGTAATGCTTCTTTGCTGTCTCCATTAGCATTGCTGGGGGTCACCACACAGTTTGCTACCTTCTCGTTTCCTTCACAATCTGAGCAGCCTTGAAAACCAGTATTATTGTCTTCCAAGTCAATATGAAGTGTCATATCTGGTAACTCAACATTCTGAGTCATCCTACTTGCATTATCCTGACTTCCGATATTAATATTGCCAGACGATCCATTACCACTGAATTTTGGCCTGATCAACCTTCTTCTTTTATGCTGCTGACCTGATAAGCCAATGTTTTCTGTACTCCCTGTATTGGCAGCAACTCACAATTTTCTGTGCTTTTCTACGACGCTTGAAATATATAAAATGTATCACTTCAGGTATTTGGAGATCATCCCCCTTGCCAATATCATTCATGGTAATCCCCTTTGAGACCTTCGGCAATTGCCCCATTAATAAGTGAGAGTTCTTGTACTGTTTCTTATCCTTGAAATTTGTAACCTCATCTTGCCTTTTCATCCGCGGCTTAAATTTTTTCTTCACCTGTTGGTTGTGACTTTGGTGCAATATGGTCATGACTTCATCAGCTGATGAATCAACATCATGTTCATCTTGCTTGCATACTTCTGAAGAAAAAGCTAAGCGGGAAAAGACACTTTTTTCTCTTCTGATGATCAGAGAACATTCTCTTAGAGTTTTCACGTGTAACTAGATTTATCAAACCATTTTCATGGTGTTTCACTCTAGGAAAACTAACAAAAAATGCTTCATCATTTTCAAGCTGTGACATTTGATGATCAAGTTCCTCTTGTGAAGAGACAGAATACCTACCAGCAGACACAAAGGAGGAAGACCTGTTAAGACTGCAGGAACAAGCAAAAGTGTCCTCCTTTGTCCCTTCAATCCCAGAGGAGTTTCTTTGCACATTCTCAGGATAAGCAGCACCAGGGTAAAGCATGCTGGTTCTATTTGCATGGTCATGATGGCCAAGATGCGAAAATGGACTGTCACTGGACAACAAAGAATTAATGTTTTGGCATTCGCTTGTACTTTTAGGGTCTATATATGATGGAAATAAAAGCAGGAAAGATGTTGTGAGGGGGCATTGAGGAACTGAATTACAGAGCTCAAAAGATGACGGGCTCCTCCTGTGCCCAGTATTTCCATTCATAGACGAGGTCCTAGCCGCATGACTAGGATAATCAGCACCTGCTCGCAGAGTTGACATAATCAGAACTCCTTCTTCTTGTAGGAAAAGAATGCCCGTGATGATTAGTTGGAACATTTTTCCTAGACTCAATGTCCGTGTCTTGATCATTCTCTACCATATTTCTTCTGACAACCCGGGCATCTTCGGCCAAGCCTCCAACTTCACTCAAAGAGACCACAAACTGCTCCTTCAAGATAAGTGTTCTGTTAGCTTTATGTCTATTTCTGAAAGGAGGACTTGTGTACCTATCATACTCTCTTCTGTGCTTGCTGGTAGAGTTCCCAAAGTTCTCTGTGGAGGTGGCAGAGCCAAAAGTAGCACCTTCATTTCGCTCATCTTTCTTGTTATCAATCGTTACAAAGCTGCCATCACCAGTGACACTTCTAGCTTCTTTTGTAGTGTACCCAACTGATCTTGCAACATTTGATCGGGTAAATTGCCTCTCAAGCAGCCTGTCTTTTATCTTTCTTTTACTTAACAATAAAAGAAGTTTTTCAACCTTTCTTTCAGACAACCCAAAGTTGAACTTGTGGTGAAAAATAAATCTCGTTGCATCACGAAATTCATTTTCAGAGAGTGCGTCACACTTCCTTAGGCAAAAATGCTTTTTTTAGGGTTTTTCTCGTTATGCAAAAAGATATTATGGAGCATACATCCTAACGATAGGTTCTAGTTCCTTTACGTGAGACATAGGGTAGGTTTACTACTTGGTCTCTAAAGAGGGTCTCTTGCTGTCCCAGTGATCACCCTCGTAAAGGTGATATGGGGGTTTAGCAGATAGCGAGATGGCTCGTATACCAATCACTACCAGTCTAAACACTCAGCAAAGAGTTGGGGTTTACACAAACTTCAACCTTGACTCCAGTCATAGGTAAGCTGCTAGTCCCCCACTTAACTTAAAGTTGAGTGTGTGCTCTCAAAATAATAAAAGTGATGCATGACAAGGCATACTATGATGACAGAATATGTAAAGATGCATGCTAAAGCTTCTAAAAAAATATAAATCACATAGCGACATGAAAAACAATAACATATTATAAACAAACAAAACTATCAAGCCTAGTCCATAAGTCCCCAGTGGAGTCGCCATTCTGTCGCACCCCAAAACATATGGTCGCGCGGCGTCGTGACGACTCTTCCCCGTGTGCGGGGATTTATCATGTGTCGGGGGGATTATCTCTATTTAAAAAAAGGGAGTCGCCACCTAGTATTATGGTTACTAGGAAACCTAAAACTGGTCTTTCAGAGATTCTAGGGTAAGGGACTGGTTGCGTAAAGGGAAGGTTTTAGCACCCCTAGTACGCCCTACCTAAGGTAAGCTGCTTGACGTTTGGTTTGCTTATGATTTGATCTCTCAAAAAATATGTTACATAAATGGAAAATGGGATATTACTCCGCCGAATATTTTGGATATTAACCCTTTAGGATTTAATTATCCAAACACCGACAGTGAATAATAGCATATTATTCCTGCCGAATATTTTGGATATTAACCCCTTAGGATTTATTTACCCAAATACCAACAGTGAATAATAGCATATTATTCCCGTCGAATATTTTGGACATTAACCCCTTTAGGATTTATTTATCCAAATATCGACAGTGAATAATAGCATATCATTCCCGTCAAATATTTTGGATATTAACCCCTTTAGGATTTATTTATCCAAATATCGACAGTGAATAATAAATTCCCAAAAAAAGATTTTATATTTTTTGACATATTGGCCAATACCCTTTGGATTTTACAAACATGTTGTAAAATCTCAAAATGCAAGAAATGATTTTTTCTTTGCGAAATCCATGCTAAAACTCATTTTCTCTTCAAAACCCAAGATAATATATATTTTTTTCAACAAAAAAACAATTTTTAAAATATGCTAGTGTATTGGCCGTATGCAAGAAAACAACACATTTTTTCTTTAATAAAAATATTTTTTGGAAAAAATTGTATATTTATATATTTTTTATTATTTTATTTTAGGGTGGGCTGGCTGTGAGCCCATTTACTGGGCTGCCAGCCCACTCTCTAAAAATCGGGCTGGGCTGTCAGCCCACCCAAATCGGGCTGGGCTGTCAGCCCACTCCCAACAGACTGGGCCTCCAGCCAGAAGGGCTGGAGCCTTTCAAAAGTCAGGTCGGGCACAAGCCCGGCCCAGATGACCTGCGGGGAAGTGAATTAAATCACTTCCCCGCATGCAACAAAGAAGAAAATGAACAGTACAAATGGAAAATTTTCGAGTGTGATGAAAGGCTTACCTGTTAACACCTTTGGGTAGAGGATTCCGAGGTGGTTCTTTTGGTCGTTGTGGCGTCGGAAATGGTGGCCTGTGGTGGCCGGAATGGGCGTCGGAACGACGACGGGTCTGCTTGCTGCGACGGGGCTGCTCTGTTTTCTTCAACCGGAGGAGGTGACTGGGATGCTAGAATGACGACGGAGATTATGGTGATGATAAGGCAGCTCTTGGTGGCCGAAGCTGGTGGTCGGAGTGGCTGAGCCGAGAGTGAGAAAGAAACAGAGGTCTGTTTTTATTTTTAGAGAGAGAGGCAGATTGGGTCTGTGTATTTTAAAGAGAGAGAAGAGAAAAAATGGAAAATCCAAGCAGAGAGGGATAGATGCGAGGGAAAAGAAAAATTCCCCAAAGTTTACGTGAAATTCCCTTGTCTTCTTCCCTTGTTTCTTCTTTTCCTCTTCCCAGTTCTCTACGTCTCTCCTCCTTTTCTTCAGCCACCCAACGTTCATCAACGTTTAAAGCAGGGTATTCAATGCAATCAGATGAAAATCAGGAATGAAATCACGATTGAATGGGTGACTGCAGATCAGGAAAATCAGGAATGAAATCACGTTTTAATGCAGGGTATTCCTAGTGGGGATTTTGAGCTGTTGAGTTGGCTGAAGAGGATGAAACGGGAAGAAAAATCATTACTGATTAGGAAAAAAAATATCTGACTTAGCTGCTGTGATCAATGCAAATTGGAAGAAAAATCGATTTGAAAAAGGAATAAAAATTTGATTGATCTGCTTTAAACGCGCCTGAAAAATTTCAACGTAAATGCCTGCCGGAACAGTGATGCTAAATTTTAATGCAGATTTCAAAAAAATCAAAAGAAAGTAAAAATATGATTTGGTCCTCTAAAAATTCTCTAAATGCACCAAATTTGATTTAAACTTTTTTTTTTATGCAATTAAATCCCATCAAAAATTCAATCTCCACCGTAGCTTTGCGCGATCTCCTTATCTAGCCCTTGGCTCCTGATTTTCGCGATTTAACCCTCTATCAACCATGAAACTCTCAATTTTTTCAATTTCGCCCTTGAACAAAAAAAATCTATTTTCATTTTTTTTTAGAAAAATAAAGAGGCAAAAATTGGGTAGCAACAATTATTATTATTATTATTATTATTATTATTTTGTTAACAACGCTGTGTATTAAAAAAATCATAGCAATATCTAACATGATTGCTGGTTAACAACAGATAAACATACATATTAACCTTTAAGAAAGAGTGGACAATAGAACAACTTGGAGGCTTGCGTTGGAAAAAACAAAAAGAAAGAGAAGAAAATCATAGCTAGTCAACAACAATCAACATATGCTACTGTTTTTCAATAGAGATGGATATGAAGGTGAGCTAACAATAACAAAACTCAAAATAACTCCCCAGTTTTCTCATCTACGCCAACAATTCAACATATGCTACTGTTTTTCAATAGAGATGATATGAAGGTGAACAAACAATAACAAAACTCAAAATAACTCCCCAGTTTTCTCATCTACGCCAACAATTCAACAGAAATCTCCTCTCTATATAAACCCAAAGAAAAGTCCTTGAATGTCACTCAGAATTTCCAGCAATCATCTTGTTGTTGTTGTTTGTATCTTGCCTCATTCTCTTGTGATCAGGCCTTGGAACATTTCCAGCATGGCAACTTTCAAGTGTCTTTTCATGGCTCTCTTCACTACTTGGGCATTTTTTGGTGGCGAAGCAGCTCGTAATCTTCTGCAATTGCCAAATTTGCCTTCTGTCCCGAACCTGCCCAAACCAACATTGCCACCGTTGCCTTCTATACCAACTCTGCCGCAGCCCACCTTGCCAACCACTCAACCTTCACTTCCTAAGCCCACTTTGCCTCCTCTTCCGAGCCTCCCTACGATGCCAACAATGCCTGCAGTTCCGAAGCTCACCTTGCCTCCACTCCCAAGCATGCCAACTCTGCCTACTGTCCCAAAGCTCACCTTGCCTCCACTTTCAAGCATGCCCTCAATGCCCACAATTCCAATCCCAACAACACTTCCCTCCATTCCATTCCTCTCCCCACCACCAGCTACCACTAAGCCTTGATTTTTTCACTGTGTTCCATGGAGGGAGAGATTATATGCACCATTACTATGGCTGTGAGCGGATAGTGCTTATACTAGAGCATTTTCATGATTTTGTGTGGCAGAATTCTCTCTCTTTTGTCCAAAGAGTATTACAGGGGTGTTTAGCTTTTGTTCAGTTCGTTTCAGTTCCTCTTCTTCTTCTTTTTTGTGTGTGTTATATTGTATTTTGATTCATTCTGTATTTATGCTTGTACCTTGAGATATATCATCACTGTATTATGTTTTTTCAATTTTAGTTTGTCTTCAAAAGACTTCTATCCGGGTTTTCTTGATCATGTGATGACATGAATTTGAATGTCCACCAGCCAAATATATCAGAGATTTCTATCTGGGAATTTTCATTTCATGAACTTTGAAACTATTTAACCGAAATATTTGGATAAGGATTCTCTCTTGAATAATATGTTGAAGCAACAAGAATGTGTATGGTGTAATAATTATTAGTTAATATGATCTTCTGTTTAAGCTTTCTGGACTGTGGACTGTAATAAAAGATTTTTTGTTATTTCATAGTAATAACGGCAACCATAACGTTCTATCGGTCAAATCCCGACAGAAAAATTCAATCGGTATTTCTGTACCAATTAAGCTATATGTTGGTCATATCACTTATGCCTCACAATAGTAGAGCTCAAAACGCAGTGGGTGTCTACATGCCTGTAAATAATGATAAATGTGTCAACACTAGTCTAAAGCATTAAACACACAAGATAATCTTAAACTTTATATATCTGCTGTAGTCTCTTGGCAAACGTCAAGTTTTAAAATTCTTTGTGCTCCATGAATCTCTTGTTAGATATCAACAGTTTCATCATTAATTAACAGTGTTAGCTCAGCAGAATTCTTGAAAGAGAAGAGAGTAGTAATCAAATGTGTAGACAAGACACCAGATATAAAACAATTAATGTTTGAAAATACTTTCAATTTATTGATATAGGTACACGTATAATTCAAGAAGACAATGAAATACAGGGAAATAGGAAGCGATAACGCTCAAACGAATGAAAAACACCTAAAGCAAACGGCAAATAAAATCCCTCGCACTTCTTCACACAGACCACGAGACACGTACATCTGACAGAAAGCATAGTAATCCATCTCCGACCGAACAATAGCGTGGTCTACTTTCCAGGAGGCGGGGAGAGGAAAGGGATAGAGGGAATTGTTTTTGGGATAGGGATGGTGGGAATTGAGGGCATGCTTGGAAGTGGAGGCAAGGTGACCTTGGGGAGGCTAGGCATTGTTGGCAGGCTTGGAAGTGGAGGCAGGGAAGGTTGTGTGGTGGGCAAAGTTGGCAATGTGGGCTGTGGTAGTGTTGGTATAGAAGGCATTGGTGGCAATGTTGGTTTAGGCAGGTTCGGTACCGAAGGTAAAGGGGGCAATTGCAGAAGCTGGCGAGCTGCCTCGCCGCCTGAAATCGATAAAGTAAGGAAGAGAGCTAAGATAAAACAGTTGAAACTCGCCATCTTGAATCTAGATTTTAGGGCTTGGAAGAGACTATATATGAACTTGTTAGGTAGCTAGGATTAAGAAAACGAAAAAGTGTGTGAAATTGCATGTGAAAACCAGGGGATGATTATGGGTTTATATAGATAAAGATGGAAGAAGGAGAGATCTGGTTGTGATTTGTTGCATATGGTTGGCTTAGTCTAGAAAACAGGATTGTTAGCTCACCTTCTTATCCATCTTCCATTGAAAACTGTACCAAGTCTTCCTTAATATTCTTACTGTTATTGTTGCGACACGTTATGTTTTCTTCTTTCCCTTAACTTGGGTTGGTAAGGATTCAAACTTGTGTTTGTTCTCCAATCACACTATAAACCATGTGATGCAAATCAGCAGGGGATACATGATCAGGAGGATACGATTGGGGCAGAGCACATGCCAAAAATGAATACAATTGTCACATGATCACAGCTGCTACAATTCAGAACCTTACCGTTACAAGAAGACAGATATGGATACATTCAACATCAACACAGGATGCGATCAAGCCTTGGAATTCTACCGTTACAAGAATCCTGCATTTACTTAATTTCTTTAATTATTGGATTGCTTTATTTATCTGAATTTATTTTAATTTCCTAATGTGTTGCTTTCCTAGTTAAGTTTGTTTTTTTTTCATTCCTATTTAAGGAGAAGAATGTAACAGTGAAGGTATTCAGAATTTTATCTTTGATTGAATAAATTTCAATTTGATTTTTGGAGAGATTCCAATACAATTGCAAAGAGACTTTGCACCAGCCTTATTGCAATTCCTTGTGACTTTGAATCTGCAAACTACGACACCAATTTGGTATCAGAGCTTTATCATCTGTGCCAGTAACAAGAAGTGGAACTTCTTACGCCATGGCCACCACCCAAACCCGAAACAATCCCAGTCCAAACAGCCAAACCCCAACCCATCCCAGCCCTGCTAGCCATAATCCAAACACTCCCCACACTACAAATACCGAACCAAATCACTCCAACTCAACCCAGCAACAAAATCCAAACACACAAATCCCCAATAACCAAGATGCAGAGCAACCCCAATTGCGTTACCAGCTAGACCAGATTGCCACTGTCTTGGCGCAAGTTATTCGTCGACTGGATGTCATGGAAGAACGTCATGTTCGGGAGGAGCATGATCCCTTTATTCAGCGTGGACACAGAGGAGTTAATGGAGGAGGAGTGGACCTTCATGACACAAACAACACTCGTGCGAATGAGGAAGACAATCTGGAGTATGAGGATCATGAACCTCACAATCATTATCCTAGACAATATATGCAGGGAGCGAATGTCAATCAGGGCATAAGACATCAACCCCTTGATGAACTGACCAAGAGAATGAAGATTGACGTTCCAGATTTTTGTGGAAAATTGGAACCTCATGCCTTTGAGGATTGGTTGACAGCGATCGAAGATTATTTCGATTGGTTTGCTGTTTCGGAGGACAGTAAGGTGCGTTACGTTCGGATGAAACTGAGAGGACATGCACGAGCTTGGTGGGGAAGTGTGGAAGAACAACTACGTTGCACTCGACGTCCTGCAGTTTCCAATTGGGAGGAGATGAAGGAACGACTCAAGGAAAAATATCTGCCCATAGATTATGAGCAGATGATGTTTGAGGAGATGCTGCAACTAAGGCAGGGCTCGCTAACTGTAGATCAGTTCACAGATCGATTCCACGAGTTGACAGTTCGCAGTAGAATTGTAGAAACCGAGCAGCAAACATTGGCTCGTTATTGCACTGGTTTACGAGAAGACTTGCGAAGGGAGATGTGGACTGCACGTTTGATAAATGTAGAAGAAGCATACCAGCTGGCCCTCCGCATTGAAAAACAAACAAAATTTTCAACGGGAAGGAGAGTAACGTTGACAGAGGGAAGAACCGAACAAACTACCACAAATCCATTCCAAAGGTCATTGACTCCAAAGGAACCCGTGAGGACTTTTGGAAATAATAATTCAAGGGGGGTGAACAAATCCACCAGTGAAGGTCCCCAGTGTTATAAATGCAAGGGTTTTGGACATTATGCTGTAATTTGTCCAACAAGGGAAAAGAAGTTAGCTTTTATTTGTGAGAAGGAATTATTTGCAATGGACGAAGTTGAAGACACAGCAGTAGAAGAGCCAAACGAAGAAACCGGCAGTGAAGAGGAGCATTTGGAAGCATCAGATTTTTCCAGTTGTGTAATCAACAGGGTTCTAACAGGCTCAAAATCCGAAATCCAAGCCAACCCAGAGTGGCTAAGAACTAATATTTTCCATACCCGAATGGAACATAATGGGAGGGCTCTACACGTCATCATTGATAATGGGAGTGGTATGAACGTGATTTCCGAAACAGCTGTCAAGCGATTGGAATTGAAGACGGAGAAACACCCCAACCCTTATCGGATTAATTGGGTGAATGACACCAATTCAATCCTGGTTAAACATCGCTGCCTAATTAAATTCTCATTGGGGAAGAATTATGCGGATGAAGCTTGGTGCGATGTAATTCCTATGACCGTATGCCACATGTTATTGGGGCGGCCTTGGCTCTACGATCGCAAGGTGTTTTATGATGGGTACACTAATACCTATTCCTTCAATTTCAAGGGGAAGAAATTTGTGCTGGAACCTTTACATATTTCGGAATTTGAGGCTAAGCAAGAGGCGTGGCCAGTGTTGACAATGCGACAATTCACCCGGGTCATGAAGGAGGACAACATGGTTCTTATGTTAGTCACGCGGGAGACACATCAAGCTGACAATAACACGCCCAGGGAGTTGTCAAGTTTGTTGGAAGAGTTCCAAGATATCATGCCAGATGACATGCCAAATCAACTACCCCCCATGAGGGAAATTCAACATGCCATTGATTTGATTCCTGGATCTACGCTACCAAATTTACCACACTACCGCATGAGTCCCACGGAAAATGAAGAGCTCAGCAAACAAATCCAAAGTTTACTGGACAAGGGATTTATTCAGGAGAGTCTTAGCCCTTGTGCTGTTCCTGTATTGCTCACCCCTAAGAAAGACGGCAGCTGGAGAATGTGCGTGGATAGCCGAGCAATCAACAAGATAACAGTAAAATACAGATTTCCTATCCCACGTCTAGATGACATGCTAGATGTATTGAATGGTTCATCTGTTGTTACAAAGATTGATCTTCGAAGTGGATATCATCAAATACGGATTCGATTAGGTGACGAGTGGAAGACGGCTTTCAAGACCAGGATGGTTTGTTCGAGTGGTTAGTCATGCCCTTCGGACTAACCAACGCGCCCAACACTTTTATGCGTGTTATGACTCAGGTGCTCAAACCTTTTTTTGGGGAAGTTTGTTGTGGTGTATTTTGATGACATCTTAATTTTCAGCCAAAGTGTGCAGGAACATATCAGTCACATTGAGCAAGTATTAAGGGTGTTGCGGGCAGGGAAACTCTTTATCAATAAAGAGAAATGCTCATTTATGAAGGAGAATGTCAAGTTCTTGGGATTTATTATTTCCAGCCAAGGAGTCAAGGCTGCTCCTGTAAAGGTCTATGCGGTTCAGACTTGGCCTACACCCAGTAATGTTTCCGAAGTCAGAAGTTTCCACGGTTTGGCCACTTTTTATCGGAGATTTATAAGGAATTTTAGCACTATCATGGCACCTATTACCGAGTGCCTCAAGGGGAAAAACTTCTTGTGGAGTACAGCAGCAGCCAAAGCCTTTCGGGAGATCAAGAAAAAAATGGGAGAAGCACCAGTGCTCAGATTACCTGACTTCTCAAAGGTCTTTGAAGTGGCATGTGATGCGTCCCATGTAGGTATTGGAGGTGTATTGAGCCAGGAAGGTCACCCCATTGCCTTCTTTAGCGAGAAGCTTAATGACACACGCAAACGGTATTCGGCTTACGACATGGAGTTTTATGCGTTAATGCAAACGCTGAAGCATTGGCGACCATATCTAATCCATAGAGAATTTATTCTCTATACCGACCATGACTCCCTAAAGCACCTCAATTCGCAAAGCAAGATGAATGCCCGGCATGCCAGATGGATGGACTACGTGCAACAATTTGATTTCATTATCAGACACAAGGTCGGAGTGGAAAATAAAGTGGCGGATGCATTGAGTAGGAGACTTCATTTGTTACACATAACCTCAGTGACAGTCACTGAGTTTGACAGTTTAAAAATAGAGTATTTTGGGGATGAGGATTTTGGCAAAGTATGGAATGAAATATCCAACAAAAACATACGGCACCAGGGAGATTATATGCTAAATGATGGGTTTTTGTTTTTCAAGTCTCGCCTGTGCATACCACGCGGGTCCTTTCAAGAATTTATCATTTCTGAACTACATGGTGGAGGCCTGGCTGGACACTTTGGTTATGACAAAACTTTCGCGATTGTGGCTGATCGTTTTTATTGGCCAAAGCTGCGGAGGGATGTGCACACCATAATTGATAGATGCAAAATTTGTCAAGTGAAACCAAGCAACAAGCAGGGTTGTACACTCCCCTGCCTATACCAGATAAACTGTGGCAGCACATCAGCATGGATTTTGTCCTTGGTTTGCCGAAGACTAGCCGACAGAATGATTCCGTCATGGTGATAGTAGATCGCTTCTCCAAGATGGCTCATTTCATCCCTTGCAATAAGACATTTGACGCATCTAAAGTGGCAGCATTATTTGTTCGAGAAGTGGTGCGTTTACATGGGGTTCCAATGTCCATAGTGTCGGACAGGGATGTGAAGTTTGTGAGTTATTTTTGGAAAACCTTATGGGCAAAGATGGGAACCAAGTTGATGTTTTCTAGTGCCTTCCACCCCCAAACGGATGGCCAAACCGAGGTGACCAATCGAAGCCTGGGCAATTCATTACGCTGCCTTGTGGCAGACCATGTTACCAGCTAGGATTTAGTACTTCCTCATGCCGAATTTTCCTTCAATAATTCGGTTAATAGATCAACGGGATGTACTCCATTTGAAGTGGTGTATGGACTTCGGCCAAACACCCCTTTGGATATCAACACTTTACCACTACCACCTAGGCCAAGTGAAGCTGCTTTGGATTTCTCCAGTTATATGCATAACCTTCATGAAGAATGCAAACGACGCCTCACGATCAGTGCAAACTCTTACGCAGCTGCAGCAAATTCCAAACGAAAAGATCGTCAATTTTATGAAGGTGACATGGTGCTTGTCCGTTTGCGACCAGAGCGTTTTCCTCCGGGTAGTTTTTCAAAGCTCCATGCTCGCAGAGCAGGACCTTTTAAAATTACTAAGAAATTGGGAACAAACACATATGTGGTCGAATTACCCTCTGAATTTGGGATCAGTCCAGTGTTCAATATCGAAGACCTCACTATATTCAAGGGTGACGTCCCTACTCCACCATTCCTAGACACCACAACCAGCCTGCAGTTGCCAAAAGATGCAGCACCACGGGATGAAATTGCATCCATTCTGGACCATCAATTTGTTTCAACTCGACGGGGAGGCTATTACAAGTTCTTAGTCCAGTGGAAAAATCGGCCAAATTCAGACTCGGTTTGGCTACAAGCAGAGGAGCTGCAACGTCTACACCCCCAGCTATTGACTACCTACCTTCAGTATAACTTGCCGGAGTCAAGTTCTTCAGGAGAGCCGGCAATTGATGCAAATCAGCAGGGGATACATGATCAGGAGGATACGATTGGGGCAGAGCACATGCCAAAAATGGATACAATTGTCACATGATCACAGCTGCTACAATTCAGCACCTTACCGTTACAAGAAGACAGATATGGATACATTCAACATCAACACAGGATGCGATCAAGCCTTGGAATTCTACCGTTACAAGAATCCTGCATTTAGTTAATTTCTTTAATTATTGGATTGCTTTATTTATCTGAATTTATTTTAATTTCCTAATGTGTTGCTTTCCTAGTTAAGTTTGTTTTTTTTTCATTCCTATTTAAGGAGAAGAATGTAACAGTGAAGGTATTCAGAATTTTATCTTTGATTGAATAAATTTCAATTTGATTTTTGGAGAGATTCCAATACAATTGCAAAGAGACTTTGCACCAGCCTTATTGCAATTCCTTGTGACTTTGAATCTGCAAACTACGGCACCACCATGTGATGAAATTGAGAAATAGATAACGAGAAATGTGTAATGAAACTAAGTATGATAAAAATAATTACAAAGTATTATCATGTGTTATGAACTACGTGGAAGATTTTTCTTCTCAAAAGATTTAGGATTCAGTTTATTATGGGTTTGGGATGGTAAATGTTTTTGATATTATCTACGAGGAACTCAACAATATATCAGTTTATGATGTGTAAGAGAATAATTATTTGAAAATAACATGTTTGATAGTGAACTTACTAGATAAAAGATCTGAGCTCATCACAGTTAAGAAGCATGTAATTATATGCTTGTTTTAATTTTGTTTTTGACAAATATCTTCTCCTGACAATAGTTTTTGAAATGGGTCATCCAGGATAAGAGATTTTTGTAAAGTTTCCACTCGAGGACACTTCCCCGCCATCTTCATGCTTGGAACATGGCTGATTCTTACTATCAATTAAGGCTCAAAATAGAACGGGATAAATGTTGTGATATTCTCAACAATATAGGTCTCACATATCAAAGTCTTGACGTGCGTTTTATTTTTAACTTTTCTCTTAAGGTCGTATAAGTACCTGCATGAAATTGACATTTATGCATAAAGAGATAATAAAATTTTAATTATTTTGCATGTAAAATCACCAATCTCTCTGATGGATACATCTACTTATATTGGACTAGGCTCCAACTTTTGCCTTATATGGTAAATGTTTAGGTAGATGATCCATTGAGTAAAAAAATAATAGATGGAATATCATCTCAAGTATGCACATTGATTGTGCGATATTCGTTTTAAGCTTCTCCAAGTGTCATGTTCATTACTTATTGGAGCAGATATCTCTAAAGAAGTGATTGATCTCCATGAGTGCTTCCTATATCCCCTTTGGCAATGTTAAGGAATCATCTCACCTAAAAGCTCAAGCTTGTAAGTGAGGCCCTAGAATATGATTTATATTATTCTCTAACACCCCCCCTCAAGTGAAAGCCATTTGGGCTTGAAACTTGCACAGGCTCATATCACCTTGTGCTTGGTTTTTATCAAATAAAATGGGGGTGGTGAGATTCGAACTCGTGACCGCTGGGTCAACAAAGCTCTGATACCATGTTAAGGAACCATCTCACTTAAAAGCTCAAGCTTGTAAGTGAGGCCCCAGAATATGATTTATATTATTCTCTAACAGGCAATACATCCCGGTAAGTTAATGGAATGAGTGTTCACATAACACATGTGACAATCAAGACTCTTAATTCCATACATTCTACAACCTTTCAAATTCACCAACCTTGATATGTTTGAGGCATGTCCATCAGGAAAACACAAACTTTTAAGTCATTTGCATACTAGTAGCTGTGAATTCTTATTTTGGGAGAAATTGGTTTTGGTATTTACAAACTACTCCATATCATAAACCAACTCCATATTTCATAGTGATAAAAACAATGTTATATTCATTCTAGCTTTGATGTTGTCCTTGGTCTTCCTTTTCACGTCCATAACTGTATTGGAAATGTTTTAAAAAATGTTTTTTTCTATGTCCATGACATCAAGATTATGATAGAGAAGATTGGGCTTCAAATAAGGAAGCTCGGAGAAAATATTTCACTTATCCAATTGTGGGTCAAACAAAAACCAAGGAGCTTCTGCTTACCAGATTGAAAACCATACATAATGTAATTGTACTCTAACACAATATGATGTAGTTTTCACTTGATGGTAAGGGAGGTGTGATATCCCTCTCAACTCCTCCAATAAAGAAGTTCTTTTTTCTAACTTTAATTCTGATCTATTAGCAAGAATTGTTTCTGACAATAAAAAAGAAGATGTTTTGTCATAATTCATCAATGTGAATGCTTTGTTGTTTTTTATATAGTATAGAAATACTAGTTTTCCATGCGCGCTCCACCTAGAAAGAATTTTGTGAGCAAGAAAATCATTTATAGTCCATATCAAAGTTGCCTTCATCTAAAAATTTTATTTGCTTGATACATCATAAGTCAAAGCCTCAGGTGACCAATACTACTTCAACTCATCAATCAATGATCAAAGATATACATCAATGTTGTGGCCCAAACTTTAAGGACCAGGTATGATCATTATAAAAACATGAACTTTAGCCTCATATACATCCCCCATGGAAAGTTGTATTTTGTTAGTGTCACCAGCAAATAGGAATAACAAGTACAAAATGACCCGAATAGATTGAAAAACGTTTGTACATAAACCAAGATGTGAATTGCTTGCTTGCACTGAAAAATGATGATGCATATGGTTAAAGTATTTCCAGGCCTCACCATTGAAAAGATGCACCACCACTCCATTTTATGAACAATGTCATATGATGATTGCCTTCATTTGATGATTCCCTTGCAACAGTAGCCTTGGTTTTCGAACTATATGAAAAAAATAGTTTGGTATTGAATTAATATAAGTGTCATTTCATGGTAAATAAAGGTATAATATTAGGGCATCAGGGGAAATTTAGGTAGACAGAGCTAAGATTAAGGCAATATACAAACTTCCACATTCTACGACGGTGAAGGGCATTAGGAGCTTCTGTGGACATGAAAAGTATTGGGTTAATTTACATATAAAGCAAAACCAATTTCAGTTTCATGAAAAGTGTGACAGAGCCTATTTGTTACTTAAAGAGAAACTAATAGCATCTTTTATAGTTATGGAACTATATTGAGAGCTACCATTTGAGTTGATTTGTGATGCAAGTGATTATACAATTATGGTAGTATTGGGGTAGGGAAAGGAGAAGGCATTTCACACTATATACCATGTCAGTCAAACCCTCAGAGATGCTCAACTCAATTATAGTTATATCTTTCAAATCTATTTTCTGAACAAGGTGAATACTCTATCGAAATAACTAAAAATAATATATAATGATTATGGTGCCATCAGAAATCTTGTCGCCAAGAAAGACGCCAAACCTAAACGCATCTACTAGGTTCATCGGCTGTAATGATTTGACAGGGAAATAAAAGATAAAAAGAGGACAAAAAATGTAGTAGTTGACCACTTTTCACAGTTGCAATGAGAATTTTCTTGATGAAAAAAATCTTTGCTATTTTTCGCTGACAACACTTGTTCTTAGGTTACAGATTATTGTTAGAGAATAATATAAATCATATTCTAGGACCATACCTAATAGCTCAGAGCCTTGTTGACCCAACGGTTAAGATTTCCAATCTCACCACCCCTATTTATTTGATACAAATCAGGCACAAGGTAGTGTGGGCTTGTGCATGTTTCAAGCCCAAAGGGCTTTCTTTTAAAAAAGTGTGTTAGAGAATAATATAAATTATATTCTGGGACCTTACCCAATAGCTTAAATTTTTAGATGAGATGATTCCTTTACAATTATATCCACTTTCTTATAGGTAAGATCACTCACTCACACTTTTCATACCAGTAAAAAAAGAGGTTTCTCTCTCAAGTAAAACATTATTTTTGGGAAAGAGTCGATACTCTAATGACGATGTGCAAATCAGGTGTGTTTATACATTTGATTGTCTTTACACATTTTATTAACTGCACATGAAATGAAAATTCCCAGATAGAAATCTCTGATATATTTGGCTGGTGGATATTCAAATTCATGTCATCACATGATCAAGATATCACGGATAGAAGGCTTTTGAAGACAAACTAAAATTGAAAAAACATAATATAGTGATGATATATCTCAAGGTACAAGCATAAATATAGAATGAATCAAAATACAATATAACATACATACAATAATAATAAAAAAGAACTGAAATGAAAGCTAAACACCCCTGTAATACTCTTTGGACAAAAGAGAGAATTATGCCACACAACATCATGAAAATGCTCTAAGGACTATCCGCTTAGAGCCATAATAAGCTCTCCCTCCATGGAGCACAGTAAAGAGATTCAAGGCTTAATGGTAGGTGGTGATGGGGAGAAGAATGGAATGGAGGGAAGTGTTGTTAGGACTGGAATTGTGGGTATTGAGGGCATGCTTGAAAGTGGAGGCTAGGTGAGATTTGGGATTGCATGCATTGTTGGCATCGTAGGGAGGCTCAGAAGCGGAGACAAAGTGGGCTTAGGAAGTGAAGGTTGAATGGTTGGCAAGGTGGGCTGAAACGACAACCATTATCCATGCATAATTGATGTACAGATAATAATTTTTGAGCCAGTTTAGGGTCATACAAAATTAAATTAAACTTTAGTGGTCTAAACTAGTAGGAAGAACAGAATGACCAATATTTGACACTGACAAACCTTCACCATTAACTGTGTGAACTGTATCAGTTTATGGAAAAGGTGTGCTCAATGCCAGGTTGGAAAGGTCAATAGTCATGTGATTGGTAGCTCCAGTATCTGAGATCCATACTTGAGAAGAGGGCTGAGAAGATAAGGATGGATATGTGTGCAAAATAGTATTCATTATTTGGACAGTATGTTGGTGAGGAGAAGGATGAACAGGATAATAGCTTGCAACACCAATAAAATTAGGGCCAATATCATTGTAGAAACAATTCCATGTGGTATGACCATAGAAATGACACCTAATCCTCTCATATCTTTTGAAACCACAAACAAGAGTAGTGTGACCTTCAGTGTTACACAATTGACAAATTTGAACACCAAAAACAAATGAAGGGGTATATAAAGAGGGTGGATAAGAACCCAGTACTTCTGAATTTATTGTTGACATATCATATTGTTTAGCATAAGTATGTGTTTTCTGAGGAAGAACTTTATGATTGAATCTTCCTCTGCCCCTACCCTTACTGAAAGGTATATAACCTCCATGATCATAAGAAGTGTATCCATGAGTGTTACAAGAGGGTTAAAGAATGTGGAAGATGAAACAAGAGGTCTATAATTGGTGTCCATGGCAAACAAATATGAAGAAGTGTCAGTAATGTTATTTTATACAATTCGCTCTTCAGCCAATAATTAAGAATGAAAATCTCTCAAGCTAATAACACTCTCTCTACCCCTAACCACACATCTAAATATAGACAATATCCTCAACAACAAAATGCACTCCTGCAGCGGTCAAATAGCTCCTCCCTAGCTTCTTTGAGTTTAAGAAGATATTGACTAATTGTGTATGTTCCTTTTCTTATATTCTACATATATTGGTTTTAGAAACAGTGGAGAATTGCTCCTTCAACCGAATTCATAGATCTTTAGAACTCGTACTACCAATGGCATAGGACATGGTAATAGGAGACAATGTTTCAGTAATAAAATACATAATTGCTCTATAATGTATTTTCCAAATCAACATATCATCACATTCCAAATTAGAAGTAGAGTTAGAGAGATTGGTACCACATTCACCAGTTGAGAGAGACAGAGGACAAGGATGAGAGCCATCCACAAATCCGATAATGCCATTGCTCTACAATATCAATTGCATTTGAAAATATCAATTCAAGTAGTTTGAATCATCCAATTTCACATTCACAGAGGTTGCAATTGTCGAAATGAGTGTTGTGATTAGAGATTGCATAATTTCAAGTTGTGCTATAGGCATCATTGTTGAACAATGAATAGTTGGAGAGAAAAAGTGAATAGAACTCAAGATTATCTCAAACACCTTCCACGAAGCTCTAAGAATGATTATTCAGACTCAAATCACACAAGAATGAGAGAAAAAAAGAAATTTGGAAAACATGAACAATACTGTGAACAATAAGTTGTATGTTAAAAGAAGAAGAAAAGAATGGCACGAACACGTTTAAAAAGCTCAAAAAAGAGAGAAAAAGAGTTATACAAACTCAATATCATAAAGAATGGCCATTGATTCAAACAAGGAGCATAGAACAAAGATATTAAAGAAGAAGATGATGTTGAAGATGCTGATCGTGGAAGCCAATACTTTGGATCGATTTATTTGTGTGAGAACTTTAGAAGCTCTGATACCATGTTACAACTTATGAAGATATGTGATTGAATTGTGAGAGAAGAGAAGAAGACAGTGATATTTAGGGATTCAAGAGAGAAGAAAAAGAGAGAAAGAGAGAGGAAAGGGAAAGTGAAATTGTATATTGTTCATCAACAGAAAAACACACCATGTGTAAGTATCACTAGTACACACTATTTATATCCATTTTTTTAATACATATACATACTTCTACATATACTCTAAGAATTCAAACATAACAGAGTATTGGCTTATAGTCCTTAGACAAATTGCAAAGTAGAGGTGTCAAATAAGGAGGAAGTCAAATTCTACAAAAACAATGAATAACCACCGAAAGGATTAGGCAATAAATATTGATATATTATAGGTTATTGAACAACATTCAAAACATTATTGGGAATGTGTTCATATTGATTAGTCTTTGGAAAAGTATGAATTCTCCTTGTTGAGTTAGAGCATAAAATGTTTTGGGCAATAAATCAACTAAATATGGATTTGCAAGTTGCAGGTGAGAAATGGTTTTTGCAAATTAATGAGATGGGTGAGTTTTGCAATAAAGGTTATGAGAATGTTAATTTGTCAACGAAAAGGAAAAGACATGACATGACAAACACATCTCATGGAAGGAGTTTTTTCCTAGTCAACAAATGTTGCTAGTCAACTCATGGTTTCATTAATTTCCCGATAAGCTAAAATCATGATTGTTAAGTTCTTTCTTTATGGAATAACGCATATGAATCTTGAGGAGAAAGAACTTAAACAGAAGATCATATTAACTCATAATTATCACACCATACACAGTATTGTTGCTTCATTCAAGAGAGAATCCTTATCAAAAAAATTCGGTTAAATAGTTCCAATGTTCATGAAATGAAAATTCCCAGATAGAAATCGCTGATATATTTGGCTGGTGGAGATTCAAAGTCATGTCATCACATTATCAAGAAAACGCGGATAGAAGGCTTTTGAAGACAAACAAAAATCGAAAAACATAACACAGTGATGATATATATCTCAAGGTACAAGAGCATAAATACATAATGAATCAAAATACAATATAACACACACAAAAAAGAAGATGAAGAAGAAGAACTGAAACGAAAGCTAAACAGCCCTGTAATACTCTTTGGACGAAAGAGAAAGAATTCTGCCACATAACTTCACGAAAATGCTCTAGTATAAGAATTCTGATGGTGCATATAAGCTCTCCCTACATGGAACACAGTGAAGAAACTCAAGGCTTAGTGGTAGCTGGTGGTGGGGAGAGGAATGGAATGGAGGGAAGTGTTGTTGGGATTGGAATTGTGGGTAGTGAGGGCATGCTTGAAAGTGGAGGCAAGGTGACCTTTGGGACAGTAGGCAGAGTTGGCATGCTTGGGAGTGGAGGCAAGGTGAGCTTCGGAACTGCAGGCATTGTTGGCATCGTAGGGAGGCTCGGAAGCGGAGGCAAAGTGGGCTTAGGAAGTGAAGGTTGAGTGGTTGGCAAGGTGGGCTGCGGCAGAGTTGGTATAGAAGGCAACGGTGGCAATGTTGGTTTGGGCAGGTTCGGGACAGAAGGCAAATTTGGCAATTGCAGAAGATTACGAGCTGCTTCGCCACCAAAAAACGACAAAGCAATGAAGAGAGCCAAGAAAATACACTTGAAAGTTGCCATGCTGGTAATGGCAATGGGCAAGATATAAGCAAAAAGAGGATTGCAGGAATTTGTGATTGACATTCCGGTACTTTTCTTTGGGTTAATATAGAGGGGATGAAGACGGGAGATTTGTGCTTTAATTGTTGGCGTAGTTGAGAAAACTGGGGAGTTATTTTGAGTTTTGTTATTGTTAGCTCACCTTCATATCCATCTCTATTGAAAAACAATAGCATGTGATGATTGTTGTTGGCTAGCTATGATTTTCTTCTCTTTCTTTTTCTTTTTTCCCACGCAAGCCTCCAAGTTCTTCTATTGTCCACTCTTTATTATTTGTACGTAGTTGACCAGCAATGAAGATGTTGGTATGATTTTGTTTATCCACAGCGCCTCTTAACAAAAATAAATAAAAAAGATTATAGAGAAACATGTAATCTTATATAACTTAAACTTGATCTGACTTGACGAGTTGACCCAATAAACCTGTTACCTGAAATTTTATTTAAATTGTGTTTTAAGCTGAGCTGATTTTGATATTGAATAGGTCAAACTCGAGTGACCTAACAAATTAATTTATTCAGACCGGATCCAAACCCAACAATTTAAACCAAGGAATTCAAATTAAAAAAAAAAAAAACATTAACATTACATACAAAAATGATAGACACAAGTTGATTTAAGTTGACGTGGGATAACTTAACCCTCTTTTCGTGTAAACCTTTGCATCAATACTCACAACCATGCATCAAAATGTGAAAAGCAGAACACTCGACTTGATATTATACTAATAAAAAAACCAATTTCATTTGATGAAAAGTGTGAGAAAACCTTTTTGTTACTTAAAGAGAAATTAATGACATCTCCTATAGTTATGGAACTAGATTTTCTCATCTCATTCTCATTGTCCTCACAAATTCATCGATATTTACCAACAGAATCATCGGTGGAATATATTGACGGTAACTTCGTCGGTATTTCTGAGAAAACCAAAGTCACATCATTGTACATCATAGGTTTTGAATCCCGTTTAATTCTCTCTATGTTTACGATCGACCATTATACACCAAGAGAACAATTTTGTTAGTATTATTGTCTGCAAAATACTGTAGGGAAAACCCGTCGGTATATACTAACCGATACGGCAACTATAACGTTCTATCAGTAATATTATTTGTCAAATCTTGATGGAAAATTCAGTCTATTTGTATATCAATTAACCGATTTTCTGGTAGTGTCACTTATGCCTCACAATAGTTAAGATCAAAACTTAGGATGATAGTTCGATAAAAATAATCAGATGCACAGTTGAGAATAATTAGAAGACTTAACCTAATAGTTAGCCAACACTTTCTATATATATGAGTAGGGCAATATACAATAGTAATGGTGGAGATTACCACACAAGAGTATGACTACAATATTTCCTATATAGCAAACACAATTTCAATAATGAAAATCAAAAAATTATTATCGAATGAATATTTTTGTTACCCTGTGAACCTAAGTCATAATTGTACATCTTCAACCAATTCTGCGCTTCAATATAATTTCCAGGAGTAAGCGCTATACCTTGTTTCCAATACTCCGCGGCTTGATTAATTCAAGCCTCCGCAATTTCAGAATCTCGCTGCCGAATGGCCTGTTCTCCTCGATCGGAATAGGCGAGTAAATGCCTTCCCTTAATAACTGTACTTGAGAGTTTCCTTACTCATACGGCTCGATAGTCAATTCTTTTGATGTCCCATTTTTTTTCGAGTTAATCAAAAGAGGTTAATTACATGAGTTTCAAACTTGAAGTTTGATTTTATTAATAATAATAATTAATTATTGAGACAATATTAGAGTTATTTGGTATGGTAAAACGCAGTATAGAGTCCTCTCTAGAAAAACAACGAAGTGGGTGCCTAGATACCTGTAAATAATGATGAAAGTCTCAACACAAGTTGCGAGCATTAAACACACAAGATAATCTAGAACTTTATGTATCATCTGTAGTCTCTTGGTATACATCAAGTTTTAACATTAATAATCTCGTGTTAGATATCAACAGTTTCATCATTAATTAATAGTCTTAGCTCAGCAGAACTCTTGAAAGAGAAGAGTTTAGTAATCAAATGTGTGGAGATATATAACAATGTTTGAAGCAACTTTCATTTTATTGATATAGGTACACGTATAATTCAAGAATACAATGAAATACAGGGAAATAGGAAGCGATAACGCTCAAACGAATGAAACACGCCAGAAGCAAACGGCACAAATATTCCTCGCACTTCTTCACACAGACCAAGAGATACGTACTTCTGACAGAAAGCATATTAATCCATCTCCGAACGAACAATATAGCGTGGTCTACTTAGTTTCCAGGAGGCGGGGAGAGGAAAGGGATAGAAGGAATTGTTGTTGGGATAGGGATGGATGGGATTGTTGTTGGGATAGGGATGGTGGGGATTGAGGGCATGCTTGGAAGTGGAGGCATGGTGATCTTGGGGAGGCTAGGCATTGTTGGCAGGCCAGGAAGTGGAGGCAGTGAGGGTTTAGGCAGGGAAGGTTTTGTGGTGGGCAAAGTTGGCAATGTGGGCTGTGGTAGTGTTGGTATAGAAGGCATTGGTGGCAATGTTGGTTTAGGCAGGTTCGGGACAGAAGGTAAAGGGGGCAATTGCAGAAGCTGACGAGCTGCCTCGCCGCCTGAAATCGATAAAGCAATGAAGAGAGCTAAGATAAAACAGTTGAAACTCTCCATCTTGATTTTAATGCTTGGAAGAGACTACGTAAGAAGAAAACAAAGAGCTGTGTGATATTGGATGTGAAAAACCAGGGGATGATTATGGGTTTATATAGATAGAGATGTAAGCAGGAGAGATCTGGTTGTGATCTGTTCCATGTGGTTGGTTTAGTTAAGAAAACAGGATTGTTAGCTCAACTTCTGATCCATCTTCCATTGGAAAACAGTACCATGTCTTCCTTTTCTTCTTACTGTTATTGTTGTGACACGTTATGTTTTCTTCTTTCCCTTAACTTGGGTCAGTAAGGATTCAAAACTTGGGTTTCTCAGGATTGAAATTATTAGAGAATAATATAAATTATATTCTGGGATCTTATCAAACAGTTTAAATTTTTAGGTGAGATGGTCACCCTCATTCTATTTGATAAAAATTAAGCACAAAATGATATGGGCATGTGTAAGCTTCAAGCCCAAAGAGTTTTTACTTGAAGAGGTGTGTTAGAGGATAATATTTTGGGACCTCACCTAACAGCTTAAGTTTTTAGATGAGATGGTTCCTTAACACAAACTTGTGTTTGTTCACCAATCACACTATAAAACATGTGATGAAATTAAAGAAATAATTAGCGACAAATGTGTAATGAAATTAAATATGCCAAGCGATAAAAATAATTACAAAGTATTATCATGTGTTCTGAAAAACTTGGAAGGTTGTTCTTCTTGTAATCGAAAGATTTAGAATTCATTTCACTATGGGTTTTGGGATAGTAGAAATTGATGATATTATCTACGAGAAATTCAATAATGTATTAATTTATGATATTTGTAAGAGAATAATTGTTTGAAAATAACATGTTTTGTAGTTTTGTAGTGAACTTACTAGATAAAATATTTGAGTTCATCACAGCAAAAAAACACATAATTATACGTTTGTTTGAATTCTGTTTTTGACTAATATCTTCTTCCGACAATAGTTCTTGAAATGTCTTATCCTTTCACTACCCCAATACTATCTCAACTGTATAACCATTTGCATCACAAGTACACTCAAACGATAATTCCCAATCTGGTTCCGTAACTATAGGAGATGATAGAACTAACAATAGAAGAACTTCGAGGCTTGCGTGCGAAAAAAGAAAAAGAGACACACGAAAATCATACCTAGTCAACAACTATCAACATATTCTACTATTTTTGCCCAGTTTTTCAATAGAGATGGATATGAAGGTGAGCTAACAATAACAAAACTCAAAATAACTCCCCAGTTTTCTCAACTACGCCAACAATTCAGCAGAAATCTCCCCTCTATATATATTAACCCAAAGAAAAGTCCTGGAATATCACTGATCACAATTTCCTGCAATCATCTTGTTGTTGTTGTTTGTATCTTGCCTCATTGTCTTGTGATCACGCCTTGGAACATTACCAGCATGGTAACTTTCAAGTGTCTTTTCTTGGCTCTCTTCATTGCTTTGTCCATTTCGGGTGGCGAGGCAGCTCGTAATCTTCTGCAATTGCCAAATTTGCCTTCTGTCCCGAACCTCCCTAAACCAGCATTGCCACCGTTGCCTTCTATACCAACTCTGCCGCAGCCCACCTTGCCATCCACTCAACCTTCACTTCCTAAGCTGCCTCCGCTTCCGAGCCTCCCTACGATGCCAACAATGCCTGCAGTTCCGAAGCTCACCTTGCCTCCACTCCCAAGCATGCCAACTATGCCTACTGTCCCAAAGCTCACCTTGCCTCCACTTTCAAGCATGCCCTCAGTACCCACAATTCCAATCCCAACAACACTTCCCTCCATTCCATTCCTCTCCCCACCACCAGCTACAACTAAGCCTTGAGTTTCTTCACTGTGTTCCATGGAGGGAGAGCTTATATGCACCATTAGTATGGCTGTGAGCGGATAGTGCTTATACTAGAGCATTTTCATGATGTTGTGTGGCAGAATTCTCTCTTTTGTCTAAAGAGTATTACAGGGGTGTTTAGTTTTTGTTTCAGCTCTTCTTCTTTTTTTTTGGGTGTGTTATATTGTATTTTGAGTCATTGTGTATTGATGCTTGTACATTGAGATATATATCATCACTGTATTATGTTTTTCGATTTTTGTTTTTCTTCAAAACCTGTAGCTGTTGTTGTAATTTAAGAAGAAGAAAGACAGAAAATAACACTACAAAAAAAGGGGGCCGTTAGCAACGGAACTTTGCAACGGCCAAATTCCGTTGCAAACTTTGCATCCGGAAATCCTTTAGCAACGGATATGCCGTTGCTAAACTAATTGAAAACATGTAAAAAAAAGAAATAAGTATTGCAACAGAATATCCGTTGCAAACGACATTTGCAACGGATCTTCGTTTTTATTTGCAACGGTACTGCGGTTGCAGGTGCAACGGAGTATCCGTTGCACGTGCAAGGGAACGTCCGTTGCATTGTTTTAATTTGCAACGGCAATGCCGTTGCATGGGCAACGGACAGTTCGTTGCAGTTGCAACGGCGTGTCCGTTGCAAGTGCAACGGCGTGTCCGTTGCAAGTGCAACGGACTGTCCGTTGCCATTGCAACGGAATGGCGTTGCCATTGCAACGGAATGGCGTTGCATTTGTTTAATTTGCAACGGATATGCCGTTGCAGTTGCAACGGATGTGCCGTTGCAATTGCAACGGATAGGCCGTTGCAAATGTGAAACGCACTGTTTTACCAATGGAATTGAATATCCACTGTCTTCCTCTTTCCCGGTCACTTTACGCCCACTTGCAAAACCAGAACACCAGCAAAACCACTGTCTTCCTTTTTCACATCAACCGAACAGCAAAACCAGAAGACCTTTCCCTTCTTCTCTCTTCTTCCCGGCCTCATCAGCTCTGTCCCTTCTTCTCTTTTTTCTCTTCTTTAAAATCAGAAGACCTTCTCTCTCTCTCCCTCTCGGTTCAGCAAAATCAGCCATCAACTCCGAGCACCACCTCATCGGGAACCTCCACCAGAAATCCAGCTGCAACGCCACCGTGGAACAACGAAGGTACGGTCACCATTTCAAAATTCAAATTTCTGCTCAGTTTTTTGTTTATTTTTTTAGTTTCTAAATTAGGTTAGGGTTTAGGGAGTTTTAGGGGAGCTTAGATTTGCTATTAGATTTTCTTGCAATTTTTTAGCATAGCTAGGCACAAAAAATTTGCATTAAAAAATTTGGTCGAGGATGGTGTTAATTTTCTGGAGATTTGTGGATGCTTTGAATGGTCACAGAAACTGAATTTCAATGTTGGAAGCAAGTGGAGGTACTGAGGAGGTTTGAGCTGGCTGTGTAGAGTTTTTTATTTATGAAGATTTGTGGATGCATCTTGTCTTTCTGATAATCATGGTATTGTGGAACTCCTCGATGTGTTCAATTCACTCAATTTGTATATTAGATGTTGCACCATAAATATATGTTTAAAGTTATTCATCTAAAATGGTCTTACACTGTTTGGGTTGCTGGCATGTTCATACCTGCAGAGGTTTTTGTTACCTAGCTGAGTTGGTCACGGAAGTTCATTCACTAATTTTCAATCTTGACCTGGTTGAATCTGTTGGGCTGAATCTTTATATAACTTAATCTCTCTGTTATTTAGTTGGGTGGTTTCCAAAAGTTGTGATAATAATTTTATGACCTCTATGAAAGCATTATGAAGGACTTTGATCACTTTGAACAAGTTGAGTGCTTATATACAATTTTTCTATTAATGAATGTTATTTTAATTATATTAACACTTTATTATAATGTTCTATATGATTAGACTTTGTTATACAATCCTTTTTATAAGTTAATGAATTCTATAAATCTTGATCTCAAATATTAATCAATTATATTATTTCTGAAAGGTTATTCTTCCAAAGTTGGTTAAGTATCAAATAGACCTTAAACAACTCTTGTCAAACTGATTGTGATTCTGGGCCTAAAGGATGCAATCGAATATATATAAAGTTTAATATTGGTGCTGGTTGATATTCAATTTTTTATTGAATATACTAACAATATCTCTCTACTTAGGGATTTCGAAAGGAGCATCAAGCAGTGATCAATATCCTTTGACTTCAAATTTTATTAAATTCGCTTGAAAGGTTAGTGTAATTTGTTTATTGTGTTTTTTTAGTATTAGTATCGATTAAATGCGTATTGTTGTGCATGCTACTGCTGTGTGTGTTGCTCCTATGTTTTTGATGTTATGTGTTTGATGTTTTTATAAGTATTTGTGTTGTTGGTTTTTGTTTTCTTTGTCTTGGCCATTAGTAATCCATAAACTAGAGATAGAGTTTTAATTTACATTCTAAAATGTTTCTATGTTATAATGTTTACTAGATTAATATGGATGATCGAGAGTGGATGTATCGTCGTAGCAGAAGTGGTCGTATGAATCCTGAATATATTACGGGTGTTAGAAGATTTATCAATTTTGCATATTCAATTGAAAGAAATGTATCATTGGGAAAAATTAGATGTCCTTGTGTGAAATGCAAAAATCAAAAGTTTCAAAAAGAAGATGATGTTTGTAATCACTTATTGAGAAAAGGGTTTTTACCTTATTATAAAAATTGGACTGTACACGGGGAGCCTTATGACACAGATAATATGGCCGGACCTTCATCAGGAGGGATTAGTCGTGTTGTGAATGATGATGGAAATGCAAATCCATATAGAAATATGGTTCTAGATGCAATGAGGGATGATGATGCATACTATAATGATAGGGATTGGAGTACTGTTGTGATAGAGGAACCTCCGAATCTAGAGGCATCTAAATTTTTTAAGTTGTTAAAAGCTGCAGAGGAACCTTTGTGGGATGGGTGTACTAAGCAATCAAAACTATCTGCTTGTGTACAGTTGCTTAATATGAAGTCAAATTTAAATTTAACTCAGAATGCCTTCAACAAATTCACTGAATTTGCTCAGAGTTGCATGCCTGATGATGCTAATTTGGTTTCAAATTTTTATGATGCCAAGAAATTTATGCGGCCTCTTGGACTCGGCTATGAGAAATATGATGTGTGTCGTAATAACTGCATGCTGTATTATGGGGTTGATGAGATGAAAATAAGGTGTGATTTATGTGGAAGTTCACGATACAAGCCTAGAAACCGTACTAGTAAAGGCCCTAACAAGGCGGAGAAGCAACTCCGATACTTTCCATTGACACCAAGACTTCAGAGACTATTTATGTCTCCACATCATGCCAAGGATATGACATGGCATCATTTTCATAAGTCGGATGATGGAATAATGGTGCACCCATCAGATGGATATGCTTGGAAAGAGTTTAATCGAGTCCATCCGAGCTTCGCGGCAGATCCACGAAATGTTCGATTAGGATTATGCACTGATGGGTTTTGTCCATTTAATATGGTTTCAAATTCATATTCTTGTTGGCCAGTAATTGTAACTGTGTACAATTTGCCTCCTTGGAAGTGCATGACAAGACCATTTATGTTTTTATCAATGATAATTCCAGGGCCAAAGAATCCGGGAAAAAACCTTGATATTTTTCTAAGACCTTTGATTGATGAATTGAATAAGTTATGGTCTGTAGGTGTCGAAACTTATGATGTATACCATAAAGAAAATTTTCAGTTAAAAGCAGCTTTGATGTGGACCATAAGTGATTTTCCAGCATATGGTATGTTGTCGGGTTGGAGTACACATGGCAAATTATCATGTCCTTATTGTATGGAACACAGTAAGGCATTTCGATTAAAACATGGTGGGAAAAATTCATTCTTTGACTGTCACCGACGATTCCTACCCATGAATCACCCTTACAGATATCAGTCGGATAAGTTTATAAAAGGAGTAATTGAAGAGCTCCCTCCTTTTCCTTGGCGATCTGGTTTAGAAATGTTAGCTGAAGTTTCTAAGTTCACCGAGGGACATGTTGGTAGCTCTTCAAATTGTGGGAAAATTCCTGGATTTGGTGTGTATCACAATTGGGTGAAGAAAAGCATTTTTTGGGAGCTTCCATATTGGCACACAAATTTAATTCGTCACAACCTAGATGTCATGCACATAGAAAAAAATTTCTTTGACAATAGCTTCTACACGGTAATGGATTGCCCTGATAGAAGCAAGGATAATGTAAAGGCTAGGATGGATATGCAGTTGTATTGTAAAAAGCCAAGCTTACATTTGCAACAAGATGCAAGTGGTCGAGTTTACAAACCGAAAGCCACTTATTATCTCTTCAAGAAAGAACAACAACAAGTGTTGGCATGGATGAAAGAGTTGTCCTTTCCTGATGGCTATGCTTCAAACATATCACGATGTGTGAAAGAGGCACAATGTAAGGTCTCCGGCATGAAAAGTCATGATTGCCATGTTTTTATGCAAAGACTTCTTCCTGTTGCGTTCCGACCTTACTTGCCTAGACCATTGTGGGAGGCATTAACAGAATTGTTAGTATTTTTTCGGGACATCTGTGCGACTAATTTAAATGTCCAACACTTGGAGTTGATGCAGAGAAATATTATTGAAATAATTTGTAAACTTGAAAGGATTTTCCCTCCATCGTTCTTCGACTCCATGGAACACTTAGCAATACACCTACCTTATGAGGCACAAGTTGGTGGACCCGTTCAATATCGATGGATGTATCCATTTGAACGGTATGTTTTCATACAATGTAATTTTAATTCACTTTAATTGAATAATTTGTTTATTTTTCAAACTAATTACCATAAATAATGTAGGTATATGTTCTATTTGAAGAAGAAAGTCACCAATAAAGCCCAAGTAGAGGGTTCCATATGTGAAGCGTACTTGATAGATGAAATTACAAATTTTGCGTCTTATTATTTTGGTGATGACGTTCAAACAATATGGAATCGAGTTCCACGAAATGACGATGGTGGAGCTAAGAGTGAAGGTGGACAACTTTCTATTTTTTCCTATCCAGGACGAAAATTGTCTAAAAAATATTATAGACGGCAATTATCGCAGAAAGAAATGAAAATTGCGCACAACTATGTCATTTTCAATTGTCAAGAATTGAAACCCTATGTAGAGTAAGTGTGAAATATTTTATTTTGTTTCTGAATTTATAATAACTTCATTTCAACTAACAATTTAAATTTTAGGCAATGTCGCCATGAGCTACATTCACGACAACCACAATTGACCGATATTGAAATTGAAAAACTATGCGAGGTTGAATTTCCAATTTGGTTGAAAAACCATGTAAGTATTTGTCACGACATATTTTGTAAATTTACTCTTTTGTATGAAATAATAATTCATACATTGTTATTGTTATGCTAGGTTGAATACAAATCAACAGGAATTGAGAATCAAATCTTTGCTCTTTCTATGGGTCCGTCAAATTCCGTGAAATGTTATAATGGGTATTATGTCAATGGGTTTAAATTTCATACTCAATTTTATGGTCGCTATAAAAAAACAATGAATAGCGGGATTTGTGTAAAAGGAAGTTGCTACAATGGTAATGACATTGATTACTATGGAATGCTTGAAGAAGTGATCCGGCTTAAATATTTAGGGAGTAAGTGCAAGCTTTTTATGTTTAAGTGTCATTGGTACGATACCAAACGTGGGCTTAAAGTGCATCGTTCAAATGGTTTGGTTGAGATCAAGCACACCTCTAGACTACATGGAAGTGAAGATTTTGTCTTGGCGCAGCAATGTCAACAAGTCTACTATACGTGTCCACCCGATAATAAATCTTCAGAATGGTGGGCAGTTATGAAGACAACAGCTAGAAGTCGTTATAATGTTGAGATGGGTGAATTTATTGCAAACAATGACAATGTTAAAACATTTGATGTTGATCAATCAGATGAAATTTCTCAACCATGTTGTGTGCTTCCTAATATGAGACTTGATGAACCAAGTATATTTGTTGACACATCTTATTATGAAGAAGTCAACCAAAATGATTTGCTTACGGTAGAGGGAAATTGGGGAGACGATAATGAAATGGATTCGGATGAGGAAATTGAGTATGATAATGAAGTCGTTGGTGATGATGATAATGATGATGATAATAATGATGATTTGATTACAAGTGATGATGATGATGATGATTAGCATTATGCAGGTATATTACATGCATTTATTTTTATGTGATGATGATTCTGATTAGCATGCTGCTTGTATTTCTTATATTTAATTGATATATTAACTTATGATATTTAATATTTTTTTGTTCATATTTCTTATTAATGTCATATTGATTAGTTTTTACCAACAATACTTATTGACGACAATCCAATTGTTGTAGGATGTCTAAACAAGCATCTATATTACAATATTCCAGAAGTAAAAGGTCCGCATCCAGAGCGAATAGAACTCCATCTACCGTGGATAAGAACGCATCATCTTCTCACCAACCCGAGCCTGATCAACTACATGATTATTATGCACACAGAGTTGCAAGTACATTTCCTCATCAAAAGGATCATGTGAGGTTAAATGCACATGAAGCTTTTGGTTTTCAAGATTTGTTAGCAACACAAGGTGTCCCGCGAGATGATACAAACATGTTAAGAGAATTTAATGTTCATCAAGGTTATGCGGGAGGAGTTGGAGATGAAGTTGATGAAAATGGTAGTGATGAGAGAGAATTCGATGAGTCAAGAGAAGGTAGTAACATGCGATGTTCAGAGGATCCGGATTGCCTCCATTCAATCCATGGTTCAAGCTGTTCTCGAAGCAGTGTAAGCATTAAACGAAAGAGTTTTGACACGGCAATCGATCCAGTGTCGGGGAAAAAAGAACTGAGTTTGTATGGAACATCCGAGTAAGTATAATATTTTTATTACATAGTTATCATTTGTGTCATTATTGTTCCATGAATGTTTGTTACTTTAATTTTTCAGGTTCAATAACGCTTCATGTGGCAGAGAAATCAGAATAATTTTGAGAACTAATTTCAAGGGGCCATGGCACTCTTGGGATAAAGTTGATGCCATGTGTAAAGATGAACTGTTTAAGGAGTTCAAGGTATGTTTTTCTGTTAACTATTTTTGAGGGAGATTTGACAATCATGTTTAACAATAGTTGAATGATTATTGAGAATTGATTTGCCTTGTTTGTTTAGTAGTTTGGAAATTGAAGGGAAAGTTTTAAGCTTTTTGAATGATGGATTGATTGGTTAGATGTTTTGTTGATGTGTTTTTG